>OZ025271.1:10142758-10742758 GCA_964019165.1 Mastigias papua | reverse complement strand
CGGCTACACTCAATCCACTCTGTTACCCCAACAGTTACTTATCAGAACTGCAGCCTGAAGCTGCTGTGCCTGACTTTCACTGGAGGGGCCTGGTTGGACAGTTTGCCACAGGTCGTCAACATCGGCCCCAATTCTGAATCTTCGCGAAATGAATCACTATCAACTTAAGGGCAGTGTCTCTCTGTGCCCGCTTGCCACCACGAGGTCTCCAACCATGGGCTAGCCATCATTATCATCATCATGATCATTATCGTCATCATCATCATCATCATCATCATCATCATCATCATCATCATCATCATCATCAAAAACAGGCGCTTCAAGACATCACTGTGGCATGGCTGCCACTCCCAATCAAGATGGAACCATTGGGGTTAGTTAGTACTCAAATGAGTTCTTTCGTTTCAGCTGTGCTCCACATGTTCTATGGTTTAAGAGTTGAGCCCCCAAACATGTTTAGGGGTTTTCCACCTCCCGGTGAATTGAAAGAGAAAATTTGTATGCATGCTTCTATATGATTACACCATTAGTACTCTTAGCGTAATCATTTTGCAATCAACATTTTGTAGTTCATTACAGTTAGTGTACATTTATTCATGAAAACATCATATATATACTTCAAATAATTTCAATACTTTCCTTTCACAGAATCTGACATCAACTAGTACCCGTCCTTCGCCAACTGTAAGTGTTGACCTTTATAATCCATTTTCTATTGTTCTCAACTCTGTGAATCTTTACGGAATTCTCGTACATAGAGTTCTTTTACCAATGTTCAATGGTTGTTTTGATTCTAATGACACCGGGAGTCAAACATGGTACGTTATAAACCTCCTTTTTCAAATCTGTTTCTAACTCTTTACAGCCTAGAACGTTTTAAGCACATCTGCATCGACAGGGGTACAAGATAGCAGGGTAGTGGATTAGTGGAGCAGCAGGGGAATGGAGCACCTTCCATTGTGTCATCATAGGTGAGAGCACTGGGGAGTGAAGCTGGACCTGTCATGCATCTATTTTGATATTAGTGAAATCAACAGTATTGATAAACTTTTCAGTTGAGTTGTCAATCTAACAGGAGTGGTCCAGTGCATGAGTCAAACCTCCTTTGATTTATTTATGCAACAGCATCTTCGAAAAGAAGGCATACCCTAGCTATGAATAATATTCATTTATAGGAGGAGAGATCTGTGCTCGATTAGATCTGTTCCAATGTTGGCCTTGATCATCAGATATATCTCTCTGGCTTTTTCTATGGTGGATCCGCAGTTGAGATCACCACGATCATCACTGAGATCATCACGATCACCACTGATATCACGCCTTGGTGATAGGTGGAATAGTGTGTTTTGATTTCACTAGTTATGGTCTAAGTTCATGTTATCCTTCAGTTGCATTGCTTTCAATTGCTCATTTCTTTCAGCTTCATTTATTAATTTGATTACGTTGTTGGATGCCTGATTTTCAATACTTCATCAGTGACATCTTTTAAAGCAGAGATCTTTTGGATAATAGTTTTGATTTTGTTGAAATTTGTACAAAACGAGAAGCTGACACCAAGTGTAGTTAAGCCCATGAGCATTAAAATAGGACGATTTTTGTAATTGTCATAAAGAAGCTTTTTTTGAACATATATTTGAACATATTTAAGAATCATAGAGGATTTCTTGAACATATTTTGCCCTTTGGTGTGTTTGTATGTTTGTAGGGGCATATTGGGAAGTTATTCCTGATGACCTAACTTTGATTTGTTTTTTTAGTACTTTGATCATTTCTACGTATTTCCTATCTTCATTCCTAATTTCTCTATTTTCAGTGCAACCTTTTCTGTATCTTAATGAACTGTATCAGTATTTTCTGTTCATTTGTGCTCCTCAATTCTTTGTTATTTTCTGTATCTAAGCATTTTTTTATTGTAGGTACGAAGGAGACTGCAACGCTGTATCATCACGTGAACATCGTACTGCTTAGAACTTGTACATCCGTGACTTTTATCGTGTAGAAATTAGCTTTGGTAGACTTCATCTAACTTAAGCCCTTTTGCGATCGACTGTACTTAAACGTCCATGTGGCCACATGACTTGCAACTTGGAATTTAGAATCAAATGACAAAATATAGGGTTCCCATTTGACGATGTGGATTACTTCTTTAAAGATCCCAATGCATTGGTCAATTTGATGCCAAAGCCCCTTCTATCAAAGAATGAATATGACAAAGGAATCCCCCATAGATATGAGTTTCTGAGACGATGTCTTTTTACAGATTGTTGGCAGGTTTGTTACATGATTCTTTAATGATTGCTTATTTCTTTTAGCAAGAGATCTAATAGAGGACTTTTAGTATAAGTTTTCAGCTCTTGCGAAATTTAGGTCCATGTACCCCTAAGGGTCCATTGTTCCTTAATCAATCGACGATTTGATGGTTGCTTTCGTATGAATTCATCCGGCGTCATAGAGATTTAAATTTGTCCATATTGAATGATTTTCGTGTTGGAACGTAGCAGTAATTTATCATGTGATGCACAACACTGTGGCAGTGTTGCTAGATGACAATTTTAAGGAAAATAAAGACTTTCTTTCCACAATCAAATGTGATCTCCTATCAGCCACATAGGGAGTAGTCATCAGCCCTTCTAGGGGAGGGTGTGGAAGACATGCAGGAAGGGGGATCAAAATTCTTTTCACTCAGAGGGAGGGGGATGAAAAATAAGGAGCAGTTTAAAAGAAGGAGTATGAAGCTTCTTCTGAAGTCCTGGAATAGGGATTAAAATATTTTTGCATAAATCTGAGAGGGGGGATGAAGGACGGAGGTTCCATCACATATATGAGACTGTCCTCATAAGTACTTAATGACCTGTCCTTTATCCTAGTACAAAGCTAAGGTAGCACAGGGGGACATTGCTTCTCAACTGTGAACTGCAGGTCTTGTGTGCTAGTTCAATCATTTAAAATGAAGCCAAATTTTTTCTGAAAAGGTAGAAGCAGACAAAACGTGTTACAAGTGTTCTATGCAATTAGGTAACATATGACGTAACAAGCAGGGGATTCTGTTGCTATTCCTTAATACCGTGATACTCTCGGACGCTTAAGAGAAGGGGACCACTTAGTAATTTTCTACTCAGGCACCATTGCCTAGCTTTGCTCCATATCTTTTCTGAGATGGCTTTGTGCCTGTTTTCATGGTGTAAGTAATTCTCATCTGTCGATCGCAGCTCATCCATTGCCCCCCTCGGTTGTCATTAAGATTATTTCCAACCCAATTAGTTCAAGTCGAATGGCAATTAAGAATGGAGGGTAGCAGTGTCGGATGGAAAATAGGATTTGATAAAATATATAACAATGCTTTTTTAATAATATTTCTTACTGTATTATCGATTTGCTCATTGAATATAAAATGGAGCTTTAAGTAGATTTTCACTTTATTGCTATTTTCTCTTCATTTGATAACATACTCGCATTGATTATCGCCTATTTTGTCGTTTCCCGCTTTTAGTCAGCTTGGTCCCCTGTAGAACCCTTACTAGAATAACAGTTATTTCGAACTAACACAGCAATGACGAGCACTATATTCCTTCGATCAATATTTCCAGTTTGTCACTTCAGCCCTTCCTTCATATTCATGTTAAGGGCCATTGACTCTCATTGCCCTTAACCTCTGTGCCACCACACTATGGCATAGAAGTGTCAAGGACATCAGCTCATTTTACTTTTGTGCTAGAGATTAGAGGGAACTATGGTCAACATGCAGATGATTTTGAAAGACCTTTCAGGGCAACAATCCGTTCTGGTAAAATCACGTGACTTGCATGATATCTCTGTGTTTACAAAATTTATTGCTTTTTATACAAGACATGTACAACAAATGAATTCTGATTTGCAATGCTGAGGGGGCCAGATGTTGTATCGCATCAATAGCAAATGCCTAAATGGCTAGGGTATTGTCAGGGAATATAAGTGAAAAGTCAGGGAAGTCAATCTGGTTGGTTGACTTGGAAAAACCCTGGTTTGGTAAGTTGGGATGTGTTTTGCTCTATGGTGTTTGCATTACAGCCATATCACTAAATCTTAATAGAAGGAGCTAAATAAAAACCATGGTTCTGCTCTATGTTTATAGCAAAACTATTTTAAGAGTGATTTTTTGCAAATAAGCAAGAAGCTGCATACTGTATACGTTTTCTAAGACACTCGGCCAACCTATCCATTGAAAGTATGATATGTAAGAACCTCATCAGAGTTTGTTTGCCAACAAATTGTGGTTAGCTCAATGTTTTGACAATGCTCATCCAAGGCTGAGAATGTTCTAGCAGTGTACTTACTTTCTTGGCTAATCGAGCCGCAATGTTTCTTATAATGTGTTAATATATAACGGAAAGGAGTGTAAGCTTGGACACGAGGAGGACGAGAAATGTTGACTTCTATGGTATTCTTGCTTTCATTTACATTGTGGAGCTGAAAATAATTCAAGTAAATATGGCACAACCATACCATTCTTATTTGGCTAGTTTCTGTACTAACTATCTTCATTGATAAAGTGTCTTTTCTTATACAGAAAGATTGCATAGAAGGTCAATAAAATTGAAATCGGGGAAACATTATGGGGCTAGGAGGAGGTCAAAGTCTACAAACTCTAATAAATTGTTTTCTCTTTAAAATTTTGGATAAAACAGTTTATACACAAACTAAGAGAGGATTTCCAGGAAATAAACGCAAAGTGGCGCATGACAAACATGTGTTGGCATGGCGATGGTGAGTTAAACTGTGGCACGATTTACCTACGCCTTGACCAACAAATCAAGCAGCAATGCTGGACGTTGTTCCTGGGATTTGGTATCATACAAGCTACTGGGAAAAATTTTTGTAGGTTCAATGCTATTCCCAATATTAGCTGGCAAAATCAACGACCATCCCCAGTTGTGTGAGTCCACTCAACATCCTTTTAAGTAAGTGGTAATCTTTTAGTGAATGGAAAAAATTTATAGTTATGAATCAATAAATTTCCCACTGGGAGTCCTCTGAAAAGTCCTTTTAAAGTAGTGAGTGACACTCCTTTGGCTTGGTCAAGCATCATTTAAAAAGGTAGTCTGAGTGTTTCATAGTGCATGCGAAATTTATGGTGCCTACTTTCTATCAATACATCTACAGTGCCTGGTCTCAAAGTTTTCTCAACTTAGGTTGGCTCTTTTGGAAAACTTTCTCACTAGTGGAAAATGCCCTAGCGCTGGTAGATGAAATGTTGGCAGAGGTTGGCCATAGCTTAGCGGGCACGATTAAAACACTACCTTGAATAGAGCTGGAGCAAGGAAATGGAGCAGAATACGTGATAGTTCTTTGAAATCAAATTCACAACAGATAATAGAAAAGAAGGATTGCCACAATAAGCAACAAAGCAATGCGTCAAGGGACCTTGGGCATTAGCATTAACACGAAATTGCATTGTGAAAACCTGGCCTAGTCATCTTCTTTGGTAATGGTATGAATGGAATTATTGACGATGAAGATGTATTATAACAACTGATTGATTACGAAAACTTAGAGATGCTTGGAGGTAAACTTTTGAAGTGTGGCTATGACCGGGTAAGAAAGAGATGTCTATTCAAAACTCTCGTTTGGAGAACTTGTCTTTGAGAAATGTGAATCATCTTCGTCGATGAACAATCAGGGATTAATGTATCTTCGTTTGGTAAGGTTATTATCCAGTTTCATTGTATTCTACGTCATAATATATCTGGCAATATTCACATAGACGTTTATAGGAAAAAACAATCAAACTTTTGAAATAAATGACTCTCTAAAGACTACATAATATTTGGCTAGAATCATATGTTTAGAAGAATTTTAAGTCTCAGAGATTCTGTTTGGCTACAGTTAAACTGTAGAAAGTGTTATCTATCTCACCATAGAAAGACTCATCGGTAGTATGCAAATAAATTTGTAGACAATGAAATATGTGCAATTTAACATTGAGCATTCTAGTTTTGAAATCAATAACGATTACGACGATTCAAATTCTAATGAAAATACGGGGTATACTGAGAAAGATTTACCATATATTTTATTGCACATCACAAAGTAAATAGAATAAACTTTGATTAGTGATTATCATTGATTGGGCTTTGATCAGTGATTATTATTTACTGGATATTGATCAGTGATTATTATTAACTGGATATTGATCAGTGATTAATTATTATTGATTGGACATTAATCAGTGATTGCTATTGATTAGGTATTGATCAGCGATTGTTATTGATTGGAGCATCTCAATGTTTTACCCTTGAACAAAACCAGTTTTTCACTGTATATGTCTTAGCACTGCATACAAATTTGTCTTGACAATGATACACAGTTAAAACTTCTGCCATAAATAGTATTGCTATTCTTACTTGAAGTGCAATGGGAAAAATTGTTCTTTAATATGCAAAGTGAAACCATGTAAATGGAATTTGACTCTCAACATAATAATGAAAAATGCTTGACACTTAAAGTATAATTAATTGGAAGAAAGTGAATATATGTAGTATTTCGATTTATTAACACCATCTCATAGAAATATTCGATTTGCATACGACATGATTAATGAACAAAGTTTCTTATAAAGTACAATTGTCAAATGATTTTTGAGCTGATTCTTCCATCCCTTGACTTCAGAAAAATAATTCTTTAAGTAGTCAAACCTAACGCATACGTAGAAAAGGATGTTTCAACCTGTCTACTCGTGTTTGAGTGGAAAAGATGTTGGTATGTCGCAGTTGAATCAACAATCGATTAATTAGAAGGACATATTCATTGTTTTCAATAATTTTGACTTGATTAAGCCATGTTTGTATAATGAATTAATTGAAGGCGATTCACATGTGACGTAATCAGGTTAGACATAATGAAGTGTGACATAGTCAAGAGTGACATAAGCGTTTTGGAGCAAATACCATATTTCTTCATCAGTAAGGAGTGAGAAAGAAATATCTAAGGTTTTTTGCTAATATTTTTGATGATGATGAAACTTTAGAGATAAGAGTGCTCAAAGACAAATACTAGCATATCATAGGACCCATACTATATGTATCATATGTAATAGAAGCACATCTATCATATCCTTCACTATCATGACCAAACAAACCGTGCACCCACGTGGCACATCGAACCTTACGTAACCCATATGCAATAAATATGTGTACTATGTAATCAGGGCCACTCGCTGGATTTAAGTATATACTGGAGATAATATGCTTTTATTTTGAATCGTAAAATGAGAACATTTAATATATTTCTTGTTACGAGCTGATGATACATATGTTGCTAGTTGAGTAACTATTGGCAACTGACTGAATGCGATTTCATTCAGATAATCTATTTTCAAAAAGTGGAATATTTAGTTCCTATTTGTATGATATGATAATTCACGATCATCTATTCGATCTATTTTATACATATATTCATCACAGCATTTAATAAATTGTGAATTATTTATGGTTCTGTTAAATGTTGACAATAAATACTGTCACATTTGTATAATTATTAATATATTTATTATTGGTAATGTATAAACACTGATTGAAGCTAACTCTAATGATACACATTGAGCCAAACCTGGTAATACATTAGATGCAGCTTTTGTTACCGCATTCTTGTTACTTTCGGTTCAAAAGACAATAAAGTTGAAAGATTGCCATTTTTATTATTATTCTGCAATTTATCTAATAGAATTTTACATAGTTTACTTCTAGTAGAATATTTAGTTTCATATTCTTCATTTAATATTTGATTAACGATGAATATTCAAGATTCCCAAATATACATGATAGCATAATGTATGTTTGCGAAAAGTAAAAAATGTTGAGAGTAACCCTCTACTTTGATGATTTACTGAGAAATGGAAAAAAGATAGTGTTTTAGATGAGAATATTGGATCATGTCGATTACTTTAAGCATTTGACGCTTTTTGTTTTGACGCTTCAAGAATTTTTGACTTAGGTTCTTTGACCTTGTCTGATTTCTAGATTAGCTAGACAGCTTTCATTCGCTTGGACTTCATTTCCATTAAGAAATAACACTCATGTTACATATGTGTATCGTAAAATAACTAATGACGGTCAGTTAAAGGGGCACATGTTCCCATGTACATTGATCAAATTATTCTTCTTCCTCATTCCCGTCAGAGAATCTTCATATTTTCCTGAGTTTTATAAGCATTAGATGGACTTTTTCTTACCATATGATCACTTTGAGTGCAAGATACATTAAATAAAAAAGAATATCACTAACTATCATTGTATGTCTTGTTGATATTTCTAATCCAAAGCCAGTATTACTGATTTTCCAGGCTCAGTTTTAATCATTTCCGTACAAGTTAATGCTTTGATTTCATATTCATAAACTGAAATTTTATATAATATAATTTTAGCAGTACATTTAGTTTCATATGCCTACTTTTGAATTCAAACGATCATCAGCCATAAACAGTAATGCACAAGTATTCATTATAGCAACATTTTATGCTTTGCGAAAAATCTAAACTTTTGAGTACAACTTTCTATTTTAATGATTTAATGATAAATGGAGGGAGATGTAGCATTTTAAATGAAAATGTGGAATCATGTGGATGTTTTAAAATCTATTTTAATCTTTCCTGTGTGACGTTGAAGGGATTTTCATGTAGGTACCCTTGCCTTTTGCTGCTGCTTGATGAGGTCATAACCTGTCATTCTTTTGAGCTTCATTTTCCATTGACAAATCAAAACATTTTGAAATATAGGTATCATAGAACTTCTTTACATTGTTGACAAAATGAATCATATGATATGCTTTTTAATGCTTCCTATATTCAATCAGTTTTCATCCAATATTTCCCATTTTTCAAATTTGTTGTTTTGATCTTTCCCTTTCATTGCAACCTATTTCTCAAAAGTGTCAAAACATGATTCAGAATTATAGTTCTTTACTCTGAATTAGCAATATTTGATAAGAAAGACAAGATTTTCTGACAATATTTTATCAGGCTCTTTGAAGTGTATCGACGCTGCTACTATCTCAGATCTCAAAATAGGCCATAAAGATGCTTTGCCATTTTGAAGAATTGAATTAAATAGAAGTGATGAATGGAATTGCCAGCAAGTTGTAGATATCTCTTAAATCTTTTGTTGTGTTTTCACTAGTAAGATATTTTAAGCAACTGTAATAATGGTTAATTTTTACCTTTCAGGACATTCAAATATTACTGGAATGGAAATTAAAGGCTGTGCAGGAGCTTTACAAGTTTCAAAAAGTTGCTTTGTGCTATAATATATACTTTTTAAGCTTTAGATAGAATTACATGATACGGTGAACTTTTATTCCATTATTTTTCAACTCAAAAACAGTTGACTATTTGATTTGCAGTTGAACTTTGGAATTCATTACAAAGTGGACATTTTGCAGAGTAATTTGATAGAGCAAGATGCATAAAACTAGCAAACATTTATCCATTGTTTCTAGTCATAACGACTTATGTAAAAAGAGGCATGTATTTAAAGATTTCATTCACAGATTAATTAACCCTTATATTTACATATATTCAGATACAGTATATGCTTTAGTGTCCTTCTCGCTTCTACTTTCATTTACAAGGAATGATATTAAGAGAAATGTGGGATCTTTGAATGCAGGAATTTTCATTACCAGTATGTTGTACGTTCATAATCTCAATGCACAGGTTATTCTCAATGACCCGTTGCAACATCCTTGTAACTTTTTGAAATATTCTCATGCTACTTAAAACTACTCCCTCCCATATTGAGGCCTTTCCAATCAATTCGATCACTTCAGATTTATCAATAAAAATTGCACATGTTTTATCTGAACATGTACCTCTTGGCTACAAGCATTCGTTCACCCTAATCTCTTGATTTTACGAAAACAAGTGATATGTCCAAAACCTTAAAGCCCTGGTTATTACATAATGTAATTGGTAATAAGATCACACCATCCTCTCTCCATCAATATGTTCACACATCTATGAATGGTATGATTCTCCGATTTCAGTTTAATAGCTTGGAGTGATTTCTAAGGGTGGCATAGGGTGTAAAGCTTTGGATTGAGCCAAAGATGGGTTGCAATGATCTTGTTTCTTAAAGTTTCCCTATTGTACATTACAATTTTAAAACGTGTTGCTTTCAAAGATATTGATGTGCAATGCATGTCATTTTTTATGTTCTCTTAATCCCAGTACTTTCTCATGTTGTCAGCTATTGCTTGTGATGAGTCCTGTTTTCTATTGTCCATTATGGTTGAATTGAATTGAATCCGAAAGCGCCAATTAAAAAGTGTAGATGACTGATAGTGTTTCCGTCAAAGGCTTTAAAATTGTCAATGATTAATTTGAATTAAGTTAAACTATCATATTTGCATCCTATAGAAGATGGGTGTAATCCTAAAAAAGACATACTCAATTAAAACGCGACACCTAGAGAGCCCTACTTTTTAAAAATTTTAGAAATTATCTCTATTCATAGTTCAAAGTTTTGTAGCAATCAGCTGTAAACAAGACTTTCTATTTAAATCGTTTTCATACCTTTCGAAAAAGTTTCTTTTTGATCCTATTGAAATTCCTTTATCAAACTGTAAAATATACTCAATACGTATTGGACAAAGGTTTCAATTTTTCCAAGAAGAACTATTAACCAAATCTATGGAAATCATACATACATTATGTATATATTTGGTATGCTAGCATGCTACATAGTTTGGGAGTTTTCCGACTATTTCATTAAATTTGTGAAATATTATCAGATACTCAATTAAAGAACTCTTTGAAATCCTTATTAATGTTCCATTAATATTCGTACTGTTTATAGAGTCCCTTTCAAATCAATGTCTTGTATCGCCTCCATTTGAATTGATTTACTTTCATGAATTATATCCCTTCATACTACGCATGTTTGTTATGAGATATCCTAGTAGTGGGTAATGCATTTTCAAATGTTTAATACCTTTATCGTAATAAATAATTTGACTGTTCACATGATCTTCTTTCATATTTGTAACTCTTTTAAGATATTAATTTAATAGTTACATGTCATTCACATTTGAGTATTGTTAGTAATTGTACGCATTAGTTGTTAATTCTATCATTTTGTCGATGATGATATTGCGAATTCAGTTCATTGACTTTCTCTTGTGCAATCTCAAAGCAGTACAGTTATGAAAATGGGCGAATAATATCTACGATGCGTCCTCTGTAGTACAGGCAAAGTTAACCAGTTTACATTAAAGGATTCGAAATCCAAAAGAAAACAGCTCTTAGTTATGGCTCTGGATTTAAATGCTTTAAATTTCAATTTGTATCACTTGAATAGAGAACGGAGCAGACAAAGTTATATTTTAGTTCAATAACACAATAAACAAACCACTATAAGAGCAATTTGATGGTTCAAGCTTTTAGCAGTAAATTATGAAAATATATGAAGTATAGTTGCGATGCATCTTCTTTAAATATGAAAATTGACCAGTTTACAGAACGGGGATTAGAAATGCAAAACAGAACAGCCTCTGGTTATGGCCTTGGGTCTATTAGTAGCTAAAATCAATCGAATAGACAACGGGGGCAAACAAAGTTATATTTTAATTGAATATCACAAGAAACAAACCACGAAAGGAGCAATATGACGATTGAAGGATCTATTCTCTCTGGATATTATCATAAAGAAGCATGTTGAATCTCAAGGGCGTAGTACTTGTAAAAATCTCCTGATACGTGCGATCCACTATAAAAGTGTGTATGTATATGGAATAATATACCCCCTGAGGAGGACCCAGGGAATTAAGAAGAAAACAACAGAAAACAGCTGATTTTACAAGAGACATCTGTCATCAAAGGATAGAACTTGTTGATGAAATGTTATACAAAAAGTCTGTTCAAAATCTGTGCTCTCTCTGTGTGCAAATGACATCACATCTTCATTGAATGAAGCATCTCCTAAAATAGGAGAAAATTAATGTAATAACAAGCATGGCCTAAGAAAGACATGCTATCGGCAAAACAGATTTTCAATAGAAATAAAACTAAAGATGGGGAAACTAACAGAAGGAAGTGGATCGACAGTCATGAATTGCAATAAAACAGGCGGGAAATATGAAGGAACTTTAATCAAATAGAGTTCTAAATTCATGCAATACTTGCAAGTAAACATTAAGCAACTTATGCCCTACGAATACTTGAACAAAATATAGAAATCATCTCAAAATATTTGTGATAGATACGTAGATACAGTTCAATCCAACTGCAAACAATAGACCCAGAGGTCAATGCAAGCAAGGGTATAAATAGCTTTGCACACATCACTTTCGACCTTTGCATCTTGGACATCGGTCATGCAAGCACTCCATTTTATTACTCTGTGAGATCAACTTAATCGAAGGCAAGAATTCACGTTGTATCTTCTAATTACAATTCGTTCACACTTTACTATAGCTAATTGTAGCCTTAATCCTATAAAAGGACTTATTCTTGCAATGTCTGTTAATTCAGCAACAGCTTTGCTTTCAATTTCAAGCACGAGGGATAGCCATGCCTTGGCGGCAAACTCAAACTTCAAAAATAAAAATAACAAAAATAACTACCACATATTAAACTGCAGACTAGGCACATGAATCTTTTAAAATTCGATGTCATACTTACAGTATTTTCCTGCATTTCAGGTCAGATTTCCAACCTTCTAACATGCACGCACAGTCGTAAAACTTGGCAATGCAATGATGAAACACTTCAATGCTGACGCGATGGAATTATGCCTACAGACGACATGAGAAACACAGATAAGTAAACCTCCTATACTTCATTCTTGTATCTTGCAAATCTAAGCATGTCATGTCATATCCAGTAGGCATAGCCATCTGAGACATATGAAGCATCGCATAAGATTCAGCAACAAGAATCTCCTTTCGATAAATGATTAATAATCTGCAATAAGCAGTTGAAAATAATACTAGGCAGTTGAAAATTGGCTAGAATGCAGAAAATTGCCTTCGCAAATCTCTGGCTTGATAGGAGATGTTTGTCATTCGACAGACCATGCTTTTGCAGGAAGAACGGCAGGTAATGAAACAATCCTTTGGGAATGCACGAAGCATTAGTTGCAAAAGCATGTGCATGGCGCAAATTGAATGAACAGAATTCAATAGGATTCGAAACATTGCATGTTATATGAGGGTAGAGTGCATTCTTTAAAGTTTTCTACAAGCTTCTAATGTGAAAATGAAAAGATAAAGGAAAAAAATTTGAAAAACATGAGATGTATCTTCATGTTTAGTATGCCATGAACTTTGATCCCAATTAAAGATGTCTGAGAAATGTGTTTACAGTAATAATTGACAATAATTGATTTAATACGTTTCAATTAGAACTCAAACACCTTGTTAGCATCTCTCAATATGTCATACAATTAACAAGGGAATCTGGCGATATAATGACTCAAATCAGCATAGCCTCTTTTGGAATAAGAACACGTTCTTTTACACTTTTGTAGATTTCGCAAAGGTTGTAGTTTATTGTGGTATTGCTAGATTCTGGAAGTTTGGTGGTTGAGGATTTTGAGGCTGGAGGTGTGTGAATGGTGGTTAGTGTCAGAAGTATGGTATTAAGGGCAAATCCAACAAAATTGTAAAAGAGTGTGTAATCAAAAGGGGGAATATCAAGAGTTTTAATAAAAGTTCAGGTCTATAGTCAAAGAAATAAGAAAACATCAGACAACTATGAAGAATAAACAAGGCGAAAATACGGAAATCAGTATTTCAAACACAGAAATGTATTAACAACGAATTGTAAACATCTGATCACGTGAAATGTTGCCATAACAACAACACAGGGTAGAATCAAATATGAAGACTACAAAGATACTGAAGTAAATTGCTGGGGCTAATTTGGGATACACTGCTGTACCCTTTAATAAATCTTCAGTATTTGTTAGAATTAATAATTAATTATTAATTAGAACTAATAATTATTATTCTCATTGAATTACTTCATCATCTGATTCAACCCTTCTCCAACCCCCGTCATCCCAAATATACCTTATATGCATACAAAATTGTTGCATAGGCTCAAAGCTTGCATCCAAATCCAGAGACTGAACGGGCAAAACAATAGACTGAATGATAATTATCAAAAAAATTGGTGAAATGCATCAGCACTACTTCCCCCCTAAAGCATAGTTTTACATTGATGATACAAATTAGAACAATCAATAACTCAATCACTTTTACCCAAGTATTATATATACTTTGATCTTTACGTTATTTAAATATGATTGTTACCAATAAGGTTCTGTATTGGCAAATCATTCATACAATATTGATTACAAACAATTATTTCATATATATTTGGAAATATAGATGAAAAGAGAAGAACATCACCGACTAAATACTAAACTCAAACTGGCATCAATGAAGGACATATGATTTACGTAAATTTTTGCAATTACATAATGTATTTATAATTGTTGCTAGTTAGCATTTGAATTTTAAAAGAAAGATGGTAAAAGAAGAGAATAATCAAACCAATATTTAAAAACAAACAGATAACGATATAAAGAATGATTCAGCAAATACTCAACTCACTATAACATCACTGTAGCATATGCGTTTTATTCATATGTTTATCTTTACACTATTTGTATATACCTACTATTATGAACCATTCACAATGGAAAAGAAGTATACAGAAAAGAGGAAATTATTGAACAAACAAGCAAGTCTAGATGAAAAGAATAGAACATATATGAAAAACAAATATTTTTTATCTTTAACTTAGGTATATAAACTTGTTCTTATTGAGCATCTACAATGGCAAAGAAGAATGAAACGAGAAGAAAATCACAAACCAAACACTCAATTCAAAGTGACCTCAATGGAGCATATATGATCTACGTATGTATTTATCGTCCGATTATTTATATATAATTGTTTGCATGGAGCATTTAAAATGGACTATAAATATGGATAAAGAAGGCAAAGGCAATGATAGAACAAATATTAAACTTACAGTAACATCAATGTAGCACGAACAATTTTTGCATATATTTATCTTTACATCATTTACATATAACTGTCCTAATGGAGCATTAGGCATAGAAAAGAAAGATGGAATAAGAAGAAAGTCTTCGAGCAAATACTGAATTCAAAATGACAAGAATGGAATACGTATGAGATATATATCTATTTTTATCTAACAAGCACTTACTTGTAATTGTGTAACGAAGAAATCGAGCGAATAAATACTCAACTCAGAATGACACATATGGATGACCTATGAGTTAAATATTTTTTTAACTATAAATTATTTACTTATAATTGCTAGCATTTAGGGTCTAGACCGGTCTGCAATGGCAAGAAGGATGCAGAAGGAATCAAAATCATGGAAGAAACACTCAACTTAAAATAACATAAATGGAACATGTATGAGTAATGCATATATATTTATCCTTATGTTATTTTCATATAATTTGTATAATTTCACATTAATAATGGCAAAAGAACGAGACAATTATGTCAACAACTACTTCATGTAATGTAGGAAAAAACGATGGATAGATAAGCAAATCACGGACCAAATACTCAACTCAACATGGTAAGAATGAAACACGTGTGACTTGTGTATATATTTCAATGTTCAATCATTTACATATAACAGTTCTTAAGAAGCACCTGAAATGGTAAGAAGGATGGACAAGAAAGAAAATAAGCGAATAAATACTCAACTCAAAATGACTTCATTGAAGCAGGTATGTTTTATGTATATGTTTATATTTAAGTTATCGATATATAATTGTTACTATAAAGTATATAAAATGTCAAAGAAGAATGAAAGAAGAAGAAAATTATCGAACAAATACTCAACTCAACATGAAGTCAGTGGAGCAGGTATGTTTCATGTGTTTGTGTATATTTAAGATATTGATATATAATTGTTACTATAAAGTATATAAAATGTCAAAAAAGGATGAAAGAAGAAGACAATTATTGAACAAATACTCAACTCAAAATGACGTCATTGGAGTAGGTACATTTTACGTGTATGTTTATATTTAACTTATCGATATATAATTGTTACTATGTAGTATCTAAAATGGAAAAGAAGGATGAAAGAAGAAGAAAATCATCAAGCAAATAGGCCTACTCAACTTAAAATAACATCAATGGAGTAGGTATGTTCCATTTGTACGTTTATATTAAGTTTTATACTTAATTAAAATGGCAAAGAAGGATGAAAGAAGAAGATAATCATTGAACAAATATTCAACTAAAAGTGATATCATTGCAGCAGGTATGTTTTATTTGTATGTTTATATTTATGTTTGATATTTAATTAAAATGGCAAAGAAGAATGAAGGAAGAAGAAAATTATCGAACAAATACTCAACTCAAAATGACATCATCGGAGGAGGTATGTTTTATTTGCATGTATATATTTAAGTTATCGCTATACAATTGTTATTGTGAACTATATAAAATGGCAAAGAAGGATGGAAAAAGAAGAAACTCGTCGAATAAATACTCAACTCAAGATGACATCATTGGAGCAGGTATGTTTCACGTGCATGTTTATATTTAAGTTAATTATCTATAATGTTTAGTATGGAGCATATAAAATGACAACGAAGTATGAAAGAAGAAAATCGGCGAACAAATACTAAACTCAAAGTTGTGTAAATGGGAAACCAAAGAGCAATATATATTTAAATTTTATATTAGTATTTATTTACTATCAAGAATCTACATTTGCAAAACAGGAAGGAGGGAGAAGAAAATCTTTCATCATTCATGTCAATCATTTCAAAGTAACAAAAAATGCAACAGGTAGGAGTCATATGTTAATATATGTATCTGTCTTTAAGTCATATGTATATCATTATAAGCGTCGAGAAACTATAATGGCAAAACGATAGAAAAAGCAAAAAATCATTTAAAAATAATGGTGAATCATAACTATGTTAGTTGATAAATTATTTTGAATTTTAGTTTTTTTCAATATTTAACAGGACATGTTATATAGTTACTGACTAAAGTCCATAAAAACACAATGATTAATGAAAGAAGATTGCTGGATATTGAATAAGTGTTGTTATGACGTTGAAGGGCTTTTGTGAAATCAATTCTATCAATGCAATATCAAAGGAGATTGTTGGAAATTAATTGCAACATTTTCATCAGATTTAAATGTTTAAATACATAATGCAATAACATGATATCTTATTATTTGAACTTAAGGAGTCAGTGAAAGATGCTATGGTTCTATGAAAGAGAAGACTATATCAAGGACTTCAATCGTAAGTTACACTTTGGATTAACTATATTTTATCACTATGGCCATAGAATAAGAGACATAGCATGGATTCTGTCATGTCAGAGAAAATACTACCAAATTGAACATAGATTTGAAAATCAGGATCGAGATACGAAAAAGTGGATAAAACTGAATCATGTCAATTGAGAAGTCTTTACGCATCTGAAATCATGCTAACTGTGTTATCTGGTTCTCTTTGATTAATGATAAAAGCTGAAAGAACGAGGACGACTAGAACTATTACAGAAATGGACTAGCAGAAAAATGAGAAACTATCTGAAAGCCCCTTGTTGATTAACAGTAGATGAATTTAAGCAGTGTGTTGAGAATAGTAATGTGGGTTTAGGCTATGGCTAGTTTTGAAGGTTGGTGGATTCTGGATGATGGTGGATGGAAGATGTAGTTAAGGGTTTTGAAGGTTGGAGGTAGAAAATAATTCATCTAATGTTAATCATCAATGTATTTTATGAATGTGCTTGGAAGCATAGACACAATTTCCTCTTTAAAATTCAACATTTTAACAAATGAACAAGATAACAAAGATTAATTAATTGTTTCAAGTTTATTTACTTCCATTTCTTTTGCATGAATCAAAACTTTAGATATCATGGACCACAAAACAATAAAGCAAAAAGGAGTATTTTTAAGTTCGAGCCAGAAAAACTATGTGATGAAGAGAAGAACTGTTCATTTGCTTCCCAATTTCTTCACCTCAATGTTTCCTCTCATAAACTGAACTTCATTTGCCTTCTAATTTATTTAACAACATGGTTCCTCTCATACTCCAAACATGACGTAATGTTACTTTTATAGTTTTTCTGAGGTATCATATCTCTTTTTATTTTAATTTCATTTCAATGAGACTGATAACTAGTGCGGGACAAGCCGAGATTTTGTGCATTTCTCAATAATAGAACAGAAGCATATAACATTAAGCTAAACAATTATTGCTTTCAATCAAATTCAGAAGTTCTGTAAGCTGAAGATTTTCATCATTTTAATTCATCATCTCTTTTTTTACCTTAATCTCAATCAAGTCAACTTGTTACATTGGTTGAAATAACACGCATATATTTCCATATCTCCAAATTAGAAACGACTGAAATCAGATTGTGCAAAAATATATCGCATGTAGAGAGATTCACTGGTTCTGTATCCTTAAAGGAGAATGGCAGAGAAATTTTAATTTTTGATATATGGTGGTACTTTTCGTGCTGAACACCATCGAGATGTTCGTTTTTGCATTTTTAAGCTAGTTTTGGAGTAATTAACGGATTTTCTCTGTGGGACAATTCTCGTTTTCTGTCGTTTCCGAGAATTAGTCTCGCCTTGTGACGTCATATGTGATCACTGGTTTCTCGCTCGCCAACAGTTGCCTATGTGAAGCACCGCAAAAATTGTCAATTTTTCTTAGCAAAATGGCCCACTGCAGCGCGTAAAACATTTTTGCAGGATAGCAGAAAGCGACCTAATACGGTACAAGCTTCTATTTGCACCAAACCAGAAAAGAGAAAGACTTTCCTCAGCTTTCCCGAAGACTCTCTGAATCATCAATTGGGAGGGTATCAAGAGTCCGGATAGTTGAAATTGCATATCAACTGTATATTATTTAAAAGTACATCTCATGTACGTCTCGAATATGCAATATAATTCTTTGTATTGTACACAACAGAGAAGTTAAAACGAAAAAATACCCGACCCTTTCGTCAAGATGGCACACACGCCGTGGAACGGAGGGTATGCATACCTGTCTACATGAATTATTTTCAAATGGGAAAAAGGGGTGAGGAGGGAATATGTTAGGGTTAATTCCAGACTCTGTGATAGGAAAACTATGATTATCCAACCGAAGTACTGTAATTTTGCTAAGAACCATCCTCACTTCCTCTCTCACACTTCCTTTTGTAACGCTCCAGATTTGTAAGCGAGGAGTTCTCCTTGCTCAAACTTGACGAAATGGCGGTGTCGACCACAGCTATATTGAGACAGACTGTTTTAACTGCGTCGTCATTCATAATACCAATCACACTTTGATCATCAGCGTTGGCTCTCATTTTTAAATCTCTCGTCTGTACAGCCCCTCTTAGCCTGTTGACATTGAGCAGCAATAGTTACATAGGCACCTGAGGACGTAAGTAAACTTCAATGCTTACGAGCTTGCTATAAATAAAGTACCTAGGCACGAAGACATGACGATATTAAATGCCTTTGACATTTTTATTTTGCAGCTTTTTTGCTAGTATATGGGCATTGACTTACCAAAGTGTGTTTCCGAATCTCTCTGTGTTCGCACCTTCTATCTGGCCTTCTGGCTCTGAGGATGATAAACCGTTTGCATTACCATATTCCTGCGATTCTGGGATTGGGTCGAACGTGAACGGTTCAATCGCAAAATCTTGCATCGATGCACTTTCGTATGTGTCGATAATTTTAGCGATTTAAAATTAAATGTACATACCTTTTACATAATCGCTCATTTACGGCCTATACTATACTTAGAGCTTGTAAGACCACTGATAACATTTGACGTCATAACGGCTGCGTGAAGTACCGCGAGAGAAACCGCAGTCAAAATCGTCCTTTTTCGGAAAAGGGTGTTTCCCCTAACTTTATCAGCCCCTAGCGTCTAAACCAAAGGAGATACAAGAAAAATTCTTTCAGATTCTGAATCTGCGTATCGATTTTTATGAAATAGGTGCTACTGTCAAAACTCCGCTATTCTCCTTTAACATTTCCGCAACAATATATCTGAGTAAAAGCGTTTCCCCTACAGCTTTCAAAGAAATGTTTATTGAAGTTATCGTTTTGTTTGGAGCTGAATACTGAACAAACATACAACATACATGTGGGCTGATTGCAGAAAGTTTGCAGACTTGGAGAGATATTTTCGATTGGCATTACATAATTCGTCATTAAAATATATCACTCTAAAGTACATAACAATGAATAAACTGGATTAAATAACTTACATCTCTCTTTTATTTTGAAGAAATACAATGACTATCTTCCAAACGATAGATCACTTCGCTGCCTTTTTCATTCCTTTTTCAGTTAACAATCCACGATATATGCTGAATAGAAAGTTAAAGGACTGTAGAAGAAGGAGAAGAAGAAGAAGAAGAAGAAGAAAAAGAGGAAGAAGAAGATGACAATAAAGAACAGAAGAGGGACTACCTTTCATTCAAATTCGAATACTTTTTAGCGTTTAATGAACAGTGTAGCAGTTATATGATTTGCTTGCGTGTAAATAACTATTTTAAGATGTTTAAACATAGCCATTAACAAGTGATAGCGAACCCAATCAGCATTATAACCCCCACAAACTTATCTTTTACATTATTCAATCTATTAAGTTTTTTGAGAGAATGTAGGATGGTTGAGCTCACCACGTTATTTTCTCTCAGCGATTCCATAAGGCAATTTTGAAGAACCCCTAGCGTAGAGCACTCCATATAGATTCAACTATATCCTAATATACATTCGCTAACCTTGTTTGGCTATGTTGATCTGGAGTCTTTATTGTCTTCCTTTCCTACGATCTACACTTAGCTTGTCCTTGAGACTAATTTAATGTTGTGTTTGGGTGTCTATTTTCAGATCATTTTTTGTGAAAATCAATAGGGCTGTTTTGTTGATCTTTGATTAAACTCAGTGATGAACTAAGACACCCTTTACTTCATTAACTTAGTCTCTTAGGCAATATTTGTAATGGTCTAATAGATGTAAGAGTTGTAAACATAAGTTCTACATGCTTATCTTTACAACTCTTACATCGATTGGGCCAAGTAGAGTATAACTTAGTCTTAACTTGTAAGTAGAAGAACTATAGATCAAAGAAGAAACATCAATAAAACCGATTTCTTACCCCCGTCTTTCTGCTCGACTGAAAGCCGGAAATGAGGCTGATAACGACGAAATTTGAACTTCCTTGATTGGCTAGAAAACAAAGGAAAATATAATAGAAAATTTGAAAATGGAACTAGCTGATTGGACGATATTTCAATGTTAATTCAAATTACGGTCTGTGGTTGGCCAATAAGTCAATCATTTGATCAAATGTCATTGGGTAGAGAACAAACGAGAATATTCAAATACAACATGTTGATTGGTTGTTGGAATAATCGGCTATTGTAAAACAAAGCTATTTCATTGGGTAAATAAACAATCAACAGCAGAATACTGGAATCTGATTGGTTGAAAGAACAAAAGAGTACCAAAATGTCAAGTTGCGGCCAATTTCGCGGCCAAGGGCTACTAATTTTTCTCTAAATCGGTAGGTGATGGCTATAGCCTCTGCCGCCAAAAGGGCTAAAATGGAGCAATCTGATTGGTCAATAACAATAGACACTATTGTTCTGAAAATTCTGGCGGCTTTTTGCCGCTGTTTCCTTAGCCCCGTGGCTCTTTCAAAGAAAGTAAGCTAAATCTTGTGCATGAAGAAGCTAATTTTTTGGCTTGAAAAGACGTGTTTTGTCCAAAAATCTGAATTATTTTATCGAAATAGCAGAGAGAGAATGTTGTATGAAGGTGTATATAGGAGATTGAAGTATGTATTTGGATGTCATGGTCAAAATCCAATTGATAAACTAGAATCCAAATGAGCGATGGTCTATCAAAACAACAGACGAGAAGCAAAATCAAATCAAAACACTATTGATAATAGTGGAAAACGGTCAGAATTTAAAACGATTACTGTATTTAATATTATCATAAATATATGACCAATCAAATTAAATTCCCTCTTGACTTGAGATCAGTAAGAATGTTAAATGTCATGGAATGAAGGAAAGCCAAAATCCACCATGAGATTTTACTCCTGTGTATAATAAGAGTATATTACAACTGTACAAATCATATTAATGTAGAGACGATCAAAACAATTTAGGACAACGCGGAATTGGGTGTCTAATATGTTAAAATGCCGTGAAATCTAGGACAGCCAAGTCCACTATCAGGTGTCATCGAGGAACAAATATATAAGGACTGTGTATACGTGTATACTAAAATTGGAGGAAACCGAGTAAAGATAAAACGATGTGAAGGAGCGTAGCAAAATAAGGTCTGAGGAGGATTCACATGCCAGACATATTTGTTGAAGTCGTTAGTCAGTTGTTGGATCGTCCTACAAAGTTGACATGACCTGCGATTTTGTGTCTATTTCTCAATAAAGGTGAAAAGGGACAATTATTTAAACAAAACCAAGCCTTGACTAATAATCTTTAGAGCTTAATACAGAAAAATACTAAAAGAATTTTTCTCACTCCACTTTCAAGTTTGATGATAAATTTCATAGGTCATTTTTATATGTCACCATTAGTTTTGAATCATTTTGTGAAGAAGTGTACTCTTTCCTTCCACCATACATAAAAGTTAAAATTCAAAAACTTAATGGACAGATCTTTGAGCAGGTTTGCCACACATCATCTAACTTTCTAACATTATACCAAACAAATACTAAAATATACTTCTAGTTGAAAAAAGTACTATTATAGAAAAGACAGATATGGAAATTAATGTTCTCAATCTTAGACAATGAACATTGATGTTCACAATTTTGACAGTTGTGTCATGGTCAAGGAAGAAATGATTTTTTTATATGACTAAAGACACTATTGAGTCAATGAAACAAAATCCATAACAGCTCTAGAGTACTTGAAAAAAGAGATCTGAGAAAACAACAAACAGACAATACAATTGATCCTTGGTAATATGCAGATATCATAAGACTTTACAAACTACCATTGCATGTAAAAACCAAAATGTCCTTCTAATTATTATTTAATTCAGTTGACACTTTTACCAATGTCATTTCAATACCAGAACAAAAGAAATTTGAAAAATGATGTCAATGGAATTTCAACATAACTTATCAATACATGTTTACTACAATTCCATAAATTATAGAACTAAGATGAACAAATACTTAAGCTTTTGATTTGAAAACATTTCTATTGACATAAATCTGAAAGTCAATTAAACTAAAATTCAATCAACTATGCCAGAAATAATAATGACTAACTTTTCATATCAAAATATCATAAAATCATAGAGCATACATCCAAAAATTGAATGTGTTCTATGCACAATAAAGACAGCATATGAGATCACAATAAAGAGCAAAGATCATACAAATCTGTGATTGATTACTGATTAATGATGCAGATCAACCAATAAGTTCTATTCTGGACATAGAACATTTACTTAAGGAGAAATTATACCGTGCATTTGTTTCTTTGAAGGCACATTGTATAAAGGACTCAGGGTTGTAGCCTAAGATGAAGGGAGTTTGGCTGTATACTTGAGATGTATGCATTGACAGGTTAGTGGTTGGCCCCTCTGGGGGGGGGTGTCATATTCCAAGTTGCCAATGTGACAATGTATACTGCATACAGTGGCTTTTCAAAGAAACAGTGAATAAGGGGTATTTCACATCCAAGAGGGACAAACTCAGGGGAAATGTTACCGACCATCTTAGTGCTAGTGGATTTTTAAATGAAAGGTAGATAACCAAGAGATAAACAAGGTGAGCGAATTTTAGCTCAACACCTCTTCTTGTTCTGAAAATAGAGCAGTCTGAACTTCACCCAATTTTGAAAGGATGACATGCCATATGTTGGAAGTAACAAGTAAAAGGTGCAATCAAGATGGACTATCTAGCAACAGAATATCTCCTCTGCACAATAAAGATAACATGATCTCTGATTGACTTTTACTGATATATATTGATCAGTGGGGGCATGGGGCTAAAAGCTTTAAGCACAGTCTACAAAACTGATAGTTGAAGAGCTTCTAGAGAGTGTAGTCAAAAACCATAGCTTGTAACAAATCATTGTTGATTCTGCTTTGCCTTAAAAATAAAATATAAATAAAAACGAAGTAAATTCAGGACTAAGAACAAAAGATACTTACATGCCTATTTCAACATATATTTTGCAATAATAATAGAATAAAGAAAGAATGTAAATCTGTATCTGTAATAAGGAGGTCATTGCAGGCTTTTGAAGGTGGGTGCAAGTTTTCTTTGTGTTTCTAGACTGTTCCACATTTTTGCATGCTTCTGAACATTGGCTTTTTTAGGATTTGCATTGTAAGACCAGTTTCTGACGAGCATATTAACTGTTCTTGTGTAGTAAAGCATTTTAAAGCTATGTAATTCTATGTAATTCTCTCACATATGCCTGGGCTATTGAATGTAAATGTGACTGTTTCTAAAGAGTTGTATGTAAATGTGACTGTTTCTTTTCTTACAAGGTCACTGGTCATTGAACAGCAAAGATTCTGCACTAGCATAGAAGCACAAGCAAATCATTGGTTTTTGGTAAAACTCTAGCAGCATATTTTGGTGAAGTTTTAGCAAAACATCAATTTTTGATTCACTACAGCAGCCCCTTATGGAACAACTGTAATTACAAGGGGGCTCAACAATTCCTCTGTACATTTCATTGAGTATATCAGGTGGTAGATATTTCTTGGAATACTTAATAAGAGCAAAGACTCAATTTGCCATGGCCTTCACAGTATCAGTATGTTTGCATAGTTTCTAACTCTCTTCTAATGAGCTGGATGATGATGTATAGTGTTCAATGATCAGCTTTTGATGATTATAGTATTTTTTCTATAGTATCATAATATTGTAAGAGTAATCCTCTAAAATAAGCTGAATTAAACATCTGCAGTTATCTTCTTTCATCATTCTTTCAATCATTGTAGCTGTCTTCTGTCTAAAAAGCCACTAAAAGTTGACCAGCCATTATTATGATTTTCTGATTTTAAGGGACCAAACACCCACAATCCTACATTGCAAAGCTTAAGTTACTTTTGATCTGGCAAAAATTGTGCAAATAGTGAGCAATACAATCAAATGCTTGCAGTGAGAGTATTCTTCTCAATGGTTACTAAGAAAAAACAAGACATTCCAGGTGTATAAAGAATGGGCATTAAAAGAAGTTGTAAAAAATGGAAATAACTTTGAAATACACTTTAATAGAGGAAAGAAAGAAATCTTATATTTATCAGCTCTTGCCCCAAGCAAAACAAAGGTGCCTTAAAATTTGAGCTGCTTGAACAGGGTAGGAGTTCTGTTTTGCACCCCTCTTGAGAATGCTTTCAAAATACAAAGAAAAGATTGAAGAAAAGCAAAACAAAAAGTGGACTCCAATCTAGGAATGTTTGATATGCTAAAAGCATATAAGAAGGGTGCTGTACTACAAGTTGTGATTCACTTGTAGGGTATCACTATCCACTCATCAGAGTGAGAAAGGATGAGTATGGATTATGTGGACATACACATGTTCTTACAGGATTACCTTGATGACGATTTGAATTGAAATTTAGGGAAGTCTTTTGCTTGTGAAGGACAGAAAGGATGTTCTTTAAATACAACTTCAAAACTCCTGGTGATCAATAAATCATGCTCTAAAACCAACCATACTTTAGGCACTCATGCTCAATCAAGAGCCTTTCAGGGCACAGCCTCATTTACACTGAGTACAACCAATGCCCCAATTTCTTAGGCAAGTTAGTCTTCTCCTCCACAGTTACTACTTAGTAGGTACCAACATCTGATATCTGATAATGAAAGCATTTCACTCTCATGTGATCAAAAGAAATGCAAAATCTTACCTAACTATGATAAAAAAACAGCTGCTAATTATGATGTTTGTCTCAGTTGAGATAACTAACTGCTGGCTGTCATGGTGGCTTTCATGGTGGCTTTCAGTCTTACAGATGGTTGTAGCAGGGACTATAACAAGTGGCTGTACCCTCACAACATTCAATGAAAGCTTATATAAATGAAGGCAATCCTGCAGCTTCAATTGATTTATGTTTTGGTGAATTGTAGTTCATTAAACTATTCTGAAGAGAGGGAAAAGGCTGTATCATTGGCATACATGTTGATACTGGATTTCTGCAAAGAAAGAGGCAAATCATTGCGGTACAGAAAGAATGAATGTGACAAAGGTAATAGACCACAGGAACTCCATAAATTGTTTCTTTTCCATAAGAGGGAGTGACATTTACCCTGCACAATTGCTTACTGTTATCCAAGTATGTTATGAACATGTTCTACTTAAATCACTCCATAAATTTGTATTAGTGAGTGACATTTCCAGAACAACTTTATTGAAACCCTGTTAAAGACTGTTAAAGACTGTTTACAATACACAAGAAAACTAGACACATTGGGAAGATTAACTATGACGCAAATCTTGTAACATGCAGCTTCAATTGATTTTAGTTTAGGGGACTGTAGTTCATTAAACTATTCTGAGGAGAGGAAAAGGGGCATATCATTGGCATACATGATGACCATAGCTGTCCGCAAAGAAAGAGGCAACTCATTGTGGTACAAAAAGATTGAATATGGCCCAAGACAATAGCTTACAGTAATTCTATAAAAAGTTTCTTTTGGATAAGAGGGAGTGCCATTTACCCTGCAAACTTCCTTACTGTTATTCAATTATGTCATGTTCCACACAAGTTACTCTATACATTTGCATTTTTGAATGGGATTTCCAGATCAACTGTGTTGAAACCCTTCTTCAAGTCAATTAAAATTAGACTAGTGTAATTTCCTTTATGTATTTTCTGGCATAAATTATTGGTGCTAACCACAAGGGCTGTAGAACAAACATGTATGAGTTGAAAACCAGGCTGATGCTCATAAAATAATATAGTTGTGTCCAAATAAAACTAAAACTGATTGATATTAATTCCTCAGATAGACAAGTTGAGAAAGGAACAAACATGTCTATTTGTGGGCAGGTGAGTAATAAGATTAAAGTTTGTCTTGGATTTTAAAAAAACACATAAAATCACTCATTGTTATTGATATGTACTCCCCAGAAGGAGGAAAAATAACTCTAAAAAGAGAATTAAAAAGTAAGAATGTGGAACTGCAGAATTGATACCTAAGAGTACATAAAATGAGCAAATATCTTACTAAGAATAAGAAAGATAATATATGAATTGCATTTCGAACATCCATATTGTGATCTACCCCCTCCCCCATTCTACATCATCTGAAATCATATGGACTCAATCCCATGCTTTGGATGAAAGGCCTGTTGCATTATCCAAAAAAGGAAATAAGAATAGTTATTTGATTAACTTAGCAATTTTTATGCCTGAAGAACAACCTAGGGCAAGTTAGCAACTGTACATGAAGGTGACTAGGTCAAGTAAAATGCAGTTCAAAGCACACAACAGACAGTAACTTGGAAGGTTTTAAGTGGCCAAGGCTGTGGGAAAGGCTTGCATCTGCTGTATTATTTTTATTTTCATTTGCACACTGTTTGCAAGTACTAACTGGTTGTCAAGAGAGGGAATAGAAAGCAGGGAAAACAGTATAAATCAGGACTTGACCAAATAAGAGAGAAGAACTAATGGAATGGAGACATGGATAGGCACACATACACTTATAAACATTGGCCATTGAGGATTATGGAATGTAAGGGAGTTGGAGTAATCCAGATCATTTATGGTATTTATTAAACATATGTTGTAGGAACCAGTCATAAAACGTTGTATTCATATTGCTTAGAAATATTTTATATAGGAGTTCACTATTATATTACTGCTCTTTGTTGGTTTTGATTCAGTTATTCCAAGAAATTGTGGAGATGATGAAGATAGTGTCAGACACTGCTATTAAATATGCTATTATCTTTACATGAAAAGTCTGTTGGTACTACAGAACTTCATTTAGCATGAAAAAAGGGAACATTGTTTTAGCATACTGAAAGGTTTTGGTCAAACGAGAAAAGCTGTCAGTATGCTAAAACAATGTTCCCACTTTTTTTGCTATATTATCTTTACCTTGGAAATTAATCCCCATGTTTCTTGGCAACTGTTTCAAGTCTAGGGATGATTGAAATGCTGATACAACACAATGTATCCTAGAAACATTGCAAAATGCAGTCCATTTCAAAATGTGCTTTACACACAAGTGTGAGAGTTCAATATACCTGACTTTAATTGCAATGAACTATTATCTGAGTTGCTTCCTAGAAAATTCTTTCAAAACACAAAATGCTAAGCTAGTTACAAAGTAAGCACATGCCAGTCTGATTATTTCATATTGATATGGACATGCATCATCACTGCTTGCCCAAGTTATCAATTTATCATCCCATAATGTATTCAGATTCATTAATAACTTTATTGATGGCTTCTAGCTTAGCTGCCATATGACATAGATTGAACTGCATGGCCTTCTCATAAAAATACAAGTAGCTGCCAGTCTGACCTGCAATTTATATGACATGGTGACCTGCAATTAACAGATGTCAAAGGCAAGAACCATGCAGCATTGCAAAAGTGGAAAGGCTGAGCAGTGAACCAGTTGGAAGAATGCTTGAAGGAAAATGCTCAACTGTGCAAGTTGCTTACAAATCATTTCTGAGAGCTATGTGCCAACAGACCTTTCAATTTAGTTAAGGTAGCTGCTTTCACTTGCTTCATGTTGCCCCCCCCTCCCAATTGAGGCCCAACCATGGTTCGTGCCAAGGGGCGACAATTTGACTGTTGGTTTTCCAAACATGCGAAGATTGCATTTTCTAGGGTTGATTTCTTAAATATCTCTTTTCATTTGAGAATGCTAATCTCCTGAGATAACTATATGCAATCTAATGTTCCAACACAGATTTGAAATAAGCCGCTTAACTGAAAATTCACCAAATTATTAGGTTGCGTTAATCAAGACTTACGAAATACATTAACGGTAATACATTAACCTTTCCTTACAGTCGAATGAACATATCCCTAAGGTCCAAGAAAAATCTATACAACCACGAATTCACAAACAAACCTGTCCACATGATCCCGCATTTCCTAACAACAATAAAACACTGACTGCTTTTCTACACATAAAGTTATCTAGGGTTAGTTAAACGTGCATTCAACTATGAGTAAATAACTAAAGTTTCAATGCAAAGGTAAACAACTACCGTGTAACTTAAAACTAAACGTGTTATTTCATTTTGCTACACGCACAGAAACAAAATCCCTACATACAAGGAAGGGGTAACATGTGTTGGTGTCTTTCGTTGTATATATGCTGAATTTACTCACCTGTTTTACATACAAGATGTGACTTTTTCTTTAACTTGCAAACTGGGCCTGATGACCGGCACAATATGATAGCATGTTTAAATATTGCAAGATCCGTTGAGTAGCCATGAGTACACACAAACTAATGTTCTCCATTGCCTATCTACTTCAATGGCTTGGCTTTTTACAGTAATAATTACAACTCTGTGGAGATTGTTTTGATTGCACAAGGTAACATTTTCAGACGCCATCTTGCAATACGTCTACCTCGTTTACGAGATTGGAATTATCCGCAAATAGAGGCTGCAAACAAATAACTGTTTCTTTACTTCTTTAATCATAACCAAAGAAACTTTTACAATACTTCCCGATTAACCGTAGCTCGATTAACCGTCCGTCGATTATCCGGTGTGACCCTGGTGGTAAAGTTTATTATACTTGAAGTGTTATCTTCCTTGTATGAAAATACAATCCTGTCATAAAATCAAAATGGTTTAGCAATTCTTGATTGTAGTGTTTTTAATTTTAAAAGAACGATCTCACCATTGTACTTCTCTTTACTTTAAACCAATGTACGTTGCAGGCTGGTAGACAGTAAGTCGTATTTGTGTTTGTAATCTTCAATTGGGATTGAAATCAACTGACTATTTACTAATTATTATTTGGTATATTCATTTGCTCCCCGGAATTACGTGTAAAGATGAAGCAAATAAAATCTCTGTTGGAAAGGAAGGGCTAGGTAAAGTTCGGCAATGTGTTGAAGAAAACATTGTTGAAATCGTTGATGTATATAGTCTATTCTTTCAATAAGACTCACTTTACTAACCACTGATTTAATCAACTATTCTGCAATGTGAATTATATAGCTTTTTACAATATTCTAGAAAGTTCTTAGATGGAATAATCTGGAAGAGTAAGGAACATTCTGTTACAATATTAAGTGTATAAATAGTATTCTAGGACGTATGTTGTTTGTGACTAGAATGTTCTAGAATATAAGTGTCATGTAAGTTTATATATTAGATGTTCTTGATTGTTCTGGAAGATATCTGACTAGAGTGCCGAATTCCAATACTCCTCCTCACTCGCAGTCAGATACACTTTTAACACCAGCTTTGTATCGTAGTTTTTCAAATTGCAACTTGCTGAGTCCCTTTGTCAACATATCTGCAACCATATCATTGCTTTGACAATATATCGGTTCTATGTTCCCTCTCGAAATCTGATCACGTATGTAGTGATATTTTATGTCAATGTGCTTTATCCTTCCATGAAATTGCGGATTCTTTGCAATATGTATGGCTGACTGATTATCCTCATAGAGTACGATTGTTTCAACGCGTTTCTTGCACATTTCATTTACTAATCGTTTCAGCCATGCAGCTTCTTGTGCAGTATTAGCTAGTGCGATGTACTCAGCTTCTGCAGTAGATAAAGCAACACAGGATTGCTTTTTACTTCGCCAGCTGATAGCTGCTCCACTCATTTTGAATGCATAACCAGTTGTTGACTTACGATCATCACAATCTCCTGCCCAATCTGCATCAGAATATCCACACATCGCCTTGTCACTTGGTTCGTAGATAAGTCCATAATCCAAGGTACCATTTAGATAACGAAATATACGTTTTACAGCTATCCAGTGCTGAAGTGTTGGTTGAGAGCAGTATCGTGCTACACTACTCACAGCATATGCAATATCCGGTCTTGTTCTGGTCGATAGATACAACAAACTTCCAACTGCTGACTGATACGTTTCTTGATCAACCAGTTGACTTTCTTTTGAAGCCTTAATGAGCTTTGTACCAGGTTCTGTTGGTGTTGATACTGGTTTTGAGTTTTCCATCTGAAATTTCTTCAGAATTTCTATTGAATATGTTTGTTGACCAATCCATATCTTCTTCTCTCTCAGGTAAACGATCTTTACACCTAGGAAGTGATGCAACTTTCCATATCCTTGATCTTGAATTTTTCGGCTATTTTCTGGATGAATTCTTGAATACGTGTTGACGATTTTCCAGCTAAAATAATATCATCTACGTATACAGCGACGATGAACACCTCTCCTCCTGAGTTGTTGATGTAGATACATGGATCATTCAGTGACTGTGTGAAATCCAATTCTTTGAGAAACTTGTCAACTGCTTCGTTCCAGCAACGAGGTGACTGCTTTAAACCATATATACTGCGTTTCAGTTCACAAGCCAGATTTTCTTTTCCTTTGGTTAAAAATCCTTCTGGCTGTTTCATATAGATTGTTTCTTTAAGTTCCCCATTTAAGAATGCTGTTGTGACATCAATTTGGTGTAACTCCAGATTTTGCTCGACTGCCAATGCGATCATTGTTCTCACTGATTCAAATCTCACTACTGGTGAGAACGTCTCATCGTAATCAACGCCAAACTTTTGATTATACCCTTGAGCAACCAGCCGAGCTTTGAACCGTTCAACATTACCGTCAGCATCGTGTTTCTTCTTGAACACCCATTTACAACCAACTGACTTCCTTCCATCTGGTAGTTCGACTAGATTCCAAACTTCGTTTTCGTGCAAAGATTCCATCTCCCTTTCCATTGCCTCGATCCATTCATCCTTCTCAGGACTTGACAGGGCTTCTTTCACTGACTTTGGATTTTCCGACTCATGCGCTAGATATACCCACTCACCATATCTACTAGGAGGTCTCCTTTCTCTTGATGCTTGGTTTTGCTCCTCTTGTACGATTGGCTCTATATCTTCATTATTATTGTTAACCTCGATCTCCACAAATGTTTCCTTCTTATCCTCTTCACTGAGATCAGTAGTGTTTGGTGAAAATTTTATTTCGTTAAATATGACATCTCTGGTGTAGAATACTCTTTGCTTCTCTGTGTCATACAGCCGGTATCCTTTGATTCCATCACCATAACCAAGGAAAATGGCCTTCTTTGCTTTGGAATCGATCTTTCTTCTTTCATCTTTTGGTACATGAGCATATGCATCGCACCCAAACACACGGAGATGATTCACATCGGGTTTATGTCCAAACCATGCCTCAAATGGCGTTTTGCTTTGTAAGCTGGTAGTGGGGCTTCGGTTATGAAGATAAACAGCTGTGGATAAAGCTTCGGCCCAAAAGCGTTTTGGTAAACCTGAATCTGACAACATTGACCTGGTGGTTTCCACCAGTGTTCTGTTCATTCGTTCAGCCACTCCGTTCTGCTCTGGTGTCTTGGGAACGGTGGTTTCATGCTTTATTCCATTCTTCTTCAGCAAATCATCAAAGTCATTTGATTTATATTCTCCTCCATTATCGCTTCGTAGCACTTTTACCAATTTCTTTCCACTCGATTTCTCCACTATGGTTTTCCATTCTGTGAACTTCTCCAACACTTCACTTTTATGCTTCAAGACGTATACCCATACATATCTTGACTTATCGTCAATGAATGTGACAAAATATTCTGCACCACTCAATGATTTCACCTCGATTTTTCCACAGACATCACTGTGCACCAATTGAAGAATATCTTCTGCTCTTTCTCCTCCTTTCTTTGGAAATGGTAATCGATGATGTTTTCCATCAATACATGGTTCACAAAATTCAGGTTTCTTTGATGTATCATAGTCAAATCCACTAACCAGTTCTCCTCTAGCAAGCTTTTCCAAATTTCCTGCTCCGAGGTGAGCAAACCTTCTATGCCACAGATTCTCTTTTGTTTCTTCACTGCTGGCACATTTCTTCACGATTGCGTTTGCTGTTTGGGTTGTGGAACAGTTCAGGTGGTACAGATTTCCTGATTTCGTAGCGGTTGCAATTTGCCTACCATTTCCATCCAGTATACTACAGTTACTATCTGCGAATTTAAATGACTTTCCAGAACTTGTTACTTTCGCCACACTCAGCCAATTGTAGGACAATTTCGGTACATACAGAACATCGTGGAGTCTACACTTCTGTGATTTTCCATTTGTTAAATACATGTTGAGCTCGACTGTACCTTTTGCAGTTGCATTCACAGCATATCCATCACCAAGAGTTATATCTTGTGTTTCTTCGATATCCTCGATATCAGTAAACAAGCTCTTGTCATTGCACATATGGCAGGTAGCTCCAGAGTCTACAATCCAATTACTTATGTTCTTCGTAGCCAGCACTTGTTCTGCTACTAATCCAATCATGCCTTCGTCGTCTTTTTGTGAGTACCTAAGCTCTTCTTTGATTGCATATGCCTTTTGTTTGGTTGGCCACTCCTTCTTGAACTGCGATTGTATTCTTCCAGAATCTCTTAACAGCTCTCTGCATTCACGTTTCATATGCCCATATTTCCCACAATGATGACACTTTGGTCCTTTTCCATTGTAGCGGTGTTTTGAGGTCATTGCCTTTACCTCCACTCTTGAATCGGTTTCTTTTTGTTTGCGTTCCTCGTGCAGTAGTCTCTCTGTGACGACTTCAATTTCTGGTACTTCTGGAAGAGCTTCTAATGCTGTCACTAGCATATCGTATGATTTCGGGAGACTTGCTAACAAATGTATCACTCTGTCTTCATCATCAAGAGGGTCACCAATGGTCGCCAATTCATCAAATACTTCTGTCATAGTTTTTACGTGCTTCTGTATTGGTTGCCCTTCCTTGAGCTTTAGTCCATACAATTTTCATCTTAGGGCCAACTTATTGGACCAAGTTTTCTTTTGAAATTGATCAGCCAATTTCTTCCAAACGACAGCTGGATCATCTGGATCCGGACCTATCAAATACAGTAGAGACGGCTCCACTGCCAGCACAATAGTTGCCAACGCACGGTCTTTTCTCAGCCAGTACTTTGGCCTGTCGTTTTCACCTTCAGGTTCAGCTTCGGTTCCTGTGACAATATTCCACAGTCCGTCTTTTATCAGCGCCATCTTGCACTGTACTTTCCATGTCGCAAAGTTGTGTCCATTCAACGGATGGATCAAAACTTTCGTCGTTTCTGCCATGGTAGTTTGGACAAGCCTTTCCAACGTCGTGCGTCAACGGCTTTCTCAATTCAAATTCTGTGTGCACTTGATGTGACAATCCAACTTACGAAAAAAGGAACCACTACCACAGACTTACTGATGGCGTTTCCTCGAAGGTACAGTATCTTAGGCCTACTTCCTTAATCAGTCGCTGGTGACTGGGCCCATAACCTGTTGAAATCGTTGATGTATATAGTCTATTCTTTCAATAAGACTCACTTTACTAACCACTGATTTAATCAACTATTCTGCAATGTGAATTATATAGCTTTTTACAATATTCTAGAAAGTTCTTAGATGGAATAATCTGGAAGAGTAAGGAACATTCTGTTACAATATTAAGTGTATAAATAGTATTCTAGGACGTATGTTGTTTGTGACTAGAATGTTCTAGAATATAAGTGTCATGTAAGTTTATATATTAGATGTTCTTGATTGTTCTGGAAGATATCTGACTAGAGTGCCGAATTCCAATAAACATAATGTAAAATTAGACCTGAACAAAGAGCAAGGTGTTATGATGCAATGGAATGTTAGTGTGATGTTAGTAGAGAGGAAATGATAGCAATGAACAGTAGAAAAACACGCAATGAATGAATGAGTAGAATATAGCATGAGGTTACTAAAACTGGAATTGCTACAATGGTTTCTTTGTTTTCATCGTTGAAGAGGAAAAGGGGGAGGGGGGGGAGGATGGAGCGTTTCAGGTTAATTTTGATGTGCTGAAATAAAACATTGCATTAAATTTAAACTACCAAATTAGACACTTTTGATACAATGCTATCAATATATGGTATTGTTTTTCATTTGCCAAGGCTGTAGAATATGATCCTGCTTAGACAAGAAAGCAATATTTTGCAAGGTAGGCTTCTGGGACGTATAGAGTTTGTTTACATTCAGGAACTGCTTCCTTGGACAACTTGGAGACTTATTTGAAGATAGTTTAAAACACAGATAGAGTAGATGATCAAGCTCTTGATTACTCTTCCTTTCAAACAAAACTAGGTTACATAAAAAGCACGCTTAGCATATATTGCAGTAAAACATAAAAACAAAACAGGTCATTGACATTTTCAACAGCAAATCGGCAGTTGTGCACACCCCCAATTGACTGTAGAAGTCCTTCAACCACAAAGATGTGGCCTAACATCCTAAACTTATGTATACACTTTAACATGACATAAAATTGGAAAATAAAGTCTGACGTTAATTCAAGTTCATATGTTTATCAGTCTTCTAAAATTTCACGACACATTCCTGAAACGAAACGAAAATTTAAGCATACTTGCGTTTGCACATAAAAAGAAACAGACGCTTTTATTCTAATTTCCCTATGCCAAATATATGGGTAATACAATTATAAAGTTTGAGGATAATAGCCACAACGAGCCACATGACAGATAAATCAGAAAAGAATAGCAATTTGTAGATTTTATATTTTATTTCATTTCATCGACACATCCATGACAAACCAGCTAAGACCTAATCAAGTTTTACGACAAATCCATTATGACATATTAAAGAACGTTTCGGGACGAGCTTGTCCCATCCTCAGCTATAGAGTGAGAAAAAACCTGTGGGATATATATATATATATATATATATATATATATATATATATATATATATATATATATATATATATACAGCATCTATTCTTCTTTTCTTCACACTTTTCGCACTCTGTGCATCACCTTATATGCTCTATATCATCCTCCTTTGTTTCTTACTTCACAGCTTCGGCCCTCCCCATCTAATAGATTTTTTATTTATCATGAGGTGTTAATAGGTAGGTCCCCCTTAGGTAATATCAATTGTGACCCCATTGTTATGTAGGTAATTTAAGCAGGCCTACTGTCTTTGTAAGTTTAGCACTGTTGAAGATTCCGATCGAAACATTTACTGAAAGGATAGTATATTTGTGATTTATTCTCTCTCTCTCTCTATATATATATATATATATATATATATATATATATATATATATATATATATATATATATATATATATATATATATATATATATATATATATATATATATATATATATATATATATATATATATATATATATATGGTAATTTAAGCAGGCCTACTGTCTTTGTAAGTTTAGCCCTGTTGAAGATTCCGATCGAAACATTTACTGAAAGGATAGTATATTTGTGATTTATTCTATATATATATATATATATATATATATATATATATATATATATATATATATATATATATATATATATATATATATATATATATATATATGAAAACTAGAGAAAAACTAGAATCCCTATTGGCTTTCATCCTTATTCATCCTTATGGTATTCCGAAGAGGAAAATGAACATGCAAAAGGAGTTGGTTTCATGGTCCATAAAAGGAGCGTGAAATCTGTACTGGAATGTGCACCGCTATCAAGTGAAATTATAAGCATCAGACTAGCTGCAAAGCCACAAAACATGTCAATCATACAGGTATATACCCCATTGAAAGCATCCGATGAGGAAACACTGGGGCAGTTCTACAAGGAACTAGAAGAAAGTATCAAGCAAATACCTAGGAAAAATATCTTAATAATGTAAGGGAATCTGAATGCGTAAATTGGCAGAGATGCATATGACATATGGAAAGGAAGAATTGAAAAATTTGGACTAGGACACACAAGAAATGGAGGACAACCATTTCTAGACTTCACAAAGAAAAATAAATTTGTGATAGTCAACACTCTTTTCAAGTACAAGATAACTAGGAAAGCTAAATGGCAGTCACCTGGAGGCTTGCATCATAACCACATAGATTGTATTCTAATGAGAGAAAGATGTCAGTCTCGAATATATGGAGCAAAGACTCGAGTATTTCCTGGTGCTGATGTAGGTAGTGAGCATGATCTTTTGATGATGACAATGAAAGTCAAACTAACAAGAAGGCAAAGACAAGATCAAGCAAGGCTGCGTTAGGACGTTGAACAGCTCAGGGATGCAGCAATATTAGACGAATTCCGTGCTACACTAAGGGGGAAATCTGCACCATTACATCTGTTAGATAATATTCAAGATATATCATCACAGCTGCAGAAAGCTACAAATAATGCCGCAAGGGATGTTTGGGGTATATGCAAAAAGCAAAAAAGATAGCATTGGGCAGCAGTAGAAGTATTGCAGGCTTGTAATGAAAGAAGGGCACTAAAACTAAAGCAATTAACCACTCCAGCGAATTGTACGGAATATAGCAACTGCAATAGGAGAGTGAAGGACAATTAAATTAGCCAAGGAAATATGGATAAATGAACAGTGCATAGAAATCGGACAAAGCATAGGAATCAACAGCAGCAAGAAGGCCTTTGAAATGGTCAAAACTCTAACGCGAAAATGGCAGCCAAACATGAAAGTAATTGAAGAAAAAGATTGGGCGTTGCTAACAAATTTTAATGAAATCATAGCCAGAAGGAAAGAATATTGTGAAGAACTCTACAATCATGACATAAAAAGTCCTCAAAACATCAATGTGACAAAGAGCCACCAATCATAAAGGATCAAGTAATTACAGTCATTAGGACATTAAAGAATACCAAATCACCAGGAACAGATAACATAACTGCAGAACTTGTAAAGGCGGGCGGAGCACCTGTAGTAGACATCCTAAATAAAATTAATAACATGATACTTGAGTATAAAGAATGGCCAGACTCATGAATTGAATCAATAATGATCTCATTACCAAAGAAGGGAAACACTAAACATTGCAGCAATAACAAAACAATCAGTCTTATCAACCAATGAAGTAAGGTATTACTTAATATTATGTTAGCCAGGCTTAAATCTACGGCAAAGACGAACATAAATAAGGCGCAAGCAGGTTGTATTGAAGACCGTGGAGCAGAGAAGCAAATAAGTAACGCCAGAATTATAAACGAAAAATACATAGATCACCAGCAAGCTTCTACCATAATTTCATTGATTTCAAAATTGCTCTCGACGGGGTGTGGCAAGAAGCACTATGGCAAACAATGTTGAAACATAACGTAAGGCTCAGTATGCTATCAGTAATGAAATCACTATATTATCAAACAAAAAGTACAGTATTGATAGGAAATAAATACAGTCAATGGTTCAAAGCAACTGTTGGTGTGAGACAAGGGTGTGTGCTATCACCTACACTCTTCAATATTTTTCTAGAACAAATTGTGATGGATTCCTTCGATTCGTTTAGCGGTGGTGTAAAAAATGAAGGGCAAGCAATAACATGTCTGCATTCTGCGGATGATATCGATCTGACATGCAGAGATGAAAAAGATCTTCAACAACTAACCTCACTATTAGCGATAACATAAAGGAAATATAGTATGGAAATAAATGCAAACAAAAGTAAAATACTGATAGTTGGAAAAGAGAAAAAAACACTAGCTCAAACCATCCAAATAATGGGTACAGATCTTGAGACAGTAGTATCATTCAGGTATTTAGGCAGTAAGATAACAGCAGATGGAGAATGTTCTTAGGAAGTGCGCAGTCGATTAGCAATGGCAACATCATCTTTAGTGAACTTCAATAGTATATCGCGAAATTCTAACATTTCCATGAAAACTAAATACAGGTTCCTAACAATGATATGGATGAGAGACATGGACACTCGATGCAGCATTGCAAAAAAGGATACATGCATTTGAAATGAAATGCTATAGACAATTGTTGTGAATCCCATATAATACTCAAAGAACTAATGATTCAATAAAAGAGGAGCTCACTAAAAGGATTGGAACAGTAGAAATGCTGATATCGATAATTAGGAAACGACAGCTTAAATGGTGTGGGCACGTGACAAGGCACAATGACACGCTTCCTTGTGCCAACAATATAACGCATGGCAGGTACCAGGAAAAAGGGCAGACCAATAGTATCATGGATACACAAACGTAAAGACTACTTTGAATTAGCAGCAATAGAGGCAGTTAGAGCAGCTCTGGATAGAAATTATTGAAAAAGAAGAGTTGAGGACTCAACAGTGCTCCAATGGCCTTAGCAGATTATGAAAATGAAGAAAAAAGTAGGTAAAAAAATGACGAAATAGGTAATTAATAAAAAAGAATCCATCACAAGGCCATGCAATGAGTTAAGTTACATCTTACTGCTCACCTCTCATCAAAAGCCGACTTCAAAACAACTGCACTTTTAATGTTATCAAGATGATATTGCATGCTGGTTAGAGGCACAACGGCATTCTGACAAAGATATTCAACAGAATAACAGGTAACCGATCTCGATGAAATCTAAAAAGGTATAAAGTTCGGGTAAGGTTTATATGATATAGACATCTCAGAAGTAATGGCAAATGTCTGGAGGAGAAGGCACAAATGAATAATTTGAGTTTATGGACAACTGTCAATGGACATTCAGACTGCATAAAATATGAACTTGAACACAGCTGCCCAAGCAATAATGTTGAACTTTTACGGACAGCATTAATAATCCTTTAAACTGCCGATAGTATGCTTATAAATATTGATACTCAGAACAACCTCAGAAACGTAATAATGTATCAATGTGCATGAAAATAGCACAAATTACCAATAATGGCTTTAAAATTTTAGTAGAATAATTTGCTGATATAGATTATTTTGTAATTACGTTATCATTGATAAATGTATCAATAATGCATATAAAATGGTTGTCTTTAGGATGTATGACCATGTTCATGTACTGTCATGTGAGTTAGATTGTTTAACTAATATATGTGTGTGCCAATGGGAAAAGTGAGTTTGTGAGTCTTAAATTTGGTCATAAACATGTTTGTCTGCAGGACGACTAGACGCGTGTGTAGGCTGCAGAGTAAGAAGATACAGGAAGCTCAAAAATATGCTCATGAAGGTGGGTGTCTAGTGGTGGACAAATGGACATGTGAAAATGTATGCATGAATATGGATGCTTATGGGCCGGGAAAACATGTGCACAAAGCAGTTAACTATTGCCATATAGAAAGTTTTGATTATGCATAGAAAGATGGATATCCATTGGATGAGGGTACACTTGAAAAGTGATTTAAGTGTGTTTATTTGGAATATTGTAAAATTTCACAGTAGCATGGATCTGCATCAAATAAATAATATGTGAAAAGTATATTTCTAATTATCAATAAGACAACCATGATTTTCATGTGCAGACGTAATGCAATGCTTTTTTAACTAGACATTACTCCATGCATGGGCGAGTGACCAAGTGGATAGAATGTTTGAATGATAGAATGCTAAACAGAACATTGATGGTTCGAGTCGAATCCTTGGATCATAGTTGCTATGCTCACTCACTGTCCACCTAGTAGGAAACGGGCACATGGCGGCAACACTGGGAAAGTGAAAGACGGCGAAGAAAGGAACTGGCCAACCTACCTCACTATACCGGCGGCCCAGGAAAAGTGTCCCTCGACCAAGCACTCTCCTAACGTACGGAATCGCACATGGGACTCACTGTTAGTTTAGATGGTATTCCATATGAATGTACAACGTACATCAACGCGTAGACTTAAGTAATCAATGCATAAGCAGACATAATTAAATAATACAAGAGAATCAATCACAAAGCCATGGAAACGAGTTAATTCAAATTTCATTACTCACCTCTCATCAAAAGTCCACTTTAAAACAGCTGTACTTTTAAATTTGTTGAGATGAGATTGTGTGCTGTTTAGAAATGTCACATAATTTCATCACATAGTGGAATGTCTCTCTAGCAACTGATCTAGATGGAATCTAAATAAGAATAAAAACCAAGCTAAGCATGTTTTTACTTAGACATATAATGGCCTAAAAAAAATAATTCGAAAAGCTAGAACACAACGGAATAATATAAGTTTATAGAATATACTGAACTAATGGGGATTTCTGTTGCATGCAAGTGGTACGTTAAGAGTTAAAAATGTACGTTGCATGTTTTCTGAAAATGTTGTTTGCAAACTGTGTTATTGAGATAGCTCTATTACCGTTATTTCAATCAATGTTCTATACATTAATTTTTCTGTCCTTCTGGCTTACGTATGAATCTTTGAATATTAAGAAGCATTTCATATACATTATAGTCAGCTCTATTTGTTACACTTAATATCTCTAATTCCTACACTATTAGTATCATTTTATAGGTTTAATTTGATGTCTATGTTGCTCGATATTAAAATGTGATCAATCAGATAACAAAATATTTCAACTTGTATAATGTGTTGTGTATATGATGCTATCTGTTTTATATTCAGTATATAGATAGAGATAAGTAATCTGCCGCCACACCATCACAATATTCAATAGCATTCTTTAAGAGTACAATTACTTTGTGTTATGGACCCATTCTAAATGGGAGCTGCATGTAGAAGGCCAAGAAAATATAATGATACTTTGATACTAACAACAAAATCCCTAAATGACTTATAAGTTTGGAGTATTTTCATCATGGCGAGAAATTCATAATTATGAATCCAAAGTGGCAAGAGTTGTGTGTACACCTTGTAGCAAGTGAATGATTGTCGGGTTTCAGACGAAACTTCAAGTGTCCACAATGGCTTGCACAACATTGGATGTATAAAACGTTTATACCACTAACTGTGCAGTTAAGATTAAAGAGTTACTAAGGGATTGATAGTGCTAAGCGTTAACCAAAACGGACGCCCTCGGGACTTTGAAGAAGTGTCCGCTTTAAAGAAGTGTCCGCTTTAAAGAAGTGTCCGCTTTATAGAAAATTGTGGTTTCTGAGTGTGGTGGAGCTCAAATATAAAAGACGTTTTCATCACTTTAATAAATAAGTCTTTGACCCATCAAATAGAGTATTTACACAAAGCATTCCCTCAAAAAAGTAGTCATTAATATTCTTCTGCTTGAGATGCTGGGTTCTTTTACTTAAGCAATCTGCAGACTGCATTTAAAGATATTACAAGACTCAAAAGATATTAACTCCATTGCACAAAGATTCTTCTATGAAGGACTGGATAACAAGCATTTAAGCATAGGCCACTGAGTCACTTGAAGAAATGAAATTGTCCAAATTTACTTTGCAGATTATATTCCATATTGTGATAGCCTTTTTAATGATGATTTTGATCTTGAATTTTGACTTGCTTCATAAGCAAATTGGGCCAATTTTCAATGTTTCTTCGTACACTAAGAGGGCCCCTTGTGGTACTAAACTTCACTAGCAAAGTAGAGAGCCCCATGTCCCACTAGGCAACATAAGATTAACCTCCATAAATCCATGATTTAGCGTGGTTCTTTTTCGATATAGATGCCATTGGCAATTCAAGGCTAATCCCTATTGAACTATAGGTACCAGTTGGCAGTATACAATACGGTAAGAATTGCAAGATCGATGTATAAGGGTACATTCTCCTTGTTAGGTAAATGCAAAACTGCTCTAAATGAAGTTTTCTATATGCCTGCTATTATATGTTATGAAAGCGACACTGTATTTGATAACGTTTGCATATCATACTCTATTTTGTATGTTATGAAAATTATACTTCAAATGATGAATTCTCATTGTTTGGGGGCTATGACCCCCAGGTCTCCCTCTCTGTATCCACCAGAGTTTAAACTTAAACTGACAAAATTGAACGAAACAAGCCACTAGGAGATGGAATCTAGAAGAATTTATGGATACAGTTGCGCAGAAGAATCTGCTAAAGAAATAGAGACGAAACTGCAAGTAAATCGAGTTAGGGATCCAATTAGTGTCATGGTATTAATTGCTACAACATTTCATTTAAACTTCTCTTGATCTCGCTTTTATCTAATGTCAACGACAATAATATATCTATCTAAATAATCTATTTTCCATTCATCTAAATTGCTTACTTAACTTTGAGAAAATTTCAGGAAGGTTTCTGTTTTATTTTGATTCTCCTTGACGCATAGTTTACTACCGATCTTATGTGTATAGGAACCATGGTAATACCCATTCTAAAGTGATATTTTATCTCACATTTTCAGGCGATGCCCAGCGTATGATCGAAACTTGTTTTTTAGAAGTTTTACCTATTCTATTTGCATCATAGTTCGTTATCCTCATAACAGCTATGTAAATAATTTACATAATCAATTTTAATAGAACTTAACTTATCATGTTGAGCACAATTTATAAGAAACAGCTATATAATTTACTTGTATTAATGACTTAATTAAACTTGACATCTAATGTCTATTGATAATAACAAGTATTAAGAGCCAGAATTAGCATTATTGGAGTGAAGGAAAATCAATTCTTTATGGATCCTGCCAAATCGTCATTTTATTCTAACTGACATAGATTGCAACTCTAGAGAGCAAGTGGAGATTATGCAGAAACACGAAGAGAGCTTTAAACAAGATGATACAAGATAAAGCTTTATGTAGATAAATCTTTACGTCAGGAAAAGAGGTTTGATGCTATTCTCAATTAATGTTAGTGAAATCAATTTACTGACTTGGTTTAGTCCTTTATGCGAGTCACTGACTCCAACTGGTTGGCATGGCTTAAAATCAGAGTAGGGAGAAAGCTTAGGCTAGCCAAGCATACGATATCGAGACTATAAATACCATGATTAGCAAGAAAACCCGTCAAATAGGTGACGTCAGATTTGAAAAAGGAATGGAAGACTGAATATAGAATGTCGAAAAACTTTTGAGGAACATTTAGAATCAATTTTCTAATTGATGTAAAATCACAAGATATAGTTAAATTATGGAGTCTCTTAGACAATTGAGATCTCCGCTCGATATTTCCGTAAGATACTTTCTGCAGATGCAAATATTTCATGTCTCATGCATGTACATAAAAGGCGAAAATTTTCGGACGTTAATATTTTTGTACATTTGAGGCGTCTGAAAATTTTAACGTCCGAAAATTGTTGTCATCCGAAACCTTTACTGTCCGAAATTTCTTGCAAAACGGGAAAATATAGCAAGACATTTTCTTTGTTTAAACTGAGTAGTTTTTGTGTTTAAAATTCGTATTTTCTTGTCTAAATGTTTGTTATATATAAGAGACTGCTTTATAACAAACCTACTAATAGAAGTTGGGATTCTTTTCTTCGTTTGTTTTCATTAACAATAGAAAACAATAGAAAATTTAAGATACTTCTACTAGTACGGCCTGAGGTAAGTTTGTTATAAAATAAAAAACGTGCACAAAACTGCACGCAGGGAAAGACAATGTTGAGAGAGCCACTGAGTGATACGAAATTGTATTTTTGTAACTACATTTAACTAGAATCAGCCTCATCATTCTCTAAAATAATAATATCGTCCTCGTCAGCTTGATCATTGTCATATAGGCCTATATCATCTTTGTTCTCTTGTCCATTTTCTTGCTCCATAACCTCTTCGTTGACTTTCATATGTGTGTACTAGAAACACAACTCTTGAAGTACAAAGCACAAAATCTGTGCCAATAGGCGGAAAGGAAACAAGAAACAGATCACTGGAACCTTTACAGTGAATGAAGATGGCGACTTTCTACCAATGCAGCTAATTTATGCAGGAAAAACTGACCGTTGCCACCCGAATAGAATCGACTTCCCAGAAGGATTTAATGTCACTCATACCCCAAATATATTGAATCAATCAGTTGAAAGAGATAACCTTAAGATATCTTTTTAAAGCATTAAAAATAAATAAACATCCGTTTTTTTGTATTTGTCCGAAATTTCTCTGTAAACGTCCGAAATAACTTTGAAAAACGTCCGAAAATATTTTGTCCGAAAATTTGTGTCCGAATTATTTTGCGTTTAATGTATATTGCTTAATGAGTAATTAAAGTCAAATAAACCCCCATGGATGCCATTTCAATTTTGTTTGAATGGGGGTTGTTCGATTAGAAGGCCTATTTAAAGCAGTGGTGTAGCTGACATAAATTGAGGCCAGTTTAACTCCTAATTGACCTCAAAAATTTTTCAGGCCCCATAGAGCCCCTCAGATGCTTTCAACAGACAGGCCTTTGTATGTATTGCGTCATTTCCCTGTTAATGGTAATAGTTTTTCCACAAAATAATATAGTACGAGAAGCCCCTAGGTATTCTTCTATGTCACAGATTCCCATTCAAGGCAGAAAAATATATATGGTACAATCCCACAAAAGCTTATTGAATGACTCTGTTATTTATAACAGGCATATAAAGAAATTAAAGGTTTGGTATGGTGCTTATTCAAGGGGAGATTCTTGATCAAGGCTTTTCCATGTGTTTCTTAGAAAGGTGCCAGTTTGAGAATTTACGTCACCTTTTAAAGATGAATATTAAATCCAGTTTCTTACAGTCATGTCATTTTCAATACATTTCTGATAATTTTTGGCATCAGACTGATTTTCTAGAATCTAGTTTACTATGATGAAATGAGTTTAAAACCCAGTTAAGTAAACATGTCAATAATTTATATAAAATAAGTTAAAGTGACATCCTGTGGATCATTTATGCAGTCTATGGAAATGCACCTTTGTTATATATATTTATAATTGGTTATTGACTGTTATGTATAAGGATTAAGGACTGTGAATTTAAAAATGCTTAACTAAGTCATCATGACTTAGATCACTCAGAGCTCATCAGTTACAAGAAGTAATACAAGCATATGAATAAATCTACTAAAATTGCACACCTGTGTCAAAATCTAAAGATGTGCGTTGTTTACGAACTTGGGCCTACTTGCTTTATAGTTGGAGCTTACAATGTCACATGTTCAAAGCTTCATTAATACTGGCATAGCAAATAACCAACGTGTAATCATGGATTCAATATTCTTGACTATTCAATATAACGATAAAATATTTCCAATGCTACATAATAAGCAGCCTGGCTTTGATGGAACACTAGCGATGCTCACACAAAAACACGCTTATGGATGATCTATTGAAATTACCTCATATGCAATAAAAACGATATATGCAAACAGAGGCTATTTGCTCCTTTTCATTACATGTGGGTACGCAGAGCCACTTTTTGTCGGGGGAAGGTGGGGGGGACTTCTCAATTCTTTGTAGAAACAATAGATGCAGGTATAGAGCACGTAAAAAATGCGGATAAAGAGATTGTTAGAAGACACCATTTGCGGCTTCGTATAAAAGTCAAACATCAGTTTATTGATGTGAGGTCCTCATTCAACATTTTGTCATAGAACTACCATGATGAAGTATAGATTACAAAAAATAATACATTAGCTACCATGAAAGTTGACCCTGATAATTGATGTTTGAAGTAGGCTTTTTGCTATACCAATCTACAAAAGCCCGTTACCTATTAGCTCCAAAGGTATATATAAATACTTCCAGATGTAATTTAAGGAGTCGTCATAAAGTATCTGCTATATGGGGGGGGGGATGATTTTTCTAACATTTACCAAAAAATTTTGTGGCCCATCCTAGATTTATGTTTAACTTTTTGTGGTCCAATAGCAAACTCAGGATAATTTTCCTGACCCCATAAACCCCTTAGCCAGGCCTGTGCTTCTGGTGTTGCAGAACTGTCTTGGTAAATCATGTGTCACAAAATCTGAGAGCATATTCCATACTTTTGTGTCATCACCATTGTCAATATTAAATGGATAAATATGTAGAAATGGAAAGAAGGAACTGCACTGTATATGCTGAAACTGAGAGCAACCAAACCTTAAGAAATATATCCTTTCTATAAAGCAATAATGAAAAAATGCAGAAAAATTTCCAGGGGTAGCAAACAGCTTGGAGTCTGTTACCCAGGAGTGGCATTTTGTCACCCCATGCAACCCCATAGTTATGACCTGAACCCATAAAACATTGTTAAATAAAGCTTCCATGAAAAAAAAATAAGTACCAAAATATTACAGCTGAAGACATATTGATTGCAGATGTGTAAAATTTGAAAAAGAGTCTCATTGTGATGCTATTGTATCTATGATCGAGAAAGGATTTTCTGACAGTTCTGGAGATGAAGATGAACATCAGTTTTTGAAGATCGTTTTCATAAGAAATTGTTCTTGTATAAAAAGGTTTTGTATAGCCATGATTCAGTTGTAGTGAGCAATGTTGGGCTGACGTTTTGAAAAGATTATAACTCTGAACAGTGCAGTGGAACTGTAGTCTGTCTACATTCTGTCTACTCTAGTGCCAATTCCTGGTACCAATTGGAAATTTGCCACCTATTTATTTGATTTAAGACATGACATTCTTCATTAAATTCTCCATGGCCCCATAGAATGGGCCTGACTGTTTTTATAGCCCATAAAGGTAAGCTAGAGCTTTTTATGGCCCAGTCAAATATCATCCACCCCCATATAGCAGATACTTTATGACCACTCCCTTAGTTGGGGTGGGTTAAGAATTCAAGCTCCTTTATCCCTGTCCTACCTCGTAATCTGATGTTTCCCTTTTAGGACTATTGAATGATATAATCAAACTGATTTCCATTTCACTACAATTTCATTGGAATTTGGTCTTTAATATCACCCGTCAATTCTCATATTGCAAGCATCTGCCTGGCAAAACATGTCATGTTGAATTGGATACGGATACGCATGAAGTACCTAGTCTCATTTTGGCTTCATTGTTTTGCCTTTGGTGTGATATTGTTCGTTGACAGTTACCTTGTTAAATGAATGCGAGCGTTTTATCAGGAGACTATACATTTCCAAGATATTTTCTTATCAGATAAGTTGCCTAGTAAAAACCCTCATTTTCTCATGGCGTTCTTTGCATAACATGTTAGTGTTTAACATGTCAAGTTACCAAAATGGTCAATGTGTTTTGTAGGCCATTATGGTTTGCTTCACTCACAACTGTGAAATACTCCTGTTAAGATGGAGAACTTCATTTTAAACCATATATGTCGAAGTTCACAAAGTAATATAGAAAATGACATTATTGTCGGGAGCGACAGCGTATTGTTTATTTCTAATTAAGGTGTGCACTTCCGCAGAGCCAATCTAAGATCTATTTGTTGTGGGGGGGGGGGGGCAGCGAAATGGTGTCACATCACAAACGTGTAACAATATGAATCACCGGCTTTCTTGTATACTGGGAGTAAAGTACTCTTTTGCAGGAGTATAACCATTCAGTTCAGTGCTTATAAGCATGGTTATCAGCAGTTTGAAAAGTTTGGGCAATCTGGAATACAGTCAGGGAATAAGTCAGGGAATAAAGGTTTGAAGTAATAAAAAGCCTGAAAATGTCAGAATATTTAGGGTTGAGGTTAGTGAAAACCTGAAAAGCCTGGAAAAGTCAATGGATGCTATCCAGGTAATTGTGTTCTTGCACTCTCGTTGCTGTCATTCTTTCATTGTCGATACTATTCATTGTTGATGGTATGACGAAATCTATTGAAAATGGGTGAAAAGTCAGAGAAAGTTTCAAAAGTTGCCCTGGATGTCCTGGAAGAGTTAGGAAATATTTCCAAACAGCCTTGAGAACCATGAGCTGCGATATGCTAGTTTATTAGCCTAATACTTTGTAGTAGAATTACTAAGAGAAGCAGCACGTTTATTTGCTATATGCAAACAAATAACTACTGCATCTTTCCCTTCCCCTGGTTATATTAATCCCCTCCAGATCTGATACCTTAAGGGGGTTCTTTTGTGATTATATGGCAGCTGGTTACATCTGCTCTGCTTTCAGCCCATTTATATGGAAGTCAGAGCTATGACGTGGTATATCGTTTAAGTTATCAAACAATGCGTGCAATTACAAGAAATTGTGTTGATATTGGTTAATAAATTTTAATTCCCCAATATAGGTTGTCCTCCACCTCTAGAGGATATAGAAGTTCAAGTTATTGTGCTAGACGTGAGAGTCAAACAAAAATCATAGAATGGAGCAATATAATTTCTGCTCTTAAAATCAGTAACATACGCCTGATAGCTATAATTCGATTCATGCTTATGAAATGACGTATTTCAAAGTGACATAAAGGACAAAGGTAATGTAGGCCTTAACTGTTAATGTATCGAATGAAAATTGACTTGTTACAATTGAATACAATTTCCTTGTTATCCAGAGCCAATGTCTTATACTGTGTTGGCCTTTTGATTAAACAGCTTAGAGAAAGAAGGCCCTTAAGTATGGAGAATATCAAAGCTTGGGGGTTGTAAACACAATCCGTGAGAATCTGTGGAAATCTCTGTTTTTGACATGCAAATAGGCCCAGAAGTTGAAAGATTAGCGTACTGCCACTCATACTTGACTTCATTATGCTTTCAATTCATGCAGAAAGGTAAAAGGGGAACGGCGGGGGCATTTTCCCTTCAGCTGGAAGATTCGTCTCCTCTGCTCACCCAAAAAAGCTAAGATGTGCTTTAGGAGTGCTTTAGGTTAAAATAATAGAAAATAGAATACTTGATTCCAGAGAAGCAGAAGCAGCGATATATGTGAAGATTTACAGTGGGGTGTGTAAGGTATGATACCCCCATTAGCCTTATTGCACTCGGTATATTACTGCTGCACTTTCTTAAATGGTATGTTGATTCCAGAAGTACGGTTCCAATGGAGTATAAAGCCATATTCACACTACTCAAACTAACCTAAGTTCAACTTGGGCTAAATCTAACTCAAGTTAAATTGCATCATATGAACATAAATAAAACTAGTCTTTACTTGCAAGAAAATGGAACAGAGACTTGAAGAAAGAAAGCGGTTTTCTGAGGAGCTGTCATAAATTGTGCAATATCGTGAGTTGTGCACGCGTAAATAAAACTAAACCAGGTTCGCCGTTGATTGGTAGTCACACCAGTTTTCAGAAAGTTGCCATGTGAACAGAAATGGGTTAAAACTAACCTATGTTGAATACAGCAATGTTTGCACCTAGTGAAGAGGGCTCAAAATTGAAGGACTATAGAGGGCTTTCAGTTGCGCAACTAGGAGTTTTGGGTCAAGTCCACATAGAAAGGCATACAAGAAATTCGTCTAAGAGAATACAGGTTGGATTGATACTTTCAAGCTTTGAAGAGACTGTAGCAAAGGAGATTTATTAGGGGAGAGGGGTACAGCTACTCCATTCGTGCCAATTACTATTGTAATAAATGACCTAGGGGGAGAGTTATATTTTGTGTTGTATTGAATAGCTCATTTACCTCATAGAGTGATACAATGTCCACAATCTTTGTCAGCTCTCTACGGATATGTACCATATCAGTGAATTTTCTCCAAAAAAGGAAACAGCAATTTAATAGATGAAGAATTTAAGTTCCAAGCTCCCGTCACTTAGACGTTAAAAAAGAAAACCTTTTAAGATCTTGCTACTTTCAGGTCTAAAGGTGATTATAATCAGATCTATTTAACAAAAATGCAATATATAGCTCAAAAATTTTTCAAGAAAAGGGCTACTTTTACGATTTTAAAAAAATGGCAGAGGTCTGCATCCCTAGGATCCCCCCCGTAGCTGTGCCCCTGGTTGTCAATAAGTGTACTAAGTTACATTTGGTAGTAAAATTGGATAATATACAGTGAAACCCCTCCCAGAGCTGAGGCTCCCAAACTCCGTGGCCATCCTGATAGGAAATGCATGAAGCTGATCTGCATTAGAGCTTTATAGCATCCGCCATAGGGTATGTCCCTCATTCTCCACTTTGGTGACACTATGAGTCGAAGTTCATCCAAACATGTACAACAAAAGGTTCTCAAAAGAATATGATTATTTTCAGATCGCACTTTCTATCCTGAATATTTGTATCTTTATATGACACTGTTCGTTTCCCTAATATCTATAAGACCTGATCTTAAATTTTTCCCTGGGTATTACTCTAAAATGCCCATTTCTCCTACGCAGCTGCATCTTAATCTTTACAACTCTGGCGTTTTCCCTTGTCCAAGTCCTATAATTTGAGAGGGGCAGCACAGAGTACTTGAAGCACATCCTATAATTGCATGTAGCCAGCCAATTGTTTATAATTGGGAATTCTCGAAAGTATGGCTATAATACACAATAGGGCATAATAAAATTGTTTGCATAGGCTATGACGTAGAATGGCATGTTTTAGATATAGCAATGGAAGAATTTTCATATGTTCACTCTTGTCGAGGTTCTTCGATAATAATGAGCAAATGAACGTATCAGAAATACAATAAATGATAAACACTGCTGAATTATTAATGGAAATCGTGTAACCCCTTCCACACAGAGCAGTGTTTTGCAAAATGAGGAACAGTCCCCAGTATATTCAATACTTTCCTTGTAGCGGTGGGGAAAATAAAATACTTTTTCGCAGTATTTTGGCCCACCCAAGAAAGACTTTTGTGAAGGAGAGAGCGGTAAATGTTAGGGTTGTTTTACCATCATGTAAGAATACAGTATGAGTTGTTAGTGTGAATGTACCTACCATTGCGTCTACTCTTGGACCCCGATTAAACGCCTCCCTCTTAATTTCTTTGGAAGAAGTGTTTGAGATCTCGATCGTATTGCGAATCCTTGTGTATTAAATACTGAAGCTTGTTTTGGTAAACCTGAAATATGTCGAGTTACTGACTTAGAAGAAGTTTAATTTCAATGTGTAAACCCCCGGGCAATTCCTCCAGCATTTGTTGGATGGTCAAAGTTGGAACGTTTGGCCATATTGTTGAATTATACAACAAATTATTGATGAAACCTAAAAATTTTCAAAAAGTTTCAATGATTCAACAATAGAGCGCTAATGTTCTGAGGTACTGTTGGTCGCTGTTGAATTGTTTGGCCAAAAGAGTCAAAATATGATTTGATTCAGGGGTGCGTACAAATCATAATGTTGAGTGGAGCGCAGTATGATCTGAATGTTCTGCAGCCAGTGGCGTACCCATGGGGGACAATGGGTAGTCTGGACCCCACGTGATCAATGACGATTTCGCTTAACCGTTGTGAACTTAATGGTAAGGGTAAGTAAAATACCGTGCCATATTCCATTGTCGCTGTAAGTGAAATGTAGGAGGACATATTTCAGAAAGGGCCTTTGCTTGCATTTGCGAGAGTTTGAAGGGAATGATTTACAAACAGTTTCAGAGGCTACGCTTTTAGACCCTCAAGCCCTGGATCATCTACTGCCTGAAACAGTTAGATTTCATAGCTCAGTTGTCTTGTACCCCATGTCAAAATCTGCCCTGATTAGCATGGCAAATTTTATCAGTGAATAACCCCTGTGAATTGTTGAGATCTCGACATATTTGCCTCTTGTCATAGGTGTAAATATATTGCATTGATACAGACATCTTGTGTATAAGAATATAGTCTATAAGAATATCAATGCTGAATATAGCTGAATTTCAAGAATAATATAAGAATAATGCAATGTGTAAGCTTCATCAAGGTTTGGATGATTTGCTCATTTGAGTTTTCTTTAGAAAACAAAGCATGTATGAGATTCACATATACAATAAGAGAGATAATTGCACTATGACACAACTCGATAACTCTTCCGTGAATGTCATGTACACAATCCTTACTTCTAATACTTCTTAGTAGGAATAGTGTATAAGAAAATAACGACTCAAAATCACAAATATTCAATTATAATATAAGAATATTCTTAGGCTCAAAATCAAAACAGTCATTGGAATGCTGAGGCTCAGCGACACATTAGGTATTCATATCATATGTAGGAGTGTGTACTCACTAGTCGTGCTCCCATGTAGTGCCTCTTTGTAACTAAGGCTGTTCCCATGCTCCTATATTCAAATTAAATCATAGACTAGCAGTGTAGGTTAAAAGGCTTATAATAATAATATATGGGTTTGCGAATCAAGTCAAGTCATGTCAAGAGTGGACTATTTTAGTTCAATATATGTCGGATGACTGTTGGACGAGATGTTGGATCGTTTAGCATGGCCTTTAAGGAAACAGATTGGCACACAGTTTTATAAATTTCAAAGCCCGTCGCTAATTCTGACCCCTGCTTATATAATTTTTGAGGAGTTTATAACCCCGTGATTATAACGACCCCCTGCTTTTTCTAGAGTTAAAGTAGAGGGCATTGCCATGTTTTATAATTGTGATCCTTTCTCAGAGGTGTCCCACTAAAGGGCGTTCTATACTAGATTCTCTGACTGTCCCCCCCCCCATTACAGGTTGCCTTTGTCAATCACCATATAGTGTGTGCAGTGAACTGCTTAGGATACACTGGCCGTGGATCTGTGGGTGCTTTATAGGGCTGTTGCCTCTCCAAAATTTCTAGCAAATGTACTTTAGTGCCAGTTTTGGCACCCCATCTATATCCCAGTGGTTTTACTTTCTCTACTAGAGCCCCACCCCCCCCACCAATAACATTGCTCCGCCACTAAGTTGTAGCAAGACAAAGACCGTCCCTTTGAACCCCCCCCCCCGTCATCTTTGAATTCACTTCCTTCCGTGTTTGACTTTCGTTGAGCATCCAGTTGAGACACGAGACACGAAGTTCTATTTGCATTAGCTCGCTTTCATCTAATTCTTTGGAAGGCTTTCATTTAAATCTTTGGAAGGCAAGATAAACGTCTAAATCTTTGGAAGGCAACATAAAGATTTGATTATCAGGTACTGTTTGCTGTTTTTGTGTCAAAATAGAAGTATGCTCACGATCTATTGTACTATACCTTTTGACCACTAGTTTAAGTTTATGGCAGTTTCAGTTTGCCAAACTGTGACGTAGGCCGCTTTAAAATGATAATGTATGGAAATATCAATCTTCGTATTGTCATTTGTTGCAGTTAATTGATCGGGGCTGATGAGCAGGTTTTTGGGTAATAGGCAAATCCCACGTTAATGTACTGGGGACAAGATTCACAGTCAGATTCGAGCACAACATTCAGATTGGATGGTAGTCATCTTGTAACTGTCCAAAACATGTCGTAGATAGAATATCGAAGCATCTAACTCAAATAACATCCGACTAGACATGTTAAGCTACATTTTGAATATTTTTCCATAATTTTTAACCAAGAGGGGTTCCTCAAACGAAGTGCCGTTACGATCAATTACGTCATATTCCCATACCGATGAGTGTGAGTTAATGTGAATTGTCGATCAATTATTGCAAATAAATCAGACTTTCAGTGAAATAACATCCGACTAAACTTGGTAAGATACATTTTGACTATTTTTTCATAATTTTTAACCCTGGGGGTTCCTCAAACAAAGTGTCGTTACGATCACTTTCGTCATATTCTCATACCGATGAGTTTGAATTAATGTGAATTGTCTATCACTTATTGCAAATAAATCAGAATTTCAATGAAATAACGTCCAACTAGGCATGTTAACATAACCAAAAACAAAAATGTTCGGGCGCTAGTACGGTTTTGCACCTCACAGTGATAACAGGGGGCTACACCCATAAATTATACACCATTCGATAGCTCTTCATCTGTACATTCATATTCTACCCCATTTACCCCCATAGGGGTAGGGGTGGGGTCAGGGTTAGGGTTGGGGTTAGTGTTAGTTATTCCTTGTCAGCCATTATGAACATCATCGAAATACTCACGATATTCAAAATGGCGGACAAGAAACAACTAGCGCTAGCCCTAACCCTTCCCTTACTGCTAACGGAAACCCTACCCTATGGGGGTAAATGGGGTAGAATATGAATGTACAGATGAAGAGCTATCGAATGGTGTATAATTTATGGGTGTAGCCCCCTGTTATCACTGTGAGGTGCAAAACCATACTAGCGCCAATTTTCGAGTTGGCGAGCACTTTTCGTCCAGGGGAAACAGAAAGCGGTTCGACATGACGAATATTCGAAAAAGCGAGCAGTCGAGATAGCGAACGGTTTTTCTGTACGTAACCCTATAGCAAAACCAAGGGAACCAGAAATTGGTTCGAAATAGCGAATGTTTGAGATAGGGGGACAGTCGAAATAGCGGATGTCAACTGTATGTCACATTGTCAGTTCGATGAACTTTCCTTAATATGAAATTTCAGCCTCTGCATGGAAGTAGAACAGAATTTTAACGAATATCCAAGTGAGCATGTTAAACTACAGTTTGGAGATTGTTTCATAATATCTAACCCAGGGGGTTCATCAAAAGTGGTGCCTGCACGTTCCATTACGTCATATTCTCTCATGGTGTCCACTCTGGCTGGAAAAGCTGGAATAGCTGGAAAAGCTGGAAAATGGGCCTTTTTTCAGAATTTGGCTGGAAAAGCTGTAAAACCATATGGTTTTCTCCTACTTTGGCTGGAAAAGCTGGAAATCTAATTTTTGGGTCTAATTACAGTTTTTACTCATCTGTTTTAACAATGCAATTGCAGTCAATTGTGTTGTAAAGTTCTGAAAGGTCAGATTTCCCGCCCACAAACAAGATGTCAAGCAAATGTTTCACTTTCTGTTGTTTTCACAACTTTCTGCATCTGTAGTTATGACTGAGTGGAAGTGCTCCTAGAAATTCTTATCCTCCGGGGGTGGTTTACTGGAAGAAATTTACTTTATTTAGGAAATTCCAGTGTATTGGAAATTTATGGCCACGCAATACTTTCTGATAATAATCGGATTGCAATTTCAATGGCTGGAGTTTCATATCAAAATTCAAGGTATGGCTGGAAAACAATGTGCTTTTTATGACCAAAAGGCTGGAAAAATATCACTTTTTGTCTGAAACTTGGGTTGGAATTTCAACTTCAACTCAGTGGACATCCTGTCTCTGTCCGATGACATCTAATTAACGTAAATTTTCAATCTCTCATTAACAACAAGAACATAGCCATTATCAATAGACGTGCCAGCAGATAATGTGAGGTACAGTGTAGATACATTTATTAGAGGTAATATTTGGAGTTGTAACTATTCTGTCAGTCTTATAAGCTAGTTAGCCTCCTCATTAATTATAGGAAGAATAGTGTACTACGCACACCAACAGGCCCACAAACAGGGTGATTTTGTTAGGGGGGGGTGCACTTGATGCAGATATAGCGAGTACAAATCAGCTGGGAGGCATGGCAACCTCCAATGGCATCCAAACTGCACTTAATTGAATGGTTTTGGCTGAAGTCTGACAAATAATGCAAAGTCATGCAACAATAGATCCTCTTCTGCTACCTCTGCCCACAATCTCATAGCTACTGGGTATGGGCAAAGGTGCACTGGCAATTAAACACTATTAGAATATTATGACCGTCATCGTTTTGTTCTCTATAAATAGTTGCAGTCTAACTATTAGATTTCACCCAAGAATATTCAACCTTTCAGGATTTGCCAACTTTCTTCAAAGACTCCCTTATCTCCCATCTTTCTGCAGATGGACATAATGTCAACGGAAGGTGCTAAATTTTGCTTAGATGCTACTTCGCTACCATACACTTTGAGCAAACGTTACAATACTTTCTATTTCTTTACATTGAATGTTAAGGTGCTAGCTTTTCCATACATTTATTTCAGCAAAGTTTGTGTGTGCGGCAACCGATTTCAATGCTCAGTTTCTCTCAATGTCGAAAAGCCGCTTACTTCCTCCATAATGTCAACTTTCTTGAAGATTTGGTCAACTTTCTGAAAGACAATTCACTACGATTTGGTACTAGTGTGTACCGTTCCTATCTGTAGGCGTATATCATTTGAAATGGGAGTTCGAAATTTCACACTAATGAAGCTTATCGGTTTGAGAAATCGAGGTAACTGATCATAACAGCACTTCGTTTGAGAACCCCTCTGGGTTAAAAATTGTGGAAAAATATTCAAAATATAGCTTAACATGCCTAGTGGGATGGTATTTTGTTGAAATTCTGATTTATTTGCAATAAGTGATCAAAATTTCACATTAATTCAAACTCATCGGTATGAGAATATTTAGTAATTGATCGTAACGGCACTTCGTGTGAGGAAACCCCTGGGTAAAAATTATGGAAAACTATTGAAAATGTAGCTTGACATGTCTAGTCAGATGTTATTTGAGTTAGATGCTTCGATATTCTATTTACGACATGTTTTGGACAGTTACAAGATGACTACCATCAAATCTGAATATTGTGCTCAATTCTGAATGTGAACCTTGTCCCCAGGACATTAAAGTCCAAATCCCCGTAACTTTTGTAGGACATTACTCCTTGCGATGCATCTGGGGTCGAAACTGATGATAAATTGTACCACACTAAGTACAACTTGCGGAGGACTCTGTTAAAGCCAGCGTTATGGTATTGTGTAGGGTACCTGTCATGGTTTGGGTTGGCATTAGTTGTAAGGCGGATGTTAATGATCCATTGAAGTTTAAATTATGTGTAACCAACTGGACTCTGTTTATTGTCTTTGGACTGAGTCATAGAGCACAAGGCCAGATCGACGCTGCTTATGTCCCTCTGTTTAATGCTGCATATTTTGTCCCATTTTGAGGCTGCTTTGGTTTCTCGTGGGAAAGGGTCGTGGAGTACAGGGTTAGGGTTAGTCCTAGATTTTTGTTTCTTTCTAATAGCATTGTTTCCCTACTGAAGAAGTACATTCAAAATCATCAGTTTTACTGCGTATATCACATATATCAGTGTCACGGGCCACGGGTAACATCAGGCCCTCAAGAAGGTTTTCCATGGCCCTTGGGATGATATTGATTTATTACGAGACCCGGCCTGCGGACTGCAGCAAGCCAACAGCCCTCAGATGTTTTACACTACATTTCCCACAATGCAACGGCTTTGCACCAAGGAGGAGGCGGCATCATTTCATTATTATCAGCAGTCTTTAGCATAAAAGTAAAACTTTACTTTGAGATACCTGTAGCGATTCCATTATTGCTCTCCTTTTTCCATTCATTCACTCATTACGTTTATATTATTTTCTTCTTCATGAACAACACATTGCTACAAGTTCCTCTATGGGTCATTCCATGCCAAATCATCCAGAGCCTGTAACCATCATGTCTTCAAGTTATGCTCATTTTTACACAGTCGTTTGCATATTGTGATATATGATGAAACCCAAAATTTCACTTTCATATCTCAATCCATTCAAAAGTTATGGCCTTTTCAATTTTGGGGCGTTTCCAACAAAACATGGCAGAAAGGGTGTGGTCATTCCTAATATGTTTCTCATATTACGATTGTAAAATGGCATCTACTTGAGTGATTGGAATGAAAATTGGTATTCTGACCAAGTTAATAATGCTGATTTCAAATATCATACGATCGTTGCTATATCTTAATGTAAACCCAGTGTTAAAGAGAGATGAACATGTCATTCGAAAAATTTTGACACAGAAATTTTGGCCGCCATTTTGAGGGTGTGGCAGAGCAATTCTGCAAAATCTCATAATAAATTTTGAAAGTGCAATACCAATTCTACTTTATGTCAAAATATCATGTTGTTGTATTGTCTGCTGTAGATTCTATCAGTATCTTAATGCCAGACACCTATAATAGTCTTCGCACCATCAAATATCAACTACTGTGATTGCCAATAATTTTTATGCACACATGCTTGATGCACAATATGTGTTAGTTTCATCTGACTAATTAATATATAAATAACTGGTAGCAATTGCAAGGATCCCACAATGTAATAGGAAGTAATAAAATCACTTAGAAATGGAGTCATGCCTAGTTTTCGAATCTGATATATTAGCTGGTCATTTGGTTCTTAAGCATGATATTCTCTCAGTATAACGAGAAAAGACATGCAAACTGCCATAGTTCCAGTTCCCTTTTCCAAGGAATTAATGCAAATTATAAGCAAAAGTGTCTTTAAGTAAGTGAGTGGAACCTAGTGGCCATACTGCTGGCAATTGAAGACCATTCCTGAATCAAGATTATGGATTGCTGGGCTCCCTAGTCGCAAATTGAATATGAGTGAGATTTTTCATGCCCAGCAAATTCTCTGGGCACTTCTAACATCTTCAAATTGGCTGAAAATGCATTACTATTCACTGTTTGATGCTGGACGCTCACGGGTGCTTGGCATAGTGGAATTCATGCAATTCAAGGAAAAATCCCAAAATGCAATATGAAATAGTGAAGCCCCTTAGAAATTGAACCAAGCAAATTTTCCAAAGGAAAGTTCTTTAACCAACCGTTTCTTAACTTTATTATATCTATGACAGAGTTCCACGAAAAATGTTTCATGTCTCGAATTACAACTAGTGGCTAACGCTATCCCAGTACACCATTTGCTGTTCTGTTGTAATTGACTGTGATGAAATATTTGCAATATATCACGTTCTTTATGAAGGAGGAATGCAGTATTAGCAATGTTTTAGTGGATGATTGCAGGAAACTTATGCACAAAAGAGTAACTGGCATCAACGCTTTAGGGTCATTAACAGAGTACTATATGAAGCAGTGGCATGCGAAAGGATTTTTGAGTCTTGGGACTGTAGCAAGGGAAATTACTGATATGTTTGAATTGAGTACCATAATTACGGACTAGCCATGATCCTTTTACCAACTTTTAACAACCATACAAAACTTACAGATGGCTTTTCCAGAAGGGTGGGGTACCACACTCCTACCCTTCCTTCTTTCACATGCCCTTGAAAAGAAGTAAGCTCGCTGGAGACTTTCACTTGGATAGAAAACTTTCTCTGATGAAAATATTTTGATCTGCATTCTGCAGGGAATAGTTTATTGAAACTTTTTTGACCAACGGGCTAAGACAAAGTCCGTAATATTCTACTGTCACATAACAAAAAGATTAAGATCAACATTTGGCTACAATAGAAGTGGCATGAAAGCTAGTCTGCTATTTGCAAGGTCAGTCTTGAAAGTTGCTGAAACGTTTAGGACCAAATACTACATTAGACTGAATCCAACATGGAAAGTTGTTTCTAAAGGAATAAGACATCAGTCAGAAAGTGAAGCTTTGTTGTGAATTTAAGAATGAGAGAAATAAGTAGCATTGCAGGACAAATCAGAGAAAAATTTCCAGAATCATCAGTTGTGACTTGTCATCGACACATGTTTTCCCTTTCAAATTTGCTGAGGTTGGGACAAGTTCGACCCAAAACGTATTAGGTTATGACGTAACAGTTTCGACAGTAATCATTTAAAAAGGCATCATCAGCAATAGCTTAACAATAATGAATGTATCGATGACAATTTAAAACTTATGAACTTGGCCTATGGTTGCTCTCATCCAAGAAAAAGATAGATGGAACAATATCCAGATTTGTAGAAAATGGTGATGATTTCACTTATCACGAGACAACATAAATCTAACAACATTTACACCAGATGTTCGGTTGTATGAGCACATTCTAAACTTCTTCAATGTTAATGACAATGTATTTCATAGTTTCCATAAATCCAAAGAAAAAAAGGGGGTATTAGAGCAACAGGACAGTATATTAGAGAGCTGTCTACCTCACTCTTTCTCTCTGAAGCCACTACTGCACTGGCATTGAATTTTATATCAATATGGTGAGTTCTCAAAGAAAGCACCACCGAGAAAGGATAATAGCATTGAAAGAAATAGCCATCTGTAGAAAACTCCCCGCTTTTGAATCTCTATAAGCTCTGCTCTACCTTAAAAAGGCATCATTTTGAAGTGAAGGTATTAGATTTGAAAACTAGGCATGACTCAATTTCTAAGTGATTTCTAAGTGATTGTCCCTTATATGTGTTTTATGGGAAGTTCTGTTGCACGGTGTGTTGTACAGTGCTCATCTGTGAAGTGGATGTCTGTTCATCGTGTTTTGCTGCTTGTACTTTGTAACTTTTTGGTATTACTCTCTCTCGGTAACTCAAGCCAGGAGGCTTGTTTTTGAAGGAGGGAGTAATGTTACAGTACTAGTTCTGTCATTTAGTTTGATTTTGTAATGTGGACTGAAATGTCGTTTTGTGTATTCATAGTAGTTCCGCTTTGTGATGTTCAGTTTTCCACATTTAGTGTGTACATCATGCCATGTCATCGTCCCATGTCCCTTGAGTGGTTATTACGTATTGTCTATTCTTGGTGTATTGCATTATTGTGTGTTGTCATCACTCTGTTGTTCTTGTGTAATTCGAATTCGATATAAATGTGGGTACGTTGTGTGTTTGAAAAGAGAGTCGCTAGTTGAGTCGTTATATGAAGTCGCTGAAAGTCGCCGACAGTTGCCGTTGCCGTTGCCATTGCCGTTGCCGTTGCCGTTGCCGTTGCCGTTGCCGTTGTCGATCATTCTCCACTTAATAGATTTGTCGAACTTGGAACATTTACATATACTGTCACCTTTATGTGTTATTTATGTGTGTCGTAGCTGTGTTTAATATTCATCGTTCATTTCTTCTTGCTTGTAAAACGTCTGTTGTTTTACATTATATAATTTTTGAGGAGTTTATAACCCCGTGATTATAACGACCCCCTGCTTTTTCTAGAGTTAAAGTAGAGGGCATTGCCATACATGTTTTATAATTGTGATCCTTTCTCAGAGGTGTCCCACTAAAGGGCGTTCTATACTAGATTCTCTGACTACCCCCCCCCCCCCCATTACAGGTTGCCTATGTCAATCACCATATAGTGTGTGCAGTGAACTGCTTAGGATACACTGGCCGTGGATCTGTGGGTGCTTTATAGGGCTGTTGCCTCTCCAAAATTTCTAGCAAATGTACTTTAGTGCCAGTTTTGGCACCCCATCTATATCCCAGTGGTTTTACTTTCTCTACTAGAGCCCCACCCCCCACCAATAACATTGCTCCGCCACTAAGTTGTAGCAAGACAAAGACCGTCCCTTTGAACCCCCCCCCCCGTCATCTTTGAATTCACTTCCTTCCGTGTTTGACTTTCGTTGAGCATCCAGTTGAGACACGAGACACGAAGTTCTATTTGCATTAGCTCGCTTTCATCTAATTCTTTGGAAGGCTTTCATTTAAATCTTTGGAAGGCAAGATAAACGTCTAAATCTTTGGAAGGCAACATAAAGATTTGATTATCAGGTACTGTTTGCTGTTTTTGTGTCAAAATAGAAGTATGCTCACGATCTATTGTACTACATTTTGACAACTAGTTTAAGTTTATGGCAGTTTCAGTTTGCCAAACTGTGACGTAGGCCGCTTTAAAATGATAATGTATGGAAATATCAGTCTTCGTGTTGTCATTTGTTGCAGTTAATTGATCGGGGCTGATGAGCAGGTTTTTGGGTAATAGGCAAATCCCACGTTAATGTACTGGGGACAAGATTCACATTCAGATTCGAGCACAACATTCAGATTGGATGGTAGTCATCTTGTAACTGTCCAAAACATGTCGTAGATAGAATATCGAAGCATCTAACTCAAATAACATCCGACTAGACATGTTAAGCTACATTTTGAATATTTTTCCATAATTTTTAACCAAGAGGGGTTCCTCAAACGAAGTGCCGTTACGATCAATTACGTCATATTCCCATACCGATGAGTATGAATTAATGTGAATTGTCGATCACTTATTGCAAATAAATCAGAATTTCAGTGAAATAACATCCGACTAAACTTGGTAAGATACATTTTGACTATTTATTCATAATGTTTAACCCTGGGGGTTCCTCAAACAAAGTGCCGTTACGATCACTTTCGTCATATTCTCATACCGATGAGTTTGAATTAATGTGAATTGTCTATCACTTATTGCAAATAAATCAGAATTTCAATGAAATAACGTCCAACTAGGCATGTTAACATAACCAAAAACAAAAATGTTCGGGCGCTAGTACGGTTTTGCACCTCACAGTGATAACAGGGGGCTACACCCATAAATTATACACCATTCGATAGCTCTTCATCTGTACATTCATATGCTACCCCATTTACCCCATAGGGGTAGGGGTGGGGTCAGGGTTAGGGTTGGGGTTAGTGTTAGTTATTCCTTGTCAGCCATTATGAACATCATCGAAATACTCACGATATTCAAAATGGCGGGCAAGAAACAACTAGCGCTAGCCCTAACCCTTCCCTTACTGCTAACGGAAACCCTACCCTATGGGGGTAAATTGGGTAGAATATGAATGTACAGATGAAGAGCTATCGAATGGTGTATAATTTATGGGTGTAGCCCCCTGTTATCACTGTGAGGTGCAAAACCATACTAGCGCCAATTCTCGAGATGGCGAGCACTTTTCGTCCAGGGGAAACAGAAAGCGGTTCGACATGACGAATATTCGAAAAAGCGAGCAGTCGAGATAGCGAACGGTTTCTCTGTACGTAACCCTATAGCAAAACCAAGGGAACCAGAAATTGGTTCGAAATAGCGAATGTTCGAGATAGGGGGACAGTCGAAATAGCGGATGTCAACTGTATGTCACATTGTCAGTTCGATGAACTTTCCTTAATATGAAATTTCAGCCTCTGCATGGAAGTAGAACAGAATTTTAACGAATATCCAAGTGAGCATGTTAAACTACAGTTTGGAGATTGTTTCATAATATCTAACCGAGGGGGTTCATCAAAAGTGGTGCCTGCACGTTCCATTACGTCATATTCTCTCATGGTGTCCACTCTGGCTGGAATAGCTGGAAAAGCTGGAAAATGGGCCTTTTTCAGAATTTGGCTGGAAAAGCTGTAAAACCATATGGTTGTCTCCTACTTTGGCTGGAAAAGCTGGAAATCTAATTTTTGGGTCTAATTACAGTTTTTACTCATCTTTTTTAACAATGCAATTGCAGTCAATTGTGTTGTAAAGTTCTGAAAGGTCAGATTTCCTGCCCACAAACAAGATGTCAAGCAAATGTTTCACTTTCTGTTGTTTTCACAACTTTCTGCATCTGTAGTTATGACTGAGTGGAAGTGCTCCTAGAAATTCTTATCCTCCGGGGGTGGTTTACTGGAAGAAATTTACTTTATTTAGGAAATTCCAGTGTATTGGAAATTTATGGCCACGCAATACTTTCTGATAATAATCAGATTGCAATTTCAATGGCTGGAGTTTCATATCAAAATTCAAGGTATGGCTGGAAAACAATGTGCTTTTTATGACCAAAAGGCTGGAAAAATATCACTTTTTTCTGAAACTTGGGTTGGAATTTCAACTTCAACTCAGTGGACACCCTGTCTCTGTCCGATGACCTCTAATTAACGTAAATTTTCAATCTCTCATTAACAACAAGAACATAGCCATTATCAATAGACGTGCCAGCAGATAATGTGAGGTATAGTGTAAATACATTTGTTAGAGGTAATATTTGGAGTTGTAACTATTCTGTCAGTCTTATAAGCTAGTTAGTCTCCTCATTAATTATAGGAAGAATAGTGTACAACGCACACCAACAGGCCCACAAACAGGGTGATTTTGCTAGGGGGGGTGCACTTAATGCAGATTTAGCGAGTACAAATCAGCTGGGAGGCATGGCAACCTCCAATGGCATCCAAACTGCACTTAATTGAATGGTTTTGGCTGAAGTCTGACAAATAATGCAAAGTCATGCAACAATAGATCCTCTTCTGCTACCTCTGCCCACAATCTCATAGCTACTGGGTATGGGCAAAGGTGCACTGGCAATTAAACACTATTAGAATATTATGACCGTCATCGTTTTGTTCTCTATAAATAGTTGCAGTCTAACTATTAGATTTCACCCAAGAATATTCAACCTTTCAGGATTTGCCAACTTTCTTCAAAGACTCCCTTATCTCCCATCTTTCTGCAGATGGACATAATGTCAACGGAAGGTGCTAAATTTTGCTTAGATGCTACTTCGCTACCATACACTTTGAGCAAACGTTACAATACTTTCTATTTCTTTACATTGAATGTTAAGGTGCTAGCTTTTCCATACATTTATTTCAGCAAAGTTTGTGTGTGCGGCAACCGATTTCAATGCTCAGTTTCTCTCAATGTCGAAAAGCCGCTTACTTCCTCCATAATGTCAACTTTCTTGAAGATTTGGTCAACTTTCTGAAAGACAATTCACTACGATTTGGTACTAGTGTGTACCGTTCCTATCTGTAGGCGTATATCATTTGAAATGGGAGTTCGAAATTTCACACTAATGAAGCTTATCGGTTTGAGAAATCGAGGTAACTGATCATAACAGCACTTCGTTTGAGAACCCCTCTGGGTTAAAAATTGTGGAAAAATATTCAAAATATAGCTTAACATGCCTAGTGGGATGGTATTTTGTTGAAATTCTGATTTATTTGCAATAAGTGATCAAAATTTCACATTAATTCAAACTCATCGGTATGAGAATATTTAGTAATTGATCGTAACGGCACTTCGTGTGAGGAAACCCCTGGGTAAAAATTATGGAAAACTATTGAAAATGTAGCTTGACATGTCTAGTCAGATGTTATTTGAGTTAGATGCTTCGATATTCTATTTACGACATGTTTTGGACAGTTACAAGATGACTACCATCAAATCTGAATATTGTGCTCAATTCTGAATGTGAACCTTGTCCCCAGGACATTAAAGTCCAAATCCCCGTAACTTTTGTAGGACATTACTCCTTGCGATGCATCTGGGGTCGAAACTGATGATAAATTGTACCACACTAAGTACAACTTGCGGAGGACTCTGTTAAAGCCAGCGTTATGGTATTGTGTAGGGTACCTGTCATGGTTTGGGTTGGCATTAGTTGTAAGGCGGATGTTAATGATCCATTGAAGTTTAAATTATGTGTAACCAACTGGACTCTGTTTATTGTCTTTGGACTGAGTCATAGAGCACAAGGCCAGATCGACGCTGCTTATGTCCCTCTGTTTAATGCTGCATATTTTGTCCCATTTTGAGGCTGCTTTGGTTTCTCGTGGGAAAGGGTCGTGGAGTACAGGGTTAGGGTTAGTCCTAGATTTTTGTTTCTTTCTAATAGCATTGTTTCCCTACTGAAGAAGTACATTCAAAATCATCAGTTTTACTGCGTATATCACATATATCAGTGTCACGGGCCACGGGTAACATCAGGCCCTCAAGAAGGTTTTCCATGGCCCTTGGGATGATATTGATTTATTACGAGACCCGGCCTGCGGACTGCAGCAAGCCAACAGCCCTCAGATGTTTTACACTACATTTCCCACAATGCAACGGCTTTGCACCAAGGAGGAGGCGGCATCATTTCATTATTATCAGCAGTCTTTAGCATAAAAGTAAAACTTTACTTTGAGATACCTGTAGCGATTCCATTATTGCTCTCCTTTTTCCATTCATTCACTCATTACGTTTATATTATTTTCTTCTTCATGAACAACACATTGCTACAAGTTCCTCTATGGGTCATTCCATGCCAAATCATCCAGAGCCTGTAACCATCATGTCTTCAAGTTATGCTCATTTTTACACAGTCGTTTGCATATTGTGATATATGATGAAACCCAAAATTTCACTTTCATATCTCAATCCATTCAAAAGTTATGGCCTTTTCAATTTTGGGGCGTTTCCAACAAAACATGGCAGAAAGGGTGTGGTCATTCCTAATATGTTTCTCATATTACGATTGTAAAATGGCATCTACTTGAGTGATTGGAATGAAAATTGGTATTCTGACCAAGTTAATAATGCTGATTTCAAATATCATACGATCGTTGCTATATCTTAATGTAAACCCAGTGTTAAAGAGAGATGAACATGTCATTCGAAAAATTTTGACACAGAAATTTTGGCCGCCATTTTGAGGGTGTGGCAGAGCAATTCTGCAAAATCTCATAATAAATTTTGAAAGTGCAATACCAATTCTACTTTATGTCAAAATATCATGTTGTTGTATTGTCTGCTGTAGATTCTATCAGTATCTTAATGCCAGACACCTATAATAGTCTTCGCACCATCAAATATCAACTACTGTGATTGCCAATAATTTTTATGCACACATGCTTGATGCACAATATGTGTTAGTTTCATCTGACTAATTAATATATAAATAACTGGTAGCAATTGCAAGGATCCCACAATGTAATAGGAAGTAATAAAATCACTTAGAAATGGAGTCATGCCTAGTTTTCGAATCTGATATATTAGCTGGTCATTTGGTTCTTAAGCATGATATTCTCTCAGTATAACGAGAAAAGACATGCAAACTGCCATAGTTCCAGTTCCCTTTTCCAAGGAATTAATGCAAATTATAAGCAAAAGTGTCTTTAAGTAAGTGAGTGGAACCTAGTGGCCATACTGCTGGCAATTGAAGACCATTCCTGAATCAAGATTATGGATTGCTGGGCTCCCTAGTCGCAAATTGAATATGAGTGAGATTTTTCATGCCCAGCAAATTCTCTGGGCACTTCTAACATCTTCAAATTGGCTGAAAATGCATTACTATTCACTGTTTGATGCTGGACGCTCACGGGTGCTTGGCATAGTGGAATTCATGCAATTCAAGGAAAAATCCCAAAATGCAATATGAAATAGTGAAGCCCCTTAGAAATTGAACCAAGCAAATTTTCCAAAGGAAAGTTCTTTAACCAACCGTTTCTTAACTTTATTATATCTATGACAGAGTTCCACGAAAAATGTTTCATGTCTCGAATTACAACTAGTGGCTAACGCTATCCCAGTACACCATTTGCTGTTCTGTTGTAATTGACTGTGATGAAATATTTGCAATATATCACGTTCTTTATGAAGGAGGAATGCAGTATTAGCAATGTTTTAGTGGATGATTGCAGGAAACTTATGCACAAAAGAGTAACTGGCATCAACGCTTTAGGGTCATTAACAGAGTACTATATGAAGCAGTGGCATGCGAAAGGATTTTTGAGTCTTGGGACTGTAGCAAGGGAAATTACTGATATGTTTGAATTGAGTACCATAATTACGGACTAGCCATGATCCTTTTACCAACTTTTAACAACCATACAAAACTTACAGATGGCTTTTCCAGAAGGGTGGGGTACCACACTCCTACCCTTCCTTCTTTCACATGCCCTTGAAAAGAAGTAAGCTCGCTGGAGACTTTCACTTGGATAGAAAACTTTCTCTGATGAAAATATTTTGATCTGCATTCTGCAGGGAATAGTTTATTGAAACTTTTTTGACCAACGGGCTAAGACAAAGTCCGTAATATTCTACTGTCACATAACAAAAAGATTAAGATCAACATTTGGCTACAATAGAAGTGGCATGAAAGCTAGTCTGCTATTTGCAAGGTCAGTCTTGAAAGTTGCTGAAACGTTTAGGACCAAATACTACATTAGACTGAATCCAACATGGAAAGTTGTTTCTAAAGGAATAAGACATCAGTCAGAAAGTGAAGCTTTGTTGTGAATTTAAGAATGAGAGAAATAAGTAGCATTGCAGGACAAATCAGAGAAAAATTTCCAGAATCATCAGTTGTGACTTGTCATCGACACATGTTTTCCCTTTCAAATTTGCTGAGGTTGGGACAAGTTCGACCCAAAACGTATTAGGTTATGACGTAACAGTTTCGACAGTAATCATTTAAAAAGGCATCATCAGCAATAGCTTAACAATAATGAATGTATCGATGACAATTTAAAACTTATGAACTTGGCCTATGGTTGCTCTCATCCAAGAAAAAGATAGATGGAACAATATCCAGATTTGTAGAAAATGGTGATGATTTCACTTATCACGAGACAACATAAATCTAACAACATTTACACCAGATGTTCGGTTGTATGAGCACATTCTAAACTTCTTCAATGTTAATGACAATGTATTTCATAGTTTCCATAAATCCAAAGAAAAAAAGGGGGTATTAGAGCAACAGGACAGTATATTAGAGAGCTGTCTACCTCACTCTTTCTCTCTGAAGCCACTACTGCACTGGCATTGAATTTTATATCAATATGGTGAGTTCTCAAAGAAAGCACCACCGAGAAAGGATAATAGCATTGAAAGAAATAGCCATCTGTAGAAAACTCCCCGCTTTTGAATCTCTATAAGCTCTGCTCTACCTTAAAAAGGCATCATTTTGAAGTGAAGGTATTAGATTTGAAAACTAGGCATGACTCAATTTCTAAGTGATTTCTAAGTGATTGTCCCTTATATGTGTTTTATGGGAAGTTCTGTTGCACGGTGTGTTGTACAGTGCTCATCTGTGAAGTGGATGTCTGTTCATCGTGTTTTGCTGCTTGTACTTTGTAACTTTTTGGTATTACTCTCTCTCGGTAACTCAAGCCAGGAGGCTTGTTTTTGAAGGAGGGAGTAATGTTACAGTACTAGTTCTGTCATTTAGTTTGATTTTGTAATGTGGACTGAAATGTCGTTTTGTGTATTCATAGTAGTTCCGCTTTGTGATGTTCAGTTTTCCACATTTAGTGTGTACATCATGCCATGTCATCGTCCCATGTCCCTTGAGTGGTTATTACGTATTGTCTATTCTTGGTGTATTGCATTATTGTGTGTTGTCATCACTCTGTTGTTCTTGTGTAATTCGAATTCGATATAAATGTGGGTACGTTGTGTGTTTGAAAAGAGAGTCGCTAGTTGAGTCGTTATATGAAGTCGCTGAAAGTCGCCGACAGTTGCCGTTGCCGTTGCCATTGCCGTTGCCGTTGCCGTTGCCGTTGCCGTTGTCGATCATTCTCCACTTAATAGATTTGTCGAACTTGGAACATTTACATATACTGTCACCTTTATGTGTTATTTATGTGTGTCGTAGCTGTGTTTAATATTCATCGTTCATTTCTTCTTGCTTGTAAAACGTCTGTTGTTTTACATTATATAATTTTTGAGGAGTTTATAACCCCGTGATTATAACGACCCCCTGCTTTTTCTAGAGTTAAAGTAGAGGGCATTGCCATACATGTTTTATAATTGTGATCCTTTCTCAGAGGTGTCCCACTAAAGGGCGTTCTATACTAGATTCTCTGACTACCCCCCCCCCCCCATTACAGGTTGCCTATGTCAATCACCATATAGTGTGTGCAGTGAACTGCTTAGGATACACTGGCCGTGGATCTGTGGGTGCTTTATAGGGCTGTTGCCTCTCCAAAATTTCTAGCAAATGTACTTTAGTGCCAGTTTTGGCACCCCATCTATATCCCAGTGGTTTTACTTTCTCTACTAGAGCCCCACCCCCCACCAATAACATTGGCTCCGCCACTAAGTTGTAGCAAGACAAAGACCGTCCCTTTGAACCCCCCCCCCGTCATCTTTGAATTCACTTCCTTCCGTGTTTGACTTTCGTTGAGCATCCAGTTGAGACACGAGACACGAAGTTCTATTTGCATTAGCTCGCTTTCATCTAATTCTTTGGAAGGCTTTCATTTAAATCTTTGGAAGGCAAGATAAACGTCTAAATCTTTGGAAGGCAACATAAAGATTTGATTATCAGGTACTGTTTGCTGTTTTTGTGTCAAAATAGAAGTATGCTCACGATCTATTGTACTACATTTTGACAACTAGTTTAAGTTTATGGCAGTTTCAGTTTGCCAAACTGTGACGTAGGCCGCTTTAAAATGATAATGTATGGAAATATCAGTCTTCGTGTTGTCATTTGTTGCAGTTAATTGATCGGGGCTGATGAGCAGGTTTTTGGGTAATAGGCAAATCCCACGTTAATGTACTGGGGACAAGATTCACATTCAGATTCGAGCACAACATTCAGATTGGATGGTAGTCATCTTGTAACTGTCCAAAACATGTCGTAGATAGAATATCGAAGCATCTAACTCAAATAACATCCGACTAGACATGTTAAGCTACATTTTGAATATTTTTCCATAATTTTTAACCAAGAGGGGTTCCTCAAACGAAGTGCCGTTACGATCAATTACGTCATATTCCCATACCGATGAGTATGAATTAATGTGAATTGTCGATCACTTATTGCAAATAAATCAGAATTTCAGTGAAATAACATCCGACTAAACTTGGTAAGATACATTTTGACTATTTATTCATAATGTTTAACCCTGGGGGTTCCTCAAACAAAGTGCCGTTACGATCACTTTCGTCATATTCTCATACCGATGAGTTTGAATTAATGTGAATTGTCTATCACTTATTGCAAATAAATCAGAATTTCAATGAAATAACGTCCAACTAGGCATGTTAACATAACCAAAAACAAAAATGTTCGGGCGCTAGTACGGTTTTGCACCTCACAGTGATAACAGGGGGCTACACCCATAAATTATACACCATTCGATAGCTCTTCATCTGTACATTCATATGCTACCCCATTTACCCCATAGGGGTAGGGGTGGGGTCAGGGTTAGGGTTGGGGTTAGTGTTAGTTATTCCTTGTCAGCCATTATGAACATCATCGAAATACTCACGATATTCAAAATGGCGGGCAAGAAACAACTAGCGCTAGCCCTAACCCTTCCCTTACTGCTAACGGAAACCCTACCCTATGGGGGTAAATTGGGTAGAATATGAATGTACAGATGAAGAGCTATCGAATGGTGTATAATTTATGGGTGTAGCCCCCTGTTATCACTGTGAGGTGCAAAACCATACTAGCGCCAATTCTCGAGATGGCGAGCACTTTTCGTCCAGGGGAAACAGAAAGCGGTTCGACATGACGAATATTCGAAAAAGCGAGCAGTCGAGATAGCGAACGGTTTCTCTGTACGTAACCCTATAGCAAAACCAAGGGAACCAGAAATTGGTTCGAAATAGCGAATGTTCGAGATAGGGGGACAGTCGAAATAGCGGATGTCAACTGTATGTCACATTGTCAGTTCGATGAACTTTCCTTAATATGAAATTTCAGCCTCTGCATGGAAGTAGAACAGAATTTTAACGAATATCCAAGTGAGCATGTTAAACTACAGTTTGGAGATTGTTTCATAATATCTAACCGAGGGGGTTCATCAAAAGTGGTGCCTGCACGTTCCATTACGTCATATTCTCTCATGGTGTCCACTCTGGCTGGAATAGCTGGAAAAGCTGGAAAATGGGCCTTTTTCAGAATTTGGCTGGAAAAGCTGTAAAACCATATGGTTGTCTCCTACTTTGGCTGGAAAAGCTGGAAATCTAATTTTTGGGTCTAATTACAGTTTTTACTCATCTTTTTTAACAATGCAATTGCAGTCAATTGTGTTGTAAAGTTCTGAAAGGTCAGATTTCCTGCCCACAAACAAGATGTCAAGCAAATGTTTCACTTTCTGTTGTTTTCACAACTTTCTGCATCTGTAGTTATGACTGAGTGGAAGTGCTCCTAGAAATTCTTATCCTCCGGGGGTGGTTTACTGGAAGAAATTTACTTTATTTAGGAAATTCCAGTGTATTGGAAATTTATGGCCACGCAATACTTTCTGATAATAATCAGATTGCAATTTCAATGGCTGGAGTTTCATATCAAAATTCAAGGTATGGCTGGAAAACAATGTGCTTTTTATGACCAAAAGGCTGGAAAAATATCACTTTTTTCTGAAACTTGGGTTGGAATTTCAACTTCAACTCAGTGGACACCCTGTCTCTGTCCGATGACCTCTAATTAACGTAAATTTTCAATCTCTCATTAACAACAAGAACATAGCCATTATCAATAGACGTGCCAGCAGATAATGTGAGGTATAGTGTAAATACATTTGTTAGAGGTAATATTTGGAGTTGTAACTATTCTGTCAGTCTTATAAGCTAGTTAGTCTCCTCATTAATTATAGGAAGAATAGTGTACAACGCACACCAACAGGCCCACAAACAGGGTGATTTTGCTAGGGGGGGTGCACTTAATGCAGATTTAGCGAGTACAAATCAGCTGGGAGGCATGGCAACCTCCAATGGCATCCAAACTGCACTTAATTGAATGGTTTTGGCTGAAGTCTGACAAATAATGCAAAGTCATGCAACAATAGATCCTCTTCTGCTACCTCTGCCCACAATCTCATAGCTACTGGGTATGGGCAAAGGTGCACTGGCAATTAAACACTATTAGAATATTATGACCGTCATCGTTTTGTTCTCTATAAATAGTTGCAGTCTAACTATTAGATTTCACCCAAGAATATTCAACCTTTCAGGATTTGCCAACTTTCTTCAAAGACTCCCTTATCTCCCATCTTTCTGCAGATGGACATAATGTCAACGGAAGGTGCTAAATTTTGCTTAGATGCTACTTCGCTACCATACACTTTGAGCAAACGTTACAATACTTTCTATTTCTTTACATTGAATGTTAAGGTGCTAGCTTTTCCATACATTTATTTCAGCAAAGTTTGTGTGTGCGGCAACCGATTTCAATGCTCAGTTTCTCTCAATGTTGAAAAGCCGCTTACTTCCTCCATAATGTCAACTTTCTTGAAGATTTGGTCAACTTTCTGAAAGACAATTCACTACGATTTGGTACTAGTGTGTACCGTTCCTATCTGTAGGCGTATATCATTTGAAATGGGAGTTCGAAATTTCACACTAATGAAGCTTATCGGTTTGAGAAATCGAGGTAACTGATCATAACAGCACTTCGTTTGAGAACCCCTCTGGGTTAAAAATTGTGGAAAAATATTCAAAATATAGCTTAACATGCCTAGTGGGATGGTATTTTGTTGAAATTCTGATTTATTTGCAATAAGTGATCAAAATTTCACATTAATTCAAACTCATCGGTATGAGAATATTTAGTAATTGATCGTAACGGCACTTCGTGTGAGGAAACCCCTGGGTAAAAATTATGGAAAACTATTGAAAATGTAGCTTGACATGTCTAGTCAGATGTTATTTGAGTTAGATGCTTCGATATTCTATTTACGACATGTTTTGGACAGTTACAAGATGACTACCATCAAATCTGAATATTGTGCTCAATTCTGAATGTGAACCTTGTCCCCAGGACATTAAAGTCCAAATCCCCGTAACTTTTGTAGGACATTACTCCTTGCGATGCATCTGGGGTCGAAACTGATGATAAATTGTACCACACTAAGTACAACTTGCGGAGGACTCTGTTAAAGCCAGCGTTATGGTATTGTGTAGGGTACCTGTCATGGTTTGGGTTGGCATTAGTTGTAAGGCGGATGTTAATGATCCATTGAAGTTTAAATTATGTGTAACCAACTGGACTCTGTTTATTGTCTTTGGACTGAGTCATAGAGCACAAGGCCAGATCGACGCTGCTTATGTCCCTCTGTTTAATGCTGCATATTTTGTCCCATTTTGAGGCTGCTTTGGTTTCTCGTGGGAAAGGGTCGTGGAGTACAGGGTTAGGGTTAGTCCTAGATTTTTGTTTCTTTCTAATAGCATTGTTTCCCTACTGAAGAAGTACATTCAAAATCATCAGTTTTACTGCGTATATCACATATATCAGTGTCACGGGCCACGGGTAACATCAGGCCCTCAAGAAGGTTTTCCATGGCCCTTGGGATGATATTGATTTATTACGAGACCCGGCCTGCGGACTGCAGCAAGCCAACAGCCCTCAGATGTTTTACACTACATTTCCCACAATGCAACGGCTTTGCACCAAGGAGGAGGCGGCATCATTTCATTATTATCAGCAGTCTTTAGCATAAAAGTAAAACTTTACTTTGAGATACCTGTAGCGATTCCATTATTGCTCTCCTTTTTCCATTCATTCACTCATTACGTTTATATTATTTTCTTCTTCATGAACAACACATTGCTACAAGTTCCTCTATGGGTCATTCCATGCCAAATCATCCAGAGCCTGTAACCATCATGTCTTCAAGTTATGCTCATTTTTACACAGTCGTTTGCATATTGTGATATATGATGAAACCCAAAATTTCACTTTCATATCTCAATCCATTCAAAAGTTATGGCCTTTTCAATTTTGGGGCGTTTCCAACAAAACATGGCAGAAAGGGTGTGGTCATTCCTAATATGTTTCTCATATTACGATTGTAAAATGGCATCTACTTGAGTGATTGGAATGAAAATTGGTATTCTGACCAAGTTAATAATGCTGATTTCAAATATCATACGATCGTTGCTATATCTTAATGTAAACCCAGTGTTAAAGAGAGATGAACATGTCATTCGAAAAATTTTGACACAGAAATTTTGGCCGCCATTTTGAGGGTGTGGCAGAGCAATTCTGCAAAATCTCATAATAAATTTTGAAAGTGCAATACCAATTCTACTTTATGTCAAAATATCATGTTGTTGTATTGTCTGCTGTAGATTCTATCAGTATCTTAATGCCAGACACCTATAATAGTCTTCGCACCATCAAATATCAACTACTGTGATTGCCAATAATTTTTATGCACACATGCTTGATGCACAATATGTGTTAGTTTCATCTGACTAATTAATATATAAATAACTGGTAGCAATTGCAAGGATCCCACAATGTAATAGGAAGTAATAAAATCACTTAGAAATGGAGTCATGCCTAGTTTTCGAATCTGATATATTAGCTGGTCATTTGGTTCTTAAGCATGATATTCTCTCAGTATAACGAGAAAAGACATGCAAACTGCCATAGTTCCAGTTCCCTTTTCCAAGGAATTAATGCAAATTATAAGCAAAAGTGTCTTTAAGTAAGTGAGTGGAACCTAGTGGCCATACTGCTGGCAATTGAAGACCATTCCTGAATCAAGATTATGGATTGCTGGGCTCCCTAGTCGCAAATTGAATATGAGTGAGATTTTTCATGCCCAGCAAATTCTCTGGGCACTTCTAACATCTTCAAATTGGCTGAAAATGCATTACTATTCACTGTTTGATGCTGGACGCTCACGGGTGCTTGGCATAGTGGAATTCATGCAATTCAAGGAAAAATCCCAAAATGCAATATGAAATAGTGAAGCCCCTTAGAAATTGAACCAAGCAAATTTTCCAAAGGAAAGTTCTTTAACCAACCGTTTCTTAACTTTATTATATCTATGACAGAGTTCCACGAAAAATGTTTCATGTCTCGAATTACAACTAGTGGCTAACGCTATCCCAGTACACCATTTGCTGTTCTGTTGTAATTGACTGTGATGAAATATTTGCAATATATCACGTTCTTTATGAAGGAGGAATGCAGTATTAGCAATGTTTTAGTGGATGATTGCAGGAAACTTATGCACAAAAGAGTAACTGGCATCAACGCTTTAGGGTCATTAACAGAGTACTATATGAAGCAGTGGCATGCGAAAGGATTTTTGAGTCTTGGGACTGTAGCAAGGGAAATTACTGATATGTTTGAATTGAGTACCATAATTACGGACTAGCCATGATCCTTTTACCAACTTTTAACAACCATACAAAACTTACAGATGGCTTTTCCAGAAGGGTGGGGTACCACACTCCTACCCTTCCTTCTTTCACATGCCCTTGAAAAGAAGTAAGCTCGCTGGAGACTTTCACTTGGATAGAAAACTTTCTCTGATGAAAATATTTTGATCTGCATTCTGCAGGGAATAGTTTATTGAAACTTTTTTGACCAACGGGCTAAGACAAAGTCCGTAATATTCTACTGTCACATAACAAAAAGATTAAGATCAACATTTGGCTACAATAGAAGTGGCATGAAAGCTAGTCTGCTATTTGCAAGGTCAGTCTTGAAAGTTGCTGAAACGTTTAGGACCAAATACTACATTAGACTGAATCCAACATGGAAAGTTGTTTCTAAAGGAATAAGACATCAGTCAGAAAGTGAAGCTTTGTTGTGAATTTAAGAATGAGAGAAATAAGTAGCATTGCAGGACAAATCAGAGAAAAATTTCCAGAATCATCAGTTGTGACTTGTCATCGACACATGTTTTCCCTTTCAAATTTGCTGAGGTTGGGACAAGTTCGACCCAAAACGTATTAGGTTATGACGTAACAGTTTCGACAGTAATCATTTAAAAAGGCATCATCAGCAATAGCTTAACAATAATGAATGTATCGATGACAATTTAAAACTTATGAACTTGGCCTATGGTTGCTCTCATCCAAGAAAAAGATAGATGGAACAATATCCAGATTTGTAGAAAATGGTGATGATTTCACTTATCACGAGACAACATAAATCTAACAACATTTACACCAGATGTTCGGTTGTATGAGCACATTCTAAACTTCTTCAATGTTAATGACAATGTATTTCATAGTTTCCATAAATCCAAAGAAAAAAAGGGGGTATTAGAGCAACAGGACAGTATATTAGAGAGCTGTCTACCTCACTCTTTCTCTCTGAAGCCACTACTGCACTGGCATTGAATTTTATATCAATATGGTGAGTTCTCAAAGAAAGCACCACCGAGAAAGGATAATAGCATTGAAAGAAATAGCCATCTGTAGAAAACTCCCCGCTTTTGAATCTCTATAAGCTCTGCTCTACCTTAAAAAGGCATCATTTTGAAGTGAAGGTATTAGATTTGAAAACTAGGCATGACTCAATTTCTAAGTGATTTCTAAGTGATTGTCCCTTATATGTGTTTTATGGGAAGTTCTGTTGCACGGTGTGTTGTACAGTGCTCATCTGTGAAGTGGATGTCTGTTCATCGTGTTTTGCTGCTTGTACTTTGTAACTTTTTGGTATTACTCTCTCTCGGTAACTCAAGCCAGGAGGCTTGTTTTTGAAGGAGGGAGTAATGTTACAGTACTAGTTCTGTCATTTAGTTTGATTTTGTAATGTGGACTGAAATGTCGTTTTGTGTATTCATAGTAGTTCCGCTTTGTGATGTTCAGTTTTCCACATTTAGTGTGTACATCATGCCATGTCATCGTCCCATGTCCCTTGAGTGGTTATTACGTATTGTCTATTCTTGGTGTATTGCATTATTGTGTGTTGTCATCACTCTGTTGTTCTTGTGTAATTCGAATTCGATATAAATGTGGGTACGTTGTGTGTTTGAAAAGAGAGTCGCTAGTTGAGTCGTTATATGAAGTCGCTGAAAGTCGCCGACAGTTGCCGTTGCCGTTGCCATTGCCGTTGCCGTTGCCGTTGCCGTTGCCGTTGCCGTTGTCGATCATTCTCCACTTAATAGATTTGTCGAACTTGGAACATTTACATATACTGTCACCTTTATGTGTTATTTATGTGTGTCGTAGCTGTGTTTAATATTCATCGTTCATTTCTTCTTGCTTGTAAAACGTCTGTTGTTTTACATTATATAATTTTTGAGGAGTTTATAACCCCGTGATTATAACGACCCCCTGCTTTTTCTAGAGTTAAAGTAGAGGGCATTGCCATACATGTTTTATAATTGTGATCCTTTCTCAGAGGTGTCCCACTAAAGGGCGTTCTATACTAGATTCTCTGACTACCCCCCCCCCCCCCATTACAGGTTGCCTATGTCAATCACCATATAGTGTGTGCAGTGAACTGCTTAGGATACACTGGCCGTGGATCTGTGGGTGCTTTATAGGGCTGTTGCCTCTCCAAAATTTCTAGCAAATGTACTTTAGTGCCAGTTTTGGCACCCCATCTATATCCCAGTGGTTTTACTTTCTCTACTAGAGCCCCACCCCCCACCAATAACATTGCTCCGCCACTAAGTTGTAGCAAGACAAAGACCGTCCCTTTGAACCCCCCCCCCCGTCATCTTTGAATTCACTTCCTTCCGTGTTTGACTTTCGTTGAGCATCCAGTTGAGACACGAGACACGAAGTTCTATTTGCATTAGCTCGCTTTCATCTAATTCTTTGGAAGGCTTTCATTTAAATCTTTGGAAGGCAAGATAAACGTCTAAATCTTTGGAAGGCAACATAAAGATTTGATTATCAGGTACTGTTTGCTGTTTTTGTGTCAAAATAGAAGTATGCTCACGATCTATTGTACTACATTTTGACAACTAGTTTAAGTTTATGGCAGTTTCAGTTTGCCAAACTGTGACGTAGGCCGCTTTAAAATGATAATGTATGGAAATATCAGTCTTCGTGTTGTCATTTGTTGCAGTTAATTGATCGGGGCTGATGAGCAGGTTTTTGGGTAATAGGCAAATCCCACGTTAATGTACTGGGGACAAGATTCACATTCAGATTCGAGCACAACATTCAGATTGGATGGTAGTCATCTTGTAACTGTCCAAAACATGTCGTAGATAGAATATCGAAGCATCTAACTCAAATAACATCCGACTAGACATGTTAAGCTACATTTTGAATATTTTTCCATAATTTTTAACCAAGAGGGGTTCCTCAAACGAAGTGCCGTTACGATCAATTACGTCATATTCCCATACCGATGAGTATGAATTAATGTGAATTGTCGATCACTTATTGCAAATAAATCAGAATTTCAGTGAAATAACATCCGACTAAACTTGGTAAGATACATTTTGACTATTTATTCATAATGTTTAACCCTGGGGGTTCCTCAAACAAAGTGCCGTTACGATCACTTTCGTCATATTCTCATACCGATGAGTTTGAATTAATGTGAATTGTCTATCACTTATTGCAAATAAATCAGAATTTCAATGAAATAACGTCCAACTAGGCATGTTAACATAACCAAAAACAAAAATGTTCGGGCGCTAGTACGGTTTTGCACCTCACAGTGATAACAGGGGGCTACACCCATAAATTATACACCATTCGATAGCTCTTCATCTGTACATTCATATGCTACCCCATTTACCCCATAGGGGTAGGGGTGGGGTCAGGGTTAGGGTTGGGGTTAGTGTTAGTTATTCCTTGTCAGCCATTATGAACATCATCGAAATACTCACGATATTCAAAATGGCGGGCAAGAAACAACTAGCGCTAGCCCTAACCCTTCCCTTACTGCTAACGGAAACCCTACCCTATGGGGGTAAATTGGGTAGAATATGAATGTACAGATGAAGAGCTATCGAATGGTGTATAATTTATGGGTGTAGCCCCCTGTTATCACTGTGAGGTGCAAAACCATACTAGCGCCAATTCTCGAGATGGCGAGCACTTTTCGTCCAGGGGAAACAGAAAGCGGTTCGACATGACGAATATTCGAAAAAGCGAGCAGTCGAGATAGCGAACGGTTTCTCTGTACGTAACCCTATAGCAAAACCAAGGGAACCAGAAATTGGTTCGAAATAGCGAATGTTCGAGATAGGGGGACAGTCGAAATAGCGGATGTCAACTGTATGTCACATTGTCAGTTCGATGAACTTTCCTTAATATGAAATTTCAGCCTCTGCATGGAAGTAGAACAGAATTTTAACGAATATCCAAGTGAGCATGTTAAACTACAGTTTGGAGATTGTTTCATAATATCTAACCGAGGGGGTTCATCAAAAGTGGTGCCTGCACGTTCCATTACGTCATATTCTCTCATGGTGTCCACTCTGGCTGGAATAGCTGGAAAAGCTGGAAAATGGGCCTTTTTCAGAATTTGGCTGGAAAAGCTGTAAAACCATATGGTTGTCTCCTACTTTGGCTGGAAAAGCTGGAAATCTAATTTTTGGGTCTAATTACAGTTTTTACTCATCTTTTTTAACAATGCAATTGCAGTCAATTGTGTTGTAAAGTTCTGAAAGGTCAGATTTCCTGCCCACAAACAAGATGTCAAGCAAATGTTTCACTTTCTGTTGTTTTCACAACTTTCTGCATCTGTAGTTATGACTGAGTGGAAGTGCTCCTAGAAATTCTTATCCTCCGGGGGTGGTTTACTGGAAGAAATTTACTTTATTTAGGAAATTCCAGTGTATTGGAAATTTATGGCCACGCAATACTTTCTGATAATAATCAGATTGCAATTTCAATGGCTGGAGTTTCATATCAAAATTCAAGGTATGGCTGGAAAACAATGTGCTTTTTATGACCAAAAGGCTGGAAAAATATCACTTTTTTCTGAAACTTGGGTTGGAATTTCAACTTCAACTCAGTGGACACCCTGTCTCTGTCCGATGACCTCTAATTAACGTAAATTTTCAATCTCTCATTAACAACAAGAACATAGCCATTATCAATAGACGTGCCAGCAGATAATGTGAGGTATAGTGTAAATACATTTGTTAGAGGTAATATTTGGAGTTGTAACTATTCTGTCAGTCTTATAAGCTAGTTAGTCTCCTCATTAATTATAGGAAGAATAGTGTACAACGCACACCAACAGGCCCACAAACAGGGTGATTTTGCTAGGGGGGGTGCACTTAATGCAGATTTAGCGAGTACAAATCAGCTGGGAGGCATGGCAACCTCCAATGGCATCCAAACTGCACTTAATTGAATGGTTTTGGCTGAAGTCTGACAAATAATGCAAAGTCATGCAACAATAGATCCTCTTCTGCTACCTCTGCCCACAATCTCATAGCTACTGGGTATGGGCAAAGGTGCACTGGCAATTAAACACTATTAGAATATTATGACCGTCATCGTTTTGTTCTCTATAAATAGTTGCAGTCTAACTATTAGATTTCACCCAAGAATATTCAACCTTTCAGGATTTGCCAACTTTCTTCAAAGACTCCCTTATCTCCCATCTTTCTGCAGATGGACATAATGTCAACGGAAGGTGCTAAATTTTGCTTAGATGCTACTTCGCTACCATACACTTTGAGCAAACGTTACAATACTTTCTATTTCTTTACATTGAATGTTAAGGTGCTAGCTTTTCCATACATTTATTTCAGCAAAGTTTGTGTGTGCGGCAACCGATTTCAATGCTCAGTTTCTCTCAATGTCGAAAAGCCGCTTACTTCCTCCATAATGTCAACTTTCTTGAAGATTTGGTCAACTTTCTGAAAGACAATTCACTACGATTTGGTACTAGTGTGTACCGTTCCTATCTGTAGGCGTATATCATTTGAAATGGGAGTTCGAAATTTCACACTAATGAAGCTTATCGGTTTGAGAAATCGAGGTAACTGATCATAACAGCACTTCGTTTGAGAACCCCTCTGGGTTAAAAATTGTGGAAAAATATTCAAAATATAGCTTAACATGCCTAGTGGGATGGTATTTTGTTGAAATTCTGATTTATTTGCAATAAGTGATCAAAATTTCACATTAATTCAAACTCATCGGTATGAGAATATTTAGTAATTGATCGTAACGGCACTTCGTGTGAGGAAACCCCTGGGTAAAAATTATGGAAAACTATTGAAAATGTAGCTTGACATGTCTAGTCAGATGTTATTTGAGTTAGATGCTTCGATATTCTATTTACGACATGTTTTGGACAGTTACAAGATGACTACCATCAAATCTGAATATTGTGCTCAATTCTGAATGTGAACCTTGTCCCCAGGACATTAAAGTCCAAATCCCCGTAACTTTTGTAGGACATTACTCCTTGCGATGCATCTGGGGTCGAAACTGATGATAAATTGTACCACACTAAGTACAACTTGCGGAGGACTCTGTTAAAGCCAGCGTTATGGTATTGTGTAGGGTACCTGTCATGGTTTGGGTTGGCATTAGTTGTAAGGCGGATGTTAATGATCCATTGAAGTTTAAATTATGTGTAACCAACTGGACTCTGTTTATTGTCTTTGGACTGAGTCATAGAGCACAAGGCCAGATCGACGCTGCTTATGTCCCTCTGTTTAATGCTGCATATTTTGTCCCATTTTGAGGCTGCTTTGGTTTCTCGTGGGAAAGGGTCGTGGAGTACAGGGTTAGGGTTAGTCCTAGATTTTTGTTTCTTTCTAATAGCATTGTTTCCCTACTGAAGAAGTACATTCAAAATCATCAGTTTTACTGCGTATATCACATATATCAGTGTCACGGGCCACGGGTAACATCAGGCCCTCAAGAAGGTTTTCCATGGCCCTTGGGATGATATTGATTTATTACGAGACCCGGCCTGCGGACTGCAGCAAGCCAACAGCCCTCAGATGTTTTACACTACATTTCCCACAATGCAACGGCTTTGCACCAAGGAGGAGGCGGCATCATTTCATTATTATCAGCAGTCTTTAGCATAAAAGTAAAACTTTACTTTGAGATACCTGTAGCGATTCCATTATTGCTCTCCTTTTTCCATTCATTCACTCATTACGTTTATATTATTTTCTTCTTCATGAACAACACATTGCTACAAGTTCCTCTATGGGTCATTCCATGCCAAATCATCCAGAGCCTGTAACCATCATGTCTTCAAGTTATGCTCATTTTTACACAGTCGTTTGCATATTGTGATATATGATGAAACCCAAAATTTCACTTTCATATCTCAATCCATTCAAAAGTTATGGCCTTTTCAATTTTGGGGCGTTTCCAACAAAACATGGCAGAAAGGGTGTGGTCATTCCTAATATGTTTCTCATATTACGATTGTAAAATGGCATCTACTTGAGTGATTGGAATGAAAATTGGTATTCTGACCAAGTTAATAATGCTGATTTCAAATATCATACGATCGTTGCTATATCTTAATGTAAACCCAGTGTTAAAGAGAGATGAACATGTCATTCGAAAAATTTTGACACAGAAATTTTGGCCGCCATTTTGAGGGTGTGGCAGAGCAATTCTGCAAAATCTCATAATAAATTTTGAAAGTGCAATACCAATTCTACTTTATGTCAAAATATCATGTTGTTGTATTGTCTGCTGTAGATTCTATCAGTATCTTAATGCCAGACACCTATAATAGTCTTCGCACCATCAAATATCAACTACTGTGATTGCCAATAATTTTTATGCACACATGCTTGATGCACAATATGTGTTAGTTTCATCTGACTAATTAATATATAAATAACTGGTAGCAATTGCAAGGATCCCACAATGTAATAGGAAGTAATAAAATCACTTAGAAATGGAGTCATGCCTAGTTTTCGAATCTGATATATTAGCTGGTCATTTGGTTCTTAAGCATGATATTCTCTCAGTATAACGAGAAAAGACATGCAAACTGCCATAGTTCCAGTTCCCTTTTCCAAGGAATTAATGCAAATTATAAGCAAAAGTGTCTTTAAGTAAGTGAGTGGAACCTAGTGGCCATACTGCTGGCAATTGAAGACCATTCCTGAATCAAGATTATGGATTGCTGGGCTCCCTAGTCGCAAATTGAATATGAGTGAGATTTTTCATGCCCAGCAAATTCTCTGGGCACTTCTAACATCTTCAAATTGGCTGAAAATGCATTACTATTCACTGTTTGATGCTGGACGCTCACGGGTGCTTGGCATAGTGGAATTCATGCAATTCAAGGAAAAATCCCAAAATGCAATATGAAATAGTGAAGCCCCTTAGAAATTGAACCAAGCAAATTTTCCAAAGGAAAGTTCTTTAACCAACCGTTTCTTAACTTTATTATATCTATGACAGAGTTCCACGAAAAATGTTTCATGTCTCGAATTACAACTAGTGGCTAACGCTATCCCAGTACACCATTTGCTGTTCTGTTGTAATTGACTGTGATGAAATATTTGCAATATATCACGTTCTTTATGAAGGAGGAATGCAGTATTAGCAATGTTTTAGTGGATGATTGCAGGAAACTTATGCACAAAAGAGTAACTGGCATCAACGCTTTAGGGTCATTAACAGAGTACTATATGAAGCAGTGGCATGCGAAAGGATTTTTGAGTCTTGGGACTGTAGCAAGGGAAATTACTGATATGTTTGAATTGAGTACCATAATTACGGACTAGCCATGATCCTTTTACCAACTTTTAACAACCATACAAAACTTACAGATGGCTTTTCCAGAAGGGTGGGGTACCACACTCCTACCCTTCCTTCTTTCACATGCCCTTGAAAAGAAGTAAGCTCGCTGGAGACTTTCACTTGGATAGAAAACTTTCTCTGATGAAAATATTTTGATCTGCATTCTGCAGGGAATAGTTTATTGAAACTTTTTTGACCAACGGGCTAAGACAAAGTCCGTAATATTCTACTGTCACATAACAAAAAGATTAAGATCAACATTTGGCTACAATAGAAGTGGCATGAAAGCTAGTCTGCTATTTGCAAGGTCAGTCTTGAAAGTTGCTGAAACGTTTAGGACCAAATACTACATTAGACTGAATCCAACATGGAAAGTTGTTTCTAAAGGAATAAGACATCAGTCAGAAAGTGAAGCTTTGTTGTGAATTTAAGAATGAGAGAAATAAGTAGCATTGCAGGACAAATCAGAGAAAAATTTCCAGAATCATCAGTTGTGACTTGTCATCGACACATGTTTTCCCTTTCAAATTTGCTGAGGTTGGGACAAGTTCGACCCAAAACGTATTAGGTTATGACGTAACAGTTTCGACAGTAATCATTTAAAAAGGCATCATCAGCAATAGCTTAACAATAATGAATGTATCGATGACAATTTAAAACTTATGAACTTGGCCTATGGTTGCTCTCATCCAAGAAAAAGATAGATGGAACAATATCCAGATTTGTAGAAAATGGTGATGATTTCACTTATCACGAGACAACATAAATCTAACAACATTTACACCAGATGTTCGGTTGTATGAGCACATTCTAAACTTCTTCAATGTTAATGACAATGTATTTCATAGTTTCCATAAATCCAAAGAAAAAAAGGGGGTATTAGAGCAACAGGACAGTATATTAGAGAGCTGTCTACCTCACTCTTTCTCTCTGAAGCCACTACTGCACTGGCATTGAATTTTATATCAATATGGTGAGTTCTCAAAGAAAGCACCACCGAGAAAGGATAATAGCATTGAAAGAAATAGCCATCTGTAGAAAACTCCCCGCTTTTGAATCTCTATAAGCTCTGCTCTACCTTAAAAAGGCATCATTTTGAAGTGAAGGTATTAGATTTGAAAACTAGGCATGACTCAATTTCTAAGTGATTTTATTACTTCCTTTTACATTGTGGGATCCTTGCAATTGCTACCAGTTATTTATATATTAATTAGTCAGATGAAACTAACACATATTGTGCATCAAGCACGTGTGCATAAAAATTATTGGCAATCACAGTAGTTGATATTTGATGGTGCGAAGACTATTATAGGTGTCTGGCATTAAGATACTGATAGAATCTACAGCAGACAATACCACAACATGATTTTTTGACATAAAGTAGAATTGGTATTGCACTTTCAAAATTTATTATGAGATTTTGCAGAATTGCTCTGCCACACCCTCAAAATGGCGGCCAAAATGTCTGTGTCAAAATTTTTCGAATGACATGTTCATCTCTCTTTAAAACTGGGTTTACATTAAGATATAACAAAGATAGTATGATATTTGAAATCAGCATTATTAACTTGGTCAGAATACCAATTTTCATTCCAATCACTCAAGTAGATGCCATTTTACAATCGTAATATGAGAAACATATTAGGAATGACCACACCCTTTCTGCCATGTTTTGTTGGAAACGCCCCAAAATTGAAAAGGCCATAACTTTTGAATGGATTGAGATATGAAAGTGAAATTTTGGGTTTCATCATATATCACAATATGCAAAAGACTGTGTAAAAATGTGCACAGTTTGAAGACATGATGGTTACACAATTTGGAAATTTTGGATGGTTTGGCGTGGAATGACCCCTATACTAACATTAAACTAGCATCACATTAACATAAAGAAAACATTGTTTTATTTCTCCAATCATATTGTAGTACATGCTTATTTTACAAGAAAACGACTGTTTCGTCTGAGCCTCGATGTCCTTCACTTTTCCTGAAGTTTAGGCTGAGATTTCCTTAAGAGTTTCTTAACTTTTATTGACGTAAACTGGCTAGAAGAGCTTACCATGATGTGTTGCAAATAACTTCATCTTTGCTAACCAAAATTATCAAAGAAAAGTTTGGAACTTTGTAAGGCATAGTTTAGACAGCGCATTTTGAGCGGAGTGAATTAAATACAATTAAATTCGCTCATGATTTGCTCTCATGAGCGAATTATGAGCGAATTTAATTTGATTCCCTCTTGGGGTTAGACAGCAAATTATGAGCGAATTTAATTGACACTTAGATTTTGTGAAGGTGAAAAATTTTATTCGCTCAGACCAAAATGTGCTTTCTAAGCCATGCCTAAAAGGGCTTGCCAATGATGAGCTATTATGGTTGTGTTTTCTTCCATATACAAATGTTGTCATGGTATCAGTTGATGATGTAAAAGATCTTTAATAGGTTTGTACATTTCGTACATGTAGAGTTTCAATCTTTTAACATGCATGGGGTTAATCAATTGAACAATTGTTCCGTGAGAAATGTTAGGCCATGGCATATGTAGTAAATAGTTTATTTGATGTAAGACTGCGGAGTTTGGCAAGTGCATACTAGAGATTGTCTGGCAGAAGTGTCATTGTACACAGACATATGGGTGTGATAGGGTGTTATAAGGCGATAGGATGTGGTTTGGTTGATTAATTTAAGCATTTGTGAGCTTTCAACTAATAAAGATACCATTGACTTGCATCTTGTTGATAGGCTTTCCGAGGTTAGAAAATAACAGAAACAACTGAAATGGTCTTACTTTGAAAAGCGTGAAAGCCAATAAGTCACATGTACATTTAAAGCGCACACCTGAGACCACTTGCACACTTGTACACGTGATCTTTTGTTCGTGGGTACTTGAGATCTCTTTGAGAAAGGCCGCACTCTGCAATCCGGATTGATGCTAAAAGTTATCAATCAAAATGGTTTATGTGTAGGGACAATATTGCTCTCTATTATATGTGTTGTTTAACTGCGTAAACAAATTATGTTATGAATGATCTCCTGTTTACCAATGAAGTTGCTATTATCTCTTTTGTTAGTTTTATATATTAGGATTTATTGGTTTTATAAATTGTGATTGTCATTATTTTGTTAAGACGATGTAAGTTTGTCTATGATTCTAAAATGATTTGACTTTATAATGAACAAACAACAATGAAAATGAGCAAAAAGTAATGCTATGAGACTATGTAAATTAATATTGACATTACTTCTACTTTTCAGTGTTATCATTTCAACATTCTTGCAGCTTCTTTTGAAAGGTTGTTTAATACCTGTTTACAATATCTTTGGAAATGATCTTACCCTTTATCTTTTATCTTACCCTAAATCTTCATATTCTTATAAAGGGTGTCAGTCACCAACCCCGATGCTAGATAGGTCAAGCTTATTCATAAGTAGCAGAAATGTCAATTTGTCTCTAGGTTATAAATGCTGCTACATCTAGCAGGTTGTTAAGGAATGACAGTTTGGGAGTTTGCTATTCGTGATTTGAGGTTCTTCTAAGTTTAGTTTCTTATTATTTGAGTTTCTTAGGAGTTGAGTTTCTTATGAGTTGAGATTTTATGAGTTTAGGGTCTTCTGAGTTCAGTTTCTTATTAGTTGAATTTCTTATGAGTTGAATTTCTTATAAGTTGAATTTGTTATGAGTTGAGTTTTTTATGAGTTGAATTAACGATGTATAGCATAGCTGTCAAATGTTTGAGAACTATGTTAAGTTTATTTTCACCCAACCTAATTGACCAATCATCATGCAGGATTCTGACCACGCGTTCAAAGATTAGGCCCATTCTGCATGACGATTGGTCAATTAGGTTGGGAGAAAATAGGCCTGATAGGGCTCTCAAACACTTTGCAACTATGCTATGATGTATGACTTAAGTTTCGGTTAATGTAGCTATATGTATTGTATTTGGTCATTAGCTATGTGAAGTGGTAATGTTGTGAAAGATCTGATTATCCTATATAGAATGTTTAATTACTCTCTTTTATTAGTTTATAGCTTCGGATTATTATCATTATGACTAATGCTTGTTTATGATTTTAAGAAGTGTTGACTTTATAATAAACAAACAACAATGACAATGAACAGAAATTGAGGACTCGAAGTAATGATAAAAGCATTGACATGGTTTTACTATATCAAAGTATCTTCTGAACAATCGGGACAATTGAGCTACTTTCATCCAGAGGCATTTAAGATGCTTTTAGAACGTGAAAAATGGTTTTCATTGTTTGGGGTTTCTGGTTGTATGGGGATATAGCATCATGGAATAATGATATTGTTATAGATCGTTGACAATATTATGGATTTGATATAATTGTGGTATGCTCCTGCAGGTTCAATGTATCCTCTATGTATTCTCATCTTAGCTCCAAACATGTCTTTCCTACCTAGTATTTGTTACTTCTAAATGTCATAAGGTGTCTCTTATCGACTCTCCATGTTGATTCATAACTGATAGTTTAATATCTAGGGCGAAGTTAGTTCTCCTTATGGTGCGATCTCCTTTTTTATAGGGATAATTAAATTGACATCTCACTGAGTTTTTGAAGTAGCTGATGATGCACTGATTAAGATAAATCAGAACTCAATATTTGATTTACTCTCTTATGTACACCTGGTGAGCAAAATATTGCACCTCCTAATGACTTTCAAAATGGTGGACAGGGTACCATGTTCTGCTATATGAAAACTGCCTACGGTTTCTTTGACCAACCACTTGAAAGAGGCATCAGAAATTAATATGTCATTAACTATGAACATTGCCAAATTAAACCAAGCTAGAATTCTGATTTCAGTCCACAAGAATTTACAGTTATTTCAGTATTTCGTTGGGTAGCAACGCTTCTTTACAGCCAAAATTCTTCCTGGAAGAGACTCGTATAATTTGCCAATAAAATCCTGTGGAATTCGGTCCCATTCAGATATGACTCTGGTTTGAAGCTCTTCTTTGGTTGTTGGAGGACCTCTTGGGTCACAATTAAGCTTATTTTTTATGAACAACCATATATTTTCAATAATGTTCAAGTCAGGGCTTTGTGCTGGCCATGGCAAAATAGGAACACTCAAAGAGAAAGATATATCTTTGTGTATGCTGGTCGATGTGGGGGGCATTGTCCTGCTGAAATATGAAAGGCCTATCAGCAGTCCCAAACATCGATTCAACATTGGCAAAAAGGTTGTCATGTAATAAACAACCATATTTTTCTGCATGTACGGTTCTATCACAGACTACCAGTTTACCAACACCAAATAGGCCCAACACACCCCCAAAGCATCCAAGAGGTGGCATTTTTGAACGTCTGCTGGAAAAGAGTAGGATCATTGACCTCTTGTTTTGTACGCCAAACTCGTAGTGTTTTACAGTCATTTTTAAGTCACAACCTGCACTCGTTGGAGATAACGACGTTTTTCCATGCGGCTACTTGCCAGTCCTGAACAGCACTGGCCCACCTTACCCTAGCTTTCCTACTTTGAAAGGAAACAAATGGTTTTCTTTTGCTGGCATAGTTTCTAATTCCATATTTCTTGAGAATACGTTTCACAGTCCACTTGGACAGGTTTCCTTGAAGGTGGGTGGGAAATAGCTCGTTTGTGATAGTTTTCAACTTTGAAAACCTATGCTTCTTTGCAAGACGACAAATATACCTCTCTCCCCGAACATCGATTTATTTTGGTCGTCCACATCTTTTTAGCTTATCAGGATAGCCAGATTTTTCATAGCGCTTACAAATATGTATTACAATAGAATGGTGACTACCAACAGCTGCTTCAATTTTTCTGAAGGATAGTCCATTTTTTCGCAAATTTACCACCGAAGCCCTCTCAAAATTTGTAAATTCCTTAGTTTTAGGCATGGCTTCGCATTTTTGCTTAATCTCTTTTCTTTACAATGTATTCCTTTCGTTCAAAGTGCTAAAATGGTGTCAGCGAGTTTTTCGAATCTCCCGCCAAAATTGAAGCAAAACAAATATTGTTTAATGGGGTAAAATTCACTATCATGAGTGGATGTGTTTGTGCTGATAGGCCTAAAGTGGCTGCCATTTTCAGACAGGAGGTGCAATATGTCAGCTCACCTAGTGCATTTAGCCTTCATTGTATTGGACATCTAATGAGGTGTCTGGATCAGATAGGGTTAGTAGAGAATTCAACAAGGAGCCAAGAAGTGTAGATATTCCGGCAAATATAAATTACGTATACTCGTTTTCTAATGACCGCTCTTGTTGGTTTTTAGTTATAACAATTCCGTTGTTTTCAAAAGTTAGCACTTAGGGTCGAGCTACTCTATGACATTTCAGGCTGGACAGTCATTTTCAGAGTATCGTTTAGATTGTCTCATCGTGTAACATGTCAAAAGGATCTTCCATAATCGTACATAGAAAATCTGGGTGTGAGTGGAATATAATCAAATTGATTATAGTTGAAGATATCTCTTCTGATTTCTTTGTATCTTTTTTGATAGTTCACTAACAGCTTTTGTTCAGGGTAACCATTTCCTTTTTATCATATACATTAATTGTGGTACATAACATAGTGCAGGCATGCAACAAGAAGCAAGTAAACTCCCAAAGAAGGATGAATTGAATTTATAGCAAGAAGGAACCTCTAAATCTCGATACAAATAGATAGCCGAAAATATCATTATTTAACTTGACCCTTAGATAGAAGAGAAAAAATTACTACATCAGTTGTCGTACAAAGTTTTCTAGCAAAATGTCCTATTAACTCTATAGGGAAATTTTCATCCCATTGCCCCCTGAATCTACGCCATTGGTTTGTATGCAATGTGTTCCATATGTTTTACATCCACAAATGGGTTATAGCTGAATGCATATGATTAAGTTAGGTAATTACGTCATATCCATGACAGGCTATAAGTAAATGCTGTTTCTTATAATAAGGTTTTATGAATCATGTCAAAACATATACTTGTAGTACTAGATTAGAATGCGAATAAGTGTTTATACTGAACATGAAAAAAATCGATATATGAACAGCCAGAGACATTGGGACAGGGGTAGATTTCAGGCACATGCCTCTTGATTTTCCAAGTATTGGAAATCTATCCTGAAAATGGAAAATTTTCCCTTCATCTGCAGAAAAATCTACCAGAGGAGCTTTTGCCAAATCACAGAGTGCTCCTTTTAACTTGTTATCGACACAAAATAAAGTGTTTTACACTGTTTTATCCTCTTTGAGTCCTCCTTATCTTTCTCAGCTTTCAATGATTATGCTAACATAGCATGCAGTTTTGGTAAAATTGTGTGGCTTTTCAACTTTAGGGTGTAGCATAAATGCCCCTCAATCCCTTTGCCCCTCAACTTCCCAATTGCTACCTGTGATAAATTCCAGAATTATTTTTTGTTATTTAGCAGAAGTTTTATTGTCCACAATCCTGCATTCTTAATTGTCTTACCAGTTCATAACAAAATGGAACAAACAGCCACACCCTTGAGATTATGCATACATTTTGAATTTCCCCGTTCTTGTACAAATGACGCTATGCCATTCAATTAGATTGAGATCAGAGGGATTGTCAAATCATTGAATGTTTGTAACCTCCTTGAAGTAAATGTAGTACTCTTTTGTTTTACTGATCCCTTGTGGTTTCAGGTGAAATAAACTTGGGGTTTATGAGTTAAAGATGATCTTGATATTACATGAATATCTTGTTTCTCAGACTTATCCTTGTACTTTCCCAGGCCAGCTGCAAAAACTTCAGATTGAACTTGTTCCCTTTTGTTGAGTGCAACCTCTTGGCACCGTGTTCTTCCATCATCATTTCAGCTGTCTGAGTCAAGTGTTGTCTAACCATGTCATGGAATCTGAGTCAAGTCATTGAAGCCCTTACTGCCTTTCTCCAATTTTATAAAATACAGACATTTGAAAGTATAGTTTACTCCATCATCTGGGTTTTTATATGCACTTACCAGTTTGCCAATTGTCAGGATACTGCAAACAATGAACAGCTTACATTCTTGTGCAAGGAAGCTACTAAGGATGATCATAGGGGACAGTGCCTTATAGCTTACAATAATGGCCCAAATGACCTACAAAGCTGGTTGTATATGACCTCCTTTCTTGGCCCTCTTCTTATCATCGCAATCATGAATCATTGCATGCTTCAAAAGAAGTACGAACTTCAAAGAAACAACTGTAGAGTTCATATCCATCAGTTGTACTTTTTGACAGTCTCCCTTCGGTTCCTTTTCCACTTATCAGTTCTTCTGGCCTTGTTCGTCAAGCTTTGGGTCTATAGGACTAGTCAACTAATCTTAGAAGGCACATATCCATGTGTGATTGGAAACTCCACAGTCACCTGTAGTGATGAAAAGGCCAAGTCAAAGTCAATTCAGAACATTCTTTGCTGTTCAGTGCATGGGTTCCTGTTGTTGGTCAGTCTTTTTGGGCTGGTGTATTATTGGTGCGAATGGAAATGTTGTGAAGAAGACAGGAATAGACAGTCAAGTGGGTCAGATCAGTGTGGAGAATGCAGCTATTTTATCAAAACGTTTACTAGTTTTGCAGGTATGTCATTCACTTACTGCATTTTTCTAGAACATGTTTGTATATGTCAGCTAGCAACATTGAATACTCGTGCTCCACTAGCAGCTGTAATGCTATTGCTGTATTAAACTTTAAAACATGATATGCCTTCAAATAGAGAACTGAAATCCATTGTGCTAGCATCCTGTCATATACGATTGAGCATGAAATTTATATAACGTATGACCAATTCTAAGTGAAATCTTTCATGTTCTCACCATTGGTCTCACTATCTGCTCAGTTCTAATTTATTGCTCAACAAGCTGTCTTGTGCTCATGGTATTGTAATGCTTGGAGTAAGCGCCCTTTGATTATTGGCAGTGTTCACCCCTCATATTATAGAATGCAGAGTCTTCTGCATTGCCCACTTAGTTGATGGTGGAAAAAGTGCTGGGCATCATTTAATGGATAGGAACTGGTTTGCATACCTCAGTCAAGAACTGAAGCGTTAACATATAATCACTGAGCCTTTACAAAAGTACTGCAGTTGTGGGGCATTTGCTATTCAAGCTTTTGCAGCTTTTGAAAGACATTGATGTCACTACTAGACGAATATGTAAGAGGCATTTCATCCATCACAGGTACAATACTACTAGAAAGAAGAGACTGTACCTTTCCTTTAGCACAATAAACTTGTAACTGAAGCGAACTTTGACACCATATGGATTAATGTTAGCTATATTGAAAAACTGAATAATGTTTCCAGAAATCTCTATGAATTCTTATTGATGTGGCAGAAATGTAGAGATCAGAGTATAAACTTCTAAAGACCTGTGGTACCCTCCAATATCAGCTTTTTTCTACGTAAAAAAACACTTTGATTATTTAAAATGTTGTTGGATCACACAATGTAACAAATTTTAGTATGGTCAAGCATGCTTTGCTTTCTCAGTTTTTGTGAGCCTGTAATAGCAACAATTTTGATGAAAGTTAAGATGTACTTTTTGTTTTGTTTTAAAGGTCTAAGCATTCTCTTTGTGGGGTATACTCATGTGAAGAAACATGAAGTCTTTGGTACCACCAATGTACTATTTGGGAAATGTTGCCCATTATTGGCTGGAAAAAAATCAGATTTTCATGTACATAGCAGCTTCAATAAAAGGCAGTCAATTTTCCACTTATAAAAATGCATAGCATTGTTTCAGTGAGTGGAAAGAGAGTTATAATTTCCCTTTTGAAACTATTTAATAGACACAGGTAATGATGAATTAGCCTAACGAAAATTCCTCCATGTATCACAAGACTACTAATCTGTTTCAACTCTTTCAATAGTTTGATGATTATGCATTAAAGGAAATTAAGTATTAAAAAGTACTACATCTCAAAATATGCTGAGCATCAGTGAGCAGGTGTGCAATAAATTGGTGACTTGCTATACAGATTTGTCTACCTATGCAACAGTGAACAAGAATCAACTTTGGTTGTTATATAGGAACTTTGCTTTCCTATCTTTATTATGTTTTCTATGACTGCTCCTCGTTGGTAGGTGCGACTTCTTCGATGTCTTGTTTTACATGTAGAGCACACGGAGCCAGATAGAAGAGGCGATGTGATATGAACTTACTGTCTGACTGAATTACAACTGACATTATTTGTCGCTTTTTTTTGTATATATTCATAGAAATCAAAATTAAACTAATTTAAATACATAATTAATGTACCGCTCTTGGCGTAAGAAGACACAAAGTCATCTGGCCTACACCAAGAACGGCACATTTTTTCAACTACAACTTCAAAACTAACGAAAATTAAACAGCAACATAAGGGACAATACGAAGCGAAGAAAAGGAAACATCACACGAGTAGTTAAAGAGGAGAAAAGAACTGGCAGTTCCACACAAACCCGAACAGTAAAATGGGTCTAACCCTTAACCATTGGTCAAGCATCGTTTATGTACCATCAACATCAAACCTGTATGGTATAATGATGATGGAGGTAGGTAATGCACTTTGGGAGCATTGAGATAGTTCAGTGTGGAGCAGCCTAGAAGATAGGAAGGAGAGCTGCTAGATGAGGTTGTTATGTCAAATTTATTTTGTGCTGATCTGCATATACTAACACGCCACCCATAGAAAGGACAGAGAAACCCATCTCCTCACCCAGGCAACACGCCAGGACCCACAATCAATTTAGCCTGTTTGTTTTTTCAATGAACTCAATCGTTGCTTCAAGTATTATCCTGTTTTCAAGTATATTCAAGTTGGAACTCCCATAAAGAAGCAAGTAGCACAGAGTTTCTGAATCCAGGTCTGTGATATCAATACCCAACACTTCTGTGACAGTGCCAAAGAGATCTTCACACAATGTATCAAAATGAGGGCAATGCAGGAGATATTGCTCGTTGTCCTCATTAGCCGTACCACAATTACATATAGGCCTAAGACACTCAAAATTGTGACAAAATTTATGCGCATTATTAGATCATTGAATTTTACGTGAAGCATGGTTATATTTCTAATACCCTTTAAATCAGTGACTCCATAGATGGTCTTTTTGACGGGTCTAATTAACGCAATCAGTTTCCGTTTAAATTCAGCAAGGGATTTAGAAGAGCATATTTCAGTTGGTAGCTTGTTCCATTCATGTAACGTATTATAAAAGTAGGAAGTGGAAAAACGATCAGTTCTGGCTCTGTTTTGTGCATAGGCTTGAGGATTACGCAGATCATATGATATCTGCCGCTTAGGAGGAATTAGAGAAAAAAGATAGGCTGGGTACTGTGTCACCTTTAGTTTAAAACAATGGCATAGTCTTCTGTACCATCGTCTCTCATACAGAGATTCCCAACCAAGTTCATCGTAAAGCTTTTGCCTACTTGTACCTCTCCATGCCCCAGTTACAGCCAAAGATGCTGCATACTGCGTTTGTTCAAGACGCCTTGTAATAACTGATGACAGGTCAGGGTCATATTTGTGATAAACTATATCACCGTAATCTAAATGGGGGCGGACATACAGTTTGTACATTTGGTCAAGTACATCCCTTGATACGTATTGTGATAGGTGGCTTATTAACCCAATCCCCCGCTTAGCTTTCAAAATAGCTTCATTCACATGACTTTTAAAACTGAGTTTGGAGTCAAGAATCATTCCAAGATGTTTGTGCTCTGTTTTACTTGTAACTTCTTCGTTTTTGAGTCTCAAAGAGGGGTGCGATGGGCACTGCCTTTTAACAGAAAAAAAGTAACTCTTCAGTCTTGTCAGCATTGAATTGCATTTTCCACTGCCATGCCCACAGGGAAATGTTTTCTAGATCACTATTCATATTTTGGGCAGGAATGCTTTCATTTTCGACCACCGTAAACAGAGAAGTATCCTCAGCAAATAATTTTACATCGCACTTTAGGTTATCTGTTAGGTCATTAATATAAATAAGAAAAAACAACGGGCCTAATACCGAGCCCTGGGGTACACCAGCAGAAACCTCCTGCCACTCAGACTGTTGCCCATTTAAAATCACGCGCTGCTGTCGATGTGATAGAAAGCTTCTCATTAATTTCAGAAGATTACCCGAAATACCATTACTTTCAAGCTTATAAAGTAGACCTGCATACCATACTCTGTCAAAAGCATTGGATAAGTCCAGAAATACAGCTCTCGTTTCCCTACTTGGAGTTTGATCAAAACCACTATGGATTTTGTGGGTTATAGCCAACAATTGGTTTACAGTTGAGTCACCAGGACAAAACCCAGACTGATTGTTGCTAAGAAGACTATTTGCATTCAAGTGTTCATACATATCATCAAAGTGGAGCTTCTCAAGTATTTTCCGAAAGATTGGTAACAACGAGATTGGCCTGTAGTTTTTCTTGGATTGTCTGCTGTCATTTTTATGGATAGGATTAATGTTGGCACCACTGTGATGTCCTACAGTTAAAATCCCCAGTAAGAACAACTGAGTGAGGTCTTTCCACTTGCAAACGATGTATCATGATTTGCATATTACTAATTAAATTTTCAAATTGTTGGCTAATTTTACTTGGGCTTCGATAGACTGTGATGAAGAAAATTTTCTTGCGGGAAATGTTAACCTCACTTATGATGGTCTCTTGCATCATTTCTAGATCTCTCCTTTGATTGATGGCAAGTACATCACGAAAATAAATACAAACACCACCAACTTTAGCATTACTAGGATGATCATTACGATAAACCTCGCAGCTAAAACCTTCAATGTAGATATCTTCACTACTGACTGAATTGTCAAGCATAGTTTCAGACAGAGCCATGATGTCGTAATGATGCAGAGAATTGTAAGCTTCAATAAGAGGAATTTTTACACTTCCTCTGGCACAAATACTGTTTAAATTCCAGTGGCAAAATTTTAGTAAAGCATGACTTGCAGGACCAGGATTAGTTTCAATATCTCCAGCTATTAACAAAAATATGCTAGTAGAAAAGTGTTTATCAGAGAGCAATATATTAAGGAACTTGCATAAAAGAACTGCATATATGAAACGCTGTAATAAGCCTAGTAGTTTCCTTCTGTAATCAGGACAGTCATAAAACAATCTCTTGCTTAGAGTAAATAAGGTGAAAAACATCTGAAGGAAGAAAAATCCATAAGAAAAGGTATTATTTATAAGTTTGAAGAAGATAACAAGAGGGCAGTTACAGGTACCAAAGAAGTAGGAGATTTCAGGATTGAAGTGAAAAGAGAAAGATTGAACAATAAAAGTTATTGGTAGTACAAATATGGAGATAAGGATGAACAGGTACGAGTGCGCACAAGCAACGCAAGCTGTGGAAAACAGCCCTGCAAATGTCACACATTTGCAATCTATTTTCCTCAGCTTCAACTTTGTTGATATTCCTGCACGCTATTCCATTATTCCTATTGGCATATACTCTGCACAAGATCTCTCCGACAGGTGCACCGAAAGGGAGGGCACATCGCAAACCTATATTCAGGGCTATCAAAGAAAATACAGCTAGCAAAGAGAGGAATAACAGACAAACAAACAAAAGTTGACAAAAATAAAAAAATTTACTATGAGGAGAGCTTGGGAAAAAGTCGTTGTAAAGAGATGTGTTTGGTCGAGAAATGCTGGATTGCTGGACAAAAAGACATGCTGTTGTGTATTGGCATTGAATACGCAGGGACTGGTTTCCTTGGAGATATAATGCTATCTATTGGATTCGTTGCCGTAAATATTCCCTTAGGGGGACAAAAAGACCTTTCAAACAAAGAATATTCATAAATTGAGGAGACTAAATACATTATCAAAATAACAACGGCACTGTTCATTCCTGTCGCTTGGCAAGTAAGGAGTTTTCTACGGATATAAACTATAGTTATTCCATATTCGATGCAGCCCCTGTTTTAGCAGTTGCTAGAAAACTGTTTTAACAATGTTCAAAATTCCTTGGGGAGCATATCACATTGGGGAGTAATTTCTTGATGTTTTAAGTAATTGTCAAAATCGTGGCAGTTTAGGACTTACCATTTGCATGTATCTCAATTACCGAAAAAAAAATTCACAATAGGGTACCACAAAATAGGGTCCAAAATAGGGTAAATAGGGTAAATAGGGTACAAAATATATATTCATAGGGAAAAAAGAATTTTAACACCATGCAGCAAAAAAGGAACAACGCCTACAGCCTAAGTAAAGCTTATATGACAACAAGTGAGGATAAGCTCGATAAATCATCCCCACAAGCAAATATAAGCATAGCCAATTGATAATGTCTATATTCGCCGGTCTCCACTATATATATATATGTGTGTGTGTGTGTGTGTGTGTGTGTGTGTGTGTGTGTGTGTGTGTGTGTGTGTGTGTGTGTGTGTGTGTGTGTGTGTGTGTGTGTGTGTGTGTGTGTGTGTGTGTGTGTGTGTGTGTGTGTGTGTGTGTGTGTGTGTGTGTGTGTGTGTGTGTGTGTGTGTGTGTGTGTGTGTGTGTGTGTGTGTGTGTGTGTGTGTGTGTGTGTGTGTGTGTGTGTGTGTGTGTGTGTGTGTGTGTGCGAAAGAAAAACAACATTAGCAAGCGTTCTCTGACAAAATAGTGTTAAGCTCTTCAATCAAAGGGATGGAAAAAAATTTATCATTTATTTTAACTCTGATTCTGCAGTTAACGTCCGCAAAGGCATAATGTCCATCATAGTCTTTTAGGATCGTGTTTGCAGCATTAAGCAATGTTAGTTTCTTCCTCGTAAAATTGAGCTGAATCTTCACATTGCCAGCTTTACTTCTGGCTCTATAAATGGCAGTCCTATGACGCCATGTCATAAGACGGATAATGACTTCCTGCTTAGTCACTCCATTGACGGTTTTTGTGGCCCAATTCTTTGAGCACCATCAAGCACGGCATCCGGAATGACTACATCAATGTTTTTGAAGAGTTCCCTCACTTTATTTAAGCATGACTCACTTGTTTCATGCTCATTTCCTAAAGGCAAACCTATTCCATCAATTCGAAGGCAAAGCCTCCTTGAATATTGCTCATGGTCGTCCTGCACATCGAGGAGATGCGAAACGTTTTTTTTTAGAACAACATTTTCAGCTTCAAGTTGTTCAACTTTAGTCTCAAGAGAAGAAGTGATCTTACCTTGAGCTTTGACTGAATCAGAGATTAGCTTTGTTACATCATTTCGCAGCGAGTTGATGTCATCTTTTGTTGCAAGGCGTGTCAAAAGCTGATAAAAACGTGCATTGAGGTAGTCTTTGAGCTCATCTGTGAGATCCATTTTGTGTGCACCACTGCGAGTCTTTACCATCACCACAAAATTGTACCATTTCAACACTTGTCCAGCAAATATCCATTAGATCTCAAAGAGCAAGTGAAACCATAACTGACATTACACACATACATAACAAATGGTAGATTACTAAAATTAGACATGAATCACTAGCTAAGTAAATAGAAGGAAAGGTTAGTTGAGGTGTTGATAGAGATGAATGGAACGATGACTAGGCATGACCTTGTGAAATGAATGAATAGAGGTAGAAAAACTGATGCGTTGAAATTGGCCTAGACTGCAATGTTTACGGTCACTACAGTTATATACATGCTTGATTAGCTAGGCTAAATTATATTGTAGTTTGAAAAATAAATAAAGCTGTTAACAATGCTGACAAGTTTTCCATGTAATGTATGAAAAAGAAAGCAAAAAGAAAAATTTTCCATAAATAAGCTATTGTGCATCAAACAAGTTGTCACTGATCTAAGGAACTCTTGAAAGCTACTCGAGTCTTTCTGTTTCTAATGTAGAGGCATGCAGTGTTCCATAACATTATAGCACATGGGAAGTATGAGGATTTGAAGATCTTTTTGACAGAACATGATATTCAGAGAATTGTTTGGCTTCTTGTGCAGGGTATTTTTGACATAATGAGCCTTAATGTGGAATATCAGTGAGATGGTTTTGAATCATGTGTTGTTATCAAGCCTACTTGTTGTTATTTTTGTCCTGGCTTTCCTGTCAGCAAAAAGACCCCACTCAAACTTTATAGTCACGGGAATAGAAGTGGTAGATATGTGATAATTGCTGCAAACAAGTCTTGCATCTTGGTTCGGAATCATTTCTAGTTTTTCAATATTTGACGCGTGGGAAGACTGCAAACTGTAGTAGCGTATTCTGATCTTCTGATCTTGCCTCCTTCAGTACATACCCATTCTCTGCCCCTAACAACATAAAGAGAACCCTCTCATATGCATACATCCAAATAACTATAATCAAATATACCGGAGTTTAACGAGAAGAAGATTGCACGGAGAATAAATAGGTGAACTACTCTTGGCCTACTCACCATATAGCTCCGAATGAGACTCATTAAAATTGACTGCTAGGCCATGATTTCCTATTGTTGCTACCACTAACTGTAGCGCAAAAGCACCAATCCGATCACAATTCCATTCGTTGTCCATCTGCACCTGAGACCTCAAAATTTTTGCAAAAACTGCCTTTTTAGTTGAAATCCCCATATAAACGCTATAGCTTTCCTTCGAATGTTACACCTCTAAACTTGTTTCCATGTAGAAAAGTTGGTGCATGCGTGAGAAAATCCGTGCCCTCCTGAAAAGTCGAGAGTGTCCCTTCTAGCTGTTATCTATTCTGTGGTAATACAGAGCATATAAGGTGATGCAATGAGTGCGAGAAGTGTGAAGAAAAGGTGAGTAGATACTGGATAGATACGAACCGGACAAAAGAAGCAATTAACGCTGGCAAACTGCATAGGGGATTGCTAATGATATACATATCTGATGTTAAGTCCCTTAGGCATAAAGTTCTGTAGTCTAAACTGCCAAAGTCCTTCCTTATGTCTAGAAACTCCAAATACCCTCTCAATAATTTGAAAAGCCACCATCTTCTAAAAATCCATGATGGTTGGCTTCCGTAAAATGTCTAAAAAACTCCGACTGCGTCACTGCCACTACACTAGAAAACTTTGTTCTAGATGACTTATAATTGTTATACCTGGCTCTAAATGATGTAAACGTGCTACCTACATACTGCTTACCACATACCTTACAGCCTAATAAATACACTACCCCTGAAGAACCGCAATTAAGGGTCACTATTTATATCATACTCCCTACCTGAAACATTATATCTAAAACTGCTACCCTCTGACTTAAAACCGCAAACTTGACATCATGCTTTACCACACCTAAAAAATCCCCTAGCTCCTTCTGTACGAATCCTTGAAAACGTAGTCCTAACTAAGTTATCCTTCAAATTTGGTGCCCGTCTGAGGACCACAAGAGGCTGCACCGTGAAGGCCATCCTGTGTTCTTCAGACGCGTCAAACATGGTATTGAGTTTCTTAATTATGCCCCTAAGCTCATTAAGAGCTGGATGGAATGTAACTACTAGTGGAACCTGGTCCTTTCTCTTGTCATTATATCTACCTTCCTGGTTAAAAAGTCCTTCTCTGTCTAAACTACTAGCGTGAACTGTCTGCTCTCTAATGAAATCCTCCTTATAACCCCTCTCTACTAACCAACACACTAATTCCTCTGACGTCTTTCTGATTTTCTTCACATCTGAATCAATTCTTCTAAGTCTGAGAGCCTGTCCATATGGGATTTCTTTTTTGACGTCCCATGGATGACAAGAGCTCCTCTGCAAATGCTGGTGTGTATCAGTAGATTTGCAGTAGAGATCAGTCTCCAAGGCCCGTCCCTTTCTATTTACTAAAACATCCAAATAACTGACACTATCTCTTGATTTCTCTGTTGTAAACTTTATTGTTTCGTGATAATTATTAATATACTCCTCGAAACTACGTAAATTTTCCTCGGCATGTGTCCAAATAAAAAACACATCATCAGTGTACCTGTACGAAATTCCAAGCCCTACCTTCACAACTGTTAAAAGTATCTTCTTCTAAACTGGACATAAATAAATTGGCATACACCGGAGCAAGCTTTGTGCCTATTGCGGTTCCTAAATTCTGCTTGTATACTTTACCATTAAACTCAAACACATTACTATCTAATATACTAATTTTCCTTAACTAACTAATGACTCAGTGGAAATTAACAGATTCTACCTTGAGTCCAGGGCTTTAGGCATCGCCTCTCAACCTTCACCTTGTGTAATAATAGGGCAGAAGCCCATAATATCCACTGTACATAGCAAGACATTGTCCGGAATTTCACCTAACTTAGCTAGCAATGACAGAAAATGATTAGTGTCATTAACAAATTATTTAGTCTTACTATCTAAAGGATTAAGGCGGAAGTCCAAATGTTCTGAAATATGCTCTGTAGCTGTACCACAATTACTAATAACCGGTCTACCTACAACATCTGACAATCCCTTATGTATCTTAGGCAACAAATAAAATCGACCCAACTTAGAACCTTTAACCTGCAAGTACTCAGCATCCTTATTCGTGAAAGCCTATTCACAAACCTAGATCTCCGAAACTACGTTACTAACCTCTTCTTCTAACTGTGATAAAGGACTGCTATCTAACCCCTGATACACCCTACTGTTAATCTAACTGTCTATAAGCTTCCGCACAATAATTTTCTCTTTCCCAAAGTACCACTGCTGTCCCTTTATCTGCCTGCTTAATAACAATATTCTTTTCAGGTTTACTATCATACAAAGCCAGTCGTTCCCGATGAAAAGATTACTAAAGTTTCTACCTTTGAGTACAATAGATAAAATTTCACTTTCAAGAAGAGAGAGATAGCATTCTAAAATAGGATCGGCCTTGGGAGGATTCCAACCTGACTTAATTTGATAAGAGGGACAATTATTTTCATTATGATTATTATTATTATTTGTACAACTACTACCTAAACTAATATCATTATTATTGTCTCTAAACTGCTACTTCAATCTCAATTTTCTCTTGAATTCCTCGATATCTAACTTTAACTGACTTTTCTCAATGTCTCTAGGGGTAGGCGAAAACTTTAACCCTAATGATAATAGTGTAATCTGATCTTCCGTCAATCTATATATATATATATATATATATATATATATACATATATATATACATACAGTAGAACTCGCATAATTCGGATCTAACTGGACTGCCTAATTTCGTTCGGATTGAAGCAAATCCGGATTAAGTTAAAATTTTTTTCGGTGGCTCCGTTAAATGTATGTTGTTGTTTGGAAGTCACTCCCAGCATATTTCGGATCCACGTACAATGTCATACTGCAAGTCACTCCTGAATACCTATTGACGGATATGTTGTGCAGTTGTCGACTACCATTGCAACTTTTTTGTGTTAAAGTTTTATTTGTCTGTCTAGTTTCGCTAACCATTCAGTGAACAGTTCCCTTGTCATCCATGCTTTCTTATTTGCCTTGTAAATAACAGGAATATTAAGCACATTTCTGAAAGCCAGAGGCTTTTGGCTTTTGCCCACCACTATCAGCAGCAATTTTTTCCTTCCAGTCATGTTTGCCGCAACTAATGCAGTAATCCTAGTTTTAGTTCTTTTTACCACCATGCTGCTTTGTACCGATGAATGCTAGGCTTTTTTCTGGTAACAGTGGCCAGTACAGACCGATTTCACCAGCATTAAAAATGTTCTCTGGTTCATGCAACTTTAGGATCTCTTTTAGTTTTCCTACCTTCCACTCTTTCACTCTTCAGTATCCACTCCCCCTGCCTCACTTGATTTCAAAATTTTCCCCATTCCGTAGCTTTTGTTAAATCGGTGGATCCATCCCGAGGTCACCTCCGAACTTTCATAACCGAATTCGTTCAGAAATAGTTAGCCTTTGCTACAAGGATGTCTCCGTCAATTTTCAAATTAGGATCGGTAAGTACTGATGGAACCAAATAATAAGAGTGGCTTCGATGTTGGAAAACGCACATTTTTACACGCTTTATTGTACCCTTTCTTGCATCTGGCGGTTTTTCCACGACATTAAAAACTTTTTTCTTCGTTTCTGCCTTCATCGTATGACTTTAAGTCTGTGGTTTTATTGTAAACGTTAATGCTATGTCGCTTCTTTTTATTCCCGGATTCTCTTCGCAAAATTTAATTACTCTATATTTATCTTGGTAAGTACGATCTGTGTGCTTTTGCTTTGAAGCCATGATGACTATGAAAGTATATTGTTTAAAGTGTTGCCAACACTCTGGCCTCAGCTGGATAATGGGAATTACTTTAGTATATTTCAATAGGACATTAATTTTACCTAGCAATTCTGTCCAGAATGCACCGAAATCTGGATAAAGCCGATCTGAATTATGCGAGTTCTACTGTATATATATATATATAAATATATATATATATATATATATATATATATATATATATATATATATATATATATATATATATATATACGAGGGTGACTCCGAAATTATTGAGATATTCAAAGCTCCCGCCATGCATCACATTGTTGCTCTGTATTTCAGTTATTTACTCTTTTTGTAGGGTGTTTTCAAAATTTTGTCCATTTCCACCATTTCTACGATTTTTAATAATTGGTTATAATTCTTCACCTGTGCTCTTTTGCGGATTTCAAAATGGAGCTTGAGCAACGCGATTATCGTGCGATGATATACTATGATTTTAGGAGAGGTTTATCGCAAGAGGAGTGCCTCAAACAGCTTTTAGAGACATTTAGCGATGCTGCACCATCTAGGGCAACTGTTTTTAGGTGCTTTGCGGAATTTAGAAGGGGCAGGGAGAGCTTGCAAGATGACCCCCACCCAGGAAGGCCCCCAACAGCAGTATTGCCTGAAACCATCTCTGCTGTAGAAAAGATGCTGAAAGTAGATGGCCGAATGACGTATATTATGATGCAGGAGAGAAGAAATATAGGTGCTACTGCATTAAATACAATATTACACGAGCATCTAAAGGTTAGGAAGGTTTCGGCCCGTTGGGTGCCCCATTCATTGACTGAGGAGCAAAAAGAGCGTCACGTAAGTTGGTGCCAATTCATGCTGGAAAAGTTTGACAATGGCAAGTCTAAGCAGGTATACGATATTGTAACAGTGGATGAGAGTTGGATATATCAATTTGACCCCGAAACAAAGCGCCAATCATCCGTTTGGATCTTTCCTGATGAGCAACCCCCACAAAAATTTAAGAGGGTGCGGAGCATTGGAAAAAAAATGATCGCATGTTTCTTTGGGAAAACGGGCCATGTAACTACAGTTCCACTAGACAATCGGCGGACAGTGAATGCAGCTTGGTATGTAAACCACTGCATACCACAAGTTATCGATGCCTGGCAAAGCAAACACCCTAGAAGTGAGCTGCGGAGGCTCCTCCGGCACCACGACAATGCATCTGCTCACACAGCTGCTCAAACCATGGACTTTTTCACGCAAAATTCCATCCAATTGGTGACCCATCCACCATACTCATCAGATTTGACACCATGTGACTTCTTTCTCTTTCCAACAGTGAAAGAAAAATTGAAAGGGACAAAGTTTGGCACTCCTGATGATGCAGTGACTGCATTTGGTAGTGCCGTTTCGGACCTATCACATGAACAATAGGCTAACTGTTTTATTGCTTGGTTTAATTGAATGAAACTCTGCATACAATGTGATGGTGATTATTTTGCAAAGATGTGAAAATTTAAGTCTGATATCTTTTCTGGTTTATGAATATCTCAATAATTTCGGAGTGACCCTCGTATATATATATATATATATATATATATATATATATATATATATATATATATATATATATATATATATATATATATATATATCTTTCCAAAATTTCTCAATAATATAAAGTCAGATATAATTTGAAGAAAAACAGCTGTGTCATGAACCCATTATTTTGGCAACTCAAGTTGCACTTTCAACTTTGGAGAATGCTTCGCATTTCTTTTACCCTCATTAACGTTGCTATAAATATACTATATATTAATATATTATATATTATATATAAATGTATTATTATATATTATGTATTATTATATATTATAGTGATATGTTATAATATATATTAACGTTGATATTTTGATATCTCATTAAGTTTCTAACTCCCCTTTCATGTTGGTTTCTTCATAACGCTTTTTCGTTCTTTTATCGAATGTATATACTTATATGTGTTCTAATGATTTCAATTCAGATTTAGCAACTGAAGATGGATGATGAATCCGAAACATGTCTTGCAAAATTAGAAACATAGTTGGTTTTCTTCGAATTATATCTGACTTTATATATATATATATATATATATATATATATATATATATATATATATATATATATATATATATATATATATATATATATATATATATATATATATATATATATATATATATATATATATATATATATATATATATATATATATATATATATATATATATATATATTTGTACAAGGGAAGAAGGCAGCAACACCTCTTTTAAGAAATAGGCATCATTTTGGTTTTTATGCACTTTTTGTATTTTATTAGTGCTGACTAGTTTCGGCCAGTGGCCAACATCAGAGCAACTCGATTGTTTGAATTTGAACTTGAAACTGAATTTGCACTGATGACACAGCGCAAAAAAGATCAGCTAGATGCCTACTTCTTGAAAGAGTTTGTGCCCTCTTCTACTTGTGCATATATATATATATATATATATATATATATATATATATATATATATATATATATATATATATATATATATATATATATATATATATATATATATATATACCATAAAAACCCGAACTAGCGTCCAGCACTTAATAAGCGCCCACTCCGAGTTAGCGCCCAAGTAAAACTCTTAAAGTTCAATAAGCACCCAGCACTTTTTAAGCCCCCCTGCTAATAAGCACCCACCTTACAAAACTGGGCGCTTATTCGAAAACTGTCCCGAGAGGCTGGGTGCTTATTCGAAATTTTGCCTTCTTTCAAGTGCTTCCATTATCTTGACAAAAGCCAGAGTGGCAATACATTTATCATACCGATTGACCAAGAAAAGTTAACGTGACTCAGACAAGACATAAAAAGCAAAATAATCACTCTCAAAAACCAGTTATAAAAGTCACTCCCCAAGGGTCATTTCTATTACTTTTGAAGAAGCATAAAAGTAAGCTAAAAGGTACAAACTGGAAATTACCTATACAGTCCTTTTTTCTGTGTGTCAATTCCAAGGTAGAAAATTTCTCTTTGATTTTAATCAATTGTTCATTAAGAACTTTGCTGTTCGACTACAGTTTGCCCGGGCTGAAAATTTTGCTGGTACCACAAGCCCAACCTCGTGTTTTCTTTTCCCAGTGATTTCAATGTAGATCCCATTTCCTGTGTCTGCCTTCAGAAATTGATTTAACAGTTTCAATAATTCAACTGGTACATGTCCTACAAGAGTGAGAGTAGATGTGTCTTCCTCTGACCGTTTGAAAATACCAATAGAGTATTTGTCATAATCTAACGCTTCTCTTCGTTCATCTGGGTTCGCTATCAGAACTTGTCCAATTATAGGTGTCCAAATACTTTGTAAACATGTCCACGAATAACTAATAAGCGCCCAACACCTAATAAGCGCCCACTTTGAATAAGCCCCTAGGCAAAAAACTCAAAAAAGTCGATAAGTGCCCAGGGCGCTTGTTCGAAGTTTTACGATATATATATATATATATATATATATATATATATATATATATATTACGATATATGTATCAATAATTGTCTCAAGACTTTGAAACAAAGAAACTCATTGTTTGTTGCTACAAATTTGTTTCATATGATCATAACATGATCACACTCATCAGGCAAGTTACAATGAATAACCGTTAGCATCATACATATATATTGATCATGTATATATACATACATATTGAAAATTTAAGCACACTATTTAAAAAGTGAACAGTTTACAATAGTGTAAAGAAAGCCAAGTAATATCTAACTGCAGAGTAGAATTTTCAAAAGTACGTTTGAAGCTATTTTTGAGCAAATTTTGCATGTGGAAGTTTCATCCCTCCTGTTCTGTTAATCTTTTGAGTTCTGCAATAGATTGCAAACTGTTTATAGAGTTTGACACACTGTTTCATTCATATTATTGTTACATGGAGGTGTTTAAAATAGTGCTTCTTTCTCCCTGTTGGTCCCAGGTTTTGTAGTCATCCACAATTCATGATGCTGCATCTCTCTCATCCTTGTTTTACATCTTTTTGTCCGAGCTTCATTCTGGCCTGCTAATATTGAGCAGAACGATTATGCTGCCTGCGCTCAGCATCTTTTCAGTTATCTGTCCCGCTGTAGGCTTAGTGAAGGCTTAGTGAACCCTGTTATAAGCAAATGAAGAAGAGAATTGACTTGGCAGTTTAGGCAGCGTATCTTACAGGCTCAGTTATAAGAGCTTTGCCGAAATATTACTAACAATTCCTGAAGGACAAAGGAAGTTTGTTGATATCGATATAGCTGGAAATGAACTAAAAAGATGTCCTTATTATCATCATAGAGTTTTGATTATAGAATAGCAATAGTTGTTACCTACGTTATTGTTGGTTTGCTGCAAATTGAAGCTTCTCACAGATAGGCAAGTGTTTTAACTGCATTTATTATAACTTCTCCTGGGGGATGCGCTTTGTCAACGTAGCCGTTTATTCAAAGGGGGGGGGTTTAGGTGACGCTTACTCGAAGTATTACGGTTATGCATACTCTTAGGTTCCTAGTAAACGGGGGGGATCATAATAGTTGGGGGAGGGTCGGAAATAAATGGGGTCTTATTAAACAGGGGGGTCAGAATTCTGACAAAATGTCAAAATCTCTATAAGCACAATTCCATAGAGGATATCTCTTCAAAAACAAGAGAAGCTAATATTAAGAACAGTTTTTAAGATAACCCAAGAATAAGAAATATAAGCCAAATACAGCATGAAAATCTATGTATATACTGTAAGCATAAAAAATATATCTGACATATTAATGGAACACACAAAGACAGACAGTTTGTAAAAGTTGAAGAAAAAAGGACAACCTCATCTGTCAAATGTTTGAAAATTAATAAACGGGGGTCCTAATAAGGTCCGGGGGGTCGGAAAAAAATCGAAAAATTAATAAGCGTCCTGGGACGTTTATTAAGAACCTAAGAGTAATTGCAATGTCAATGCCAATTTTCGTCTGATGATATTTAGACAATGGAATATATGTTGCTTGTAAAAGTAGCTCAGGTTTTGAATGACTGTTTGAAAAATTTACTATCTTTATTGAAATGATTATCTCTGCAACACTGATTGATTTTTCAACTAATTCCTCTATCACTGTCTCATGAGATTTACTTCTCTGTATGGTTTATGCTGTTCTATTTATGTCTCAATCCTGGTAAAAATCCAGAGTGCCTAAAAGTTTAATTTCTTCAAGATTGTGGTAATAATAATGCGAGTGGCACATCGGAACAAAACATTCCTCTACAGCCCAATTCAAGCTTGGAAGGTTTGTTGACTATGTATGCAGTATACATGTGATTTTACTTCATATGGTAGTTGATCTAACATCTGACTGATGTCCATTAATGCTTTTTGATAGCATTTTGAGAGGTCATTGAAGAGAATCTCGTCACTGTATCAAAAGTTGTTAGTACAAGGAGAATGTTCTAGAAAGTCTAGTTAATAATAATAATAATTATAATAATGTCAGTTGTTTAAGGATGGTAGCCCATTCAGCAAGCTGATTTTCAAGGGGCTGTTAGTTATTTCTAAACACCTGGAGGTATTCCCACAGCAGCTTTTGCTTGTCCAGCTGGTCTTGTTTTAGGAGGGTTGGCAAATGAATTCCTTTTGGTGGAATTTGTTTGTATTTTAATTCGTCGAAAGGAGAAGACTATGGTCATGCTCTATCTATTACTTTGCTCACGACTTATGTTCTCCTCACATGTTGTACGTTACTTTGAGGCACACAGTCATTTTACGAGTATTCGATGAAACCAATAAAAGAGGCATTTTTGGTGTTGATACTGCCTGTTTGCACTTTTTATGGTGCCCAGCATAACATCTTCAAGTGCATGTAAATGCGGATGGACATCCTACAAACAAAGCTGTAGAAGAATTTTTCAGTTAGGATCTTATATGAACCAGCATTACTTGTTTAATAAATGTAAATGGAGGACAATACGGGGCACTACTTTGGAGGTCAAACTTTGAGTGTTTAGTAAGTAAAATTGCAATTGGCTTGAATAGCACTGAATTTACATTCCATCTCCTTGCTTGAGTTAAAAATAGGTTCTACATATTGTTTACATGGTTCGTCAAGAAGGTTGTGGAGTTAGATACTTGATTGTATCATACGTTGATGCTGTCATCTGTAGTTTGAGATGACTGAAGAGATGAATTCCTGTTATGTTCTAAATATCATCCCTAGGGATGTGAATTGATGGATGTTTTTGTTGGTGGGGTGCTTAGAAGGCCCAAAAATTAATGACTATTTACTAGTATAACCTTCAAGTCTGTTGCAAAGGAGAGGGTGGGGAGGAAGCATCACTCACACCCTTGAAAAACATTTCTTTGGCACAGGTTGCATTTTGTCGGCATAGCTTGTCCTTATATTTTTTAAAAATTCCCTTTTTTCTGCAAATTCCATCAGAACTTCACTAAATAATGAAGCCGTTCGGCTCATGATGCAACTTTTCTTTTTGTTTATTTATTCGTATGATAGATGCAAAATCATTTAAAGGACGATACAATGGGGAGTAAAATTTAATTAGCTACCCCATGACCAGTACATTAAAAATTAAACAAATGAACTAAACTAAACAAAACTAACTACAATTACAGAACAAATTATACATACATTAAATACATACCTAACACAGTTGTCCCCAACCACAGATAACCGCAGACTACGCACTCGAGGCAATTTGACCACAACCCAGGATAGACGTGGATAGAATAACTCCGCCAAGTAAACCTGGTAAAGTATATGATAGGGGGCTTAAAGATAGTGTGATAACAGAATACTGCATTGGATCAAACAAACTGGTACAAGTCCATGATTTGGGGATTGGGGACCATTGCACTAATAGAATTCCAGGTTTTGGGGTTTTTTAAGACAAGCGTTCTGTTCTTAGAATATATGAAATGGTGGATTTTAGAATGAATTTATTCACATCAAATGGTAAATTGTTGTCACCATTCAAAAGAATTTGCAACAGAGTTGGATTAGGAATGTCACATATATTGAAAGAATGCAGCACCGAAAGGACACTGGCAAGGATGTCTCGCCTATGTTCATAGAAAGACTAACACAGCAATAGGTAGTGTTCTGTATCTTCGGGACCATCATTGACAGGACACATTGAGCTAATTAAATCTTTGAAATTGTGTCTAAACTTGTGAAGATGCAAATTGCTCAGGCCTACCCTAAGTTGAGTTAATAGAGGAAGCCCACGAGGGCCATAAATAGTGAAAGCAGAGTTAGAAATAGTCCCGATATGTGATGTCACGAGTAAGATTAATGGCTTAAAACGACTGACCATGAAGTAACAAACTAACACCCCTAAATTCCACAAAACAACATAACATCTAACCACAAACCAATCACTACTTCTCCCAAGAGAAAAATAATCCACGGTTAATTAGTTCAATGAAGCGTAAAACAACAATTTGGCTGGTCCTCTTGGGCCTCTACTCAACTTACTTTATGAGTCGATCTCAACTTTAACACCTAGTCTCTATGAAAGTAATATAGTATCAGCTGTTTTAATAAGTAGTAACACAAAGCTGTCAAATTACTACAATGTTCAGTCTTATGCATCATATGATAATATACTATAGTGAATATTGACTATAGTGAGGTGTCATATTTAATGCTGGGTACAGGGGTGGAAGACTATTTGAGATAAATGAGGAACTTTCTTTATCCAATTTGCTATGTTTAATAATATTTGAAAGTAAGTAACGCTTGGAAATTATTTCAAGCACAACCCCGCTTGCGAAGAAATTAAGCTCAGGAACTCTTCTAGAGAAATTACATTGTATTTGGACCGTCCCTTATGGAATATCCTGTTGAAATGCATTAAACTGAAACAGACAGCTCTCGACAAATTTGTATGGATTTAAGCAAGATATCCTGAGTAAAGTACTGCTATGAAGTAACTGAAATTGATGTAGCTGCTGTAGTGATCAGCTACGGACAATACCCCCAGTTATGTTTATGTTTACATACTTGTATGAGAGGAGTTGCATTTACATATAAACGGAAGAAAGGCCTACTTTTTCATGTCTATACTCAAATAACCACGATTACAACAGCTGCAACTGAATATCTCCCAGAGGGGATACCCACTACTTCTCTATACGGGGGGATCCATGTCAGCAATTTCTAGCTGACCCCCAAATATTAAGTCACAGTTTAGAGGAACCCTGAATATTGAGTCTCCCAAATATGATTGCTTTTATAAAATCCCAGACCCCAGATATTGACATGGACCCCCCGTATAGAGAAGTAAGGATTACCCCTCCTGGGGAATATCTTCAGGAAATGGTGCCAGAAATTCACCATTTATCCATTAAAACTGACTTTAGCCAACCCGTTGAAGTTATCGTACAAGAAAACCAATTGATTCCTGTAACAACTACACTTACTGTCCATAAGAACTTATCGAGATTTTCATGGCTCAGTGTCAGACATTTTCAGGTATGTAAGGTCTGAGAAATTTGTTTTGATTATTTCATTTAAAGTGGGTGTGACAAAGACTGACCATGAATTAGATTTGATGATTAGCTGCTTGAGTAAACTTCTCCCAGATATTTTCTACAAACTATGTATCGCAAAAGAAATGTTATTGGGGGAATATTGTACCTCTAGAAGAAAGAGTTACATGGAAAGTATGTGCTCAAACATTCAATACCTAAAATATGCAACTGACCAGTTTTTAGGGTTGGAGCGATATAGCCCATCAACTTCTCAAAATGCTGGCCTTTGTAGCCCAGTTTCTTATAGGGCGGTTCTTTAAACAAAACCTTGCTACCAAAGTCTTAAGAAAGGTTTAGTACTGAAATGTTAGAAAAGCTAAGAAAGTCTCAGCATTTGGCAAACACTATCTGTCTTCTAAAAGACAACGTGTAGCTAACAAAATTTATATTACGCAAAGGAACACCAATATAAACAGAAAATCAAAGGGGCTGGCTTGAAGGAAACTGCAAAGATGATAACACCCCAGGAGCAAAGACATGTACTCCCATTTAAAACAGAGCATAAATCATGTGCAACAGCTTAAAGAGAGTACATTTTAGGAACAAACTACTATTCCGACAGTAGAACAACAAACAACCAATGGACCATCGAGCACTGCCTTGACCTAAAACAAGAGGACAGTTTATGACTCCCTGGGGTGAATTGCTAGTCTACCAACAAAAGGATAAAGCCTCAGCCGCATCGAGAGAATAAGGTTCCCACATCGTGAGAGGACAGTTGCTAGGGAGCAGACACCAGCAAGCTTCAAGTTGGGTCATGGAGTACTTATGAAAACAATAGCAGCCGCAAGGAAAGTAGAATATCGCAGAGCATGAAAATGATAAAAATAATATTTCTTTGTAAGCCCCGAGTAGACCCCATGAGTAACCCTGGACGAAAATCTGATACCAATCAGAGCGAAACCCTGGGAGGAGATCTTCCCAATATGATTGACACCACATGGTACAAAATGGAGGGTGCCAATTGGTTGAATAGCTCATTTACATATAGGCAAACTAGTATGTATGATGCATTTTGGCACTGTAGTATATAGAGAAAGGGAAATCAAAGTATAGTAGTAAATGCACTGTTGGATGATACTAGCACAGAAACCTACTTAAACGCAGACATTGCTGCAGAGCTTAGACTAGTTGGAGATTCAACGAAGATTGCATTGAATGTACTAAATGGTTAAATGGATTCATTCGAAACAATGCCTGTTGAATTCGACTTAGAGAGCCTGGATGTGAAGATACAAGTATCAGCTACAGGGTATACTACAGAGAAAGTAACTGGCGACTTACAACCGATAGACTGGAATCAATATGCAAGTGAGGGGAAACATTTAAGAGGAATAAAGTTCTTGGACCTTGGATTTCGACCTACAGTGGACATTCTGATAGGAATAGATTTAGCAGATTTGCACTACTCAACCCAAGACATTCGTGGAAAGCCAGGAGAGCCTGTTGCCAGATTAACACCATTAGGTTGGACATGCATTGGAAGAATAGCATATTCAGCAAATGGTCCTTTCAACACCAACTTCAACAGAGCCTACTTCATAAATCAAGCAGATAAGGATTTAAATCAAACCTTGCAGAAGTTTTGGGAAATAGATACAAGTGGTTCTTTTGCTGAGAAAGAGACGTCATTGTCACTAGAAGATTCATATTTACTGAGAGAAGTTAGCCAGTCATTGAAGTTTGAAGATGGGAGGTACGAAGTTGCGATGCCTTGGAAGCCAAATGCACCTGAATTGCCAAATAACTACGAGATGGCAATAAATTGATTAAAAAGTACAGAATGGCGGTTAGTGAAGAATGGGAACCTAGACAAAGTATATAACGATGTAATAGTCAGACATTTGGGAAAAGGATACATTTCAAGAGTTTGAGAAAGAAAGGATGAAAAGAGCTGGTATCCACCTCACTTTCCAATAATTATACCAGACAGGGAAACTACCAAAACAAGGATTGTCTTCTATGCCTCAGCAAAATATAATGGAATATCCTTGAGTGATGCCATATGCCAGGGGCCTGAGTTGCAAAGGGAACTAGTGGACGTATTACTTCGCCTTCATCGATTTCCAGTGGCTCTAGTGCCCTCCAACAGACGGATGTCATCTTTTTCATCAAGTAATTCATTTCAGCGAAATGAAAACCCATTATTTATGTCCTCTTGCAAGGAGTTTGCCTCCTTTTCCCCTTCTGCTGGCTCATCCTCAAGGCATGTTTTACAATCAAGTGCAATAGCTTCGTTTCACAGCGATGCTTCATTAGTCCTGTACTTTTCTTAGTCAAAGATTACATCTAGTTTGCCCTGATGGTGTTTTGTCAAAAAAAGGTTAGTCAGTTTGTACCACATATCTTCCTTCACCATGCTATATTCACCACTTGCTTTTTTGTGATTTCAAACAAATCCTACAAAAAGAGAGTTATTTTATCCATAAACTGCTACCCAGTTTGAGTGGTGACTAGTGGTGTTGCATGCAGTTTGAAAGAGTTCGAAGAATGGCTGGTTGGTTGATTCAACATTTTCGTATTGGATGATGCTTAGTTGATGCAGGCCAGATTTCATTTTGAAAAGTCTGACATATAATTTTATGACAGACTTTCATCTTTGATCCTGTTCAACCCTTGGTCCTTCCAGATGTTTGCAAGAATGTGTTGTAGCATGCTTCACTATTTTGACAGCATAGTAATACTATTGACTTCACCCATGTAAAGAAATATCCAACACCCTTTGTTTTTCATTAACGAAAGGAAAGTGACAAATATTCAGTCCTAAAATTATTTTAAATTTTGCGAGAAAATCGCAAGTTATTTTATTCAAATCAATCTAGCCTTAGCATTCTTTTTGTATATCGGTTACAAACATTTAGTGTCAAGTTTGAAAACCTCGTTTGAGTATGAGTTTTTTAATTTCTAATGGTGTACACTACGAAATATCCTGGCTGTATCGTTGGGTAAATATTGTTTAATATTGTTTGTTGTTAGTTTGTAGTATACTCTGTCTTTCATCATAGACATGGATTTAAGCCGCAAGGAAAGAAACTTTGTGAAGCTTTCATACATTCTTTTGAACATTGTTACAAATCACTTCAGAGAATTCTTTGTAAAAAAATGGAATGATAAATATCCTAAGGAGCAGTGGAATAATGATAATACTAGTGGGGAAGGACTGTGTACAAAGATAACAATTAATATTGGGAATGTCTACATGGAAAAGATAAAAAGTGGAGATGTGCAGAAATGGGATATTGCAACACTAGGCATAGTGTTTCTGTTTTCTGGTCTCGAATTGATTCCAAAGGACAGCTCAGAAATTCATGAGGTTGACAATATCAGAAAGATAAGAAATGAATACCTTGGTCATCCAAACACTATGGCTTGCTCAGATGTTGATTTTGTGGAAATCTTGGCAAGGATAAAGAAGTCAGCAAAGATTTTATTTCGAGAAAATGTTGTGAATGAAATTGATGAGATTGAGAAGTCGCCAAGTGACAAGAAGAATATTGAAAATATGTTGAAGCTACTCATGCAGGAAGTTGGCAAAATTGCTGAACTTTCAGAAAAATTGAATAGTAAGTATTATTACCTAGTTAATTGTGTTTCTTATGAGTTCTAAGATATTTTGAGACATTTTCCGTTATCCATCGAATTTTGTGTGACATAATGAACTTTTTCGTGAGAGATCTTTAGTCATATCTTTTCCCATGTGTTGAAATTGAACATTTATACCTTTAACTCATTGCTTGAAAGTGAAATGAAATGAAAATGCTTCTTTGACTTTCTAACAGTTTTCAGCTTTAGTTAAGAAGTAAGATAAAAATCATATATCATTTAGCCGACACAACCAGAATACCGGGACGACCTCCATGATTTCAAAAGATTCAATTGAATTTTTCATAGAAAGAAGCTTCTCATTCGGCTATCTTTTGTTGAATTGAGGATATTCTCAAGTGGACAGAATTAAAATCATTTTCGATAGAGCAATTGTATATACGTTTATTAGAAACTTTTTAGTCATGTCTCTCATAGAATATATATCTAATCCATAGTTATGGGGAGCCTATGCAATCAAAGTTGCTTCAAGCCGATTCATCAAAGTTGATTTTGTTTAATTATCACTTGTTCGCTTACTTGTTTTCCATGAATAGGGAGGACTGCTGAGAGGATAGCAGGGCCCCCCTGCCTGAGAAAGACCCCCAGAAGCTAAAAAGTAGTTCTCTTATAATTTTTTACTCTTGTGATGAACTCAGGTGCCCCAGTTATTCAATGTGCCCCAGCTCCTATACAAACTCTTGGCGGGTCTGTCATTTTGATGCTTTTATATTACTGAAATCAAATTTATTTTCAAAGTAATTAAAGACAATGTAGAGGAGCTGCAAACTGGCCAAGAAAAGCTGCAAGTTGGTCAAGAAGAACTGCAAACTGGCCAAGAAAAGCTGCAAACTGGCCAAGAAAAGCTGCAAACTGGCCAAGGAAAGTTGCAAATTGGCCAAGAAAAGCTGCAAATTGGCCAAGAAAAGTTGCAAGTTGGCCAAGAAAAGCTGCAAGTTGGCCAAGAAAAGCTGCAAGTTGGCCAAGAAAAGCTGCAAGTTGGCCAAGAAAAGCTGCACATTGGCCAAGAAAAACTGCTATTTGGCCAAGAAAAGTTTCGAGCAAGCCTAGAAAAGCTGCAAGTTGATCATAAAGAGCTGCAAACTGACCTAGAAAAGTTTGTTCAAATATTGTCAGGTTTGGCTTCTTTTGCAAAACATTTCTACTATTTCTTATGCAGATATTTGCATTGTGCATAAGAAGGCATTGGGGAGTGCATTGTCATCGTCTTTACCATTCTGTGTTCATATTCCCCAACATAGATCTTTGCTTGCTTCGATGCTCTTTTGGAGTGTCTTTTTAAATTGTAACACAACCTTGTGGTTTCCACTTTCATACCATGTAGATTTGAGATCCTCTTAATAAACTAATTGCTTCATGGTGACAGAAAAAATACGAGCAAGGTGTATTTCAGTAGTTATATTTTTGTTTTAGAATTGACCAAAAAATTTGATGATAATCAAGTGCAGAAAGTGTTTGGTATGCGTATTGTTTACAGATTTTGACAATAAATATATGACAATATTCTAATGATAGACTATTCATTTTTCAAAGGCTGACTATTTTTGACTATTTGTAGCACGTTCGAACAAGTGGAATAGTATTTCACAAATTACTATTCGAATATCGCAGCACACCTCCATACAACACATGTATGAACATGTCTACCATATGCAAATTTCAGAATTGTATCAACTTACTTTCACTAGAAAGTCATGAAGATTTAAATTTACAGTTGACTGCCTTTAAAGTTAAATTCTAATAGTAAATATTTTAATTATTTCCCCTTGAAACTGCTTAATCACTGGTGCGTATGCAAAAATGAGAATAGAAGAAACTCATTCACGGTTTGTAGAGCCTATGCAGCTGACATGGTTTCCTTGCACGTGCTGTTGCTTTCACGAACAGTAGACTGTTAGTCAGTTGCAACTCAGATCCATCATCTCTTTTACTTTGAAATGCATTTACTATATTTAGCCCCTCCAGCCGTTTGGTTACTATATTAAGACCCCCCGGCTGTTTGATGCCTCGGGATAATCACATTTATTCATTCAAGCCATTCATTAGACTGAGTTTATTAGGCCTGTAGACAATAAATCGAGGTGATTATACCAAAAAGATTATATATGAAATGGTAGTTATTCATGTGAAAAATTGGGTTTCCTGATTTCTATTTTAACCAGTCTTATCAGCTAACAAAGATAGGGTTGAGATTAGCAAGTTGACATGCATGACATGCCAGCATAACATACAATAATTGAATTGCATTATGTCTTTTAAGTAATAGGAAGACATGATTGATTGTATCTTGTATGTTTATTTCTTGCTATTTAAAAGTTCTTATTAATGTAGAAAGATGACTATGGTCTAAACTTTAAATTTCTTCAATTTTAGAGCTCACCACACCGGAAGCTACAAGTGAGGTCAGTTATATAGTTATATATCACACCATGATGTCAGCATCAATTTCATAATCATTATGAGAATCATAGTCATGATCATGGTCATCATCATCATCATCATCATCATCATCATCCTGTCTGTCTGTCTGTCTGTCTGTCTGTCTGTCTGTCTGTCTGTCTGTCTGTCTGTCTTTCTTTCCAGTATGCCACGTATGGGTCCTAGGCTCACCTTAAGGTCAGGGTCACCATCAAATTCTTTAGAAGAGGTTATTGAGTCGGCTACACTCAATCCACTCTGTTACCCCAACAGTTACTTATCAGAACTGCAGCCTGAAGCTGCTGTGCCTGACTTTCACTGAAGGGGCCTGGTTGGACAGTTTGCCACAGGTCGTCAACATCTGCCCCAATTCTGAATCTTCATGAAATGAATTACTATCAACTTAAGGGCAGAGTCTCTCTGTGCCTGCTTGCCACCACGAGGAGGTCTCCAACCATGGGCTAGCCATCATCATCATCATCATCATCATCATCATCATCATCATCATCATCATCATCATCATCATCATCATCATCACAGACACAATATGTATCTGGCATCTTTCCTACTGAGGACTGGAATTTTGAAGAAATGGTCCTATTTTAGAAAATTTAATTGTCTGAAAGTATGCCGTGTCAAGCATTTTCCATTTTTCATAATTGAGTATCAATGCGGTTTAACGATTGGCCTTAGTCGTTTAGTTGCTTCCATCATTATGAATATCATGTTCTGTCTAATGAACACTGAGAGTGCTTGTTTAATTTTTGACCTCAAAGAAGGGACTGCAAGAAGAGTGATTCTAATGTTAGAGAGGAATGCTCATCAATATACACATTTGATATTTGGTTGCTCCAAACGTGATAGATTTTCATCTTGGCAGTTGCAAATAGCCCTTTTTGTCCCACTATACCAGTGTTCTATAACTAATATCCCATAGTGCATCCTGTAAATGCTTACACAATAGTTATATAGTTCACTGCACAAATCAGCGGACTTTGAATTATTATGGAAATCTTTGTCATTACTTGCATAGGATTAAAGTGTTTATTTTTGAGGGGGGGTTAATCAAAATCACTTTCGATGAAGAATGGAAATTAACAGCTATGCGACACAAACATATTATTTAAGATTTTTCTTCAGTTTTTTCTCGAGCTGATTGGAAAGGGAACATCTGACTGTACAGATATTGACAAAATCAGGCAGATTAGAAAAGACTGCTTTGCCCACCCAGAAAGTATTTCATGCTTATGTTATGACTTTAAGGCAACTCTAGCAAAAGTGAAAAGTGAGGCAAGGGCTTTATTTGGAGGAGATGTTGAGCGTGAAATCATGAGAATAGTAATGCTTCCTTAGCATTTGTTGATGTTGTATCATTTGTCTTGCACTTCTGAGGGGTCAATCATATATGGATTTCCTCCACCCTTACCGTCATTTCGACTGCAGTGTTCAGGCTCCCACCCCTTCCCTTAGTATTGGTCTATTTATATCTACAATCACGTTTAAATAGGAGGTAAGTATTGTGTTGTTACTAGCTCCCTATCTCTAGATTTTCCAACTACACGTGGCATACCTAGTAAGTATATGCGTTATCCTGAACTAACTACTATTGATCAACATCATTATATGATAATTAATGCAAACACTACATCCCTCCCTTACCTGATTTAAACGTACATACTTTAGTAAATTGTCGGTCTATGCTGCAACAAAACTTAAATCAAACATTTGAATAGATAAACAACAACAAAACCAATGACTGAAATCTACTGAAGAGAAATATTGTACCTTCTAACTAGTGTCATTTATCAAATATATTGTGTCCATACCTCTGTACTGGGTTTTGCACTCTGGCGGGATAACGGTTAGGTTCTGGTTGTACATAAACTGTATTCGGTTCACTTTCAAAGTCAAAACAGTGATTAGGCTCATTGTCGTCAAGAAGATGCCAATCTGCATCAGCTGGTAGCTGTTTGAAATATGATGCGCTGCGTGTAATAAAGTGTCTATTTGGACAGACAGTAACCTGGGCTCCTTTTCTTGCTGTTACCTTTGTTGTCCTTCTTTTGATGCACAAGAACAATGTTGCCAATTTCAATTCCTGATGTTGCTTTGGATTTCTCATCTGCATACATTCATTTTTTCTAGTCTTTCTCCTTTATCTCTTGATGGGTAGGTGCATCATTTTCTACTACTCATTCAGGGAGTTTAATGTGAAGTTTGCGATTGTATAAGAGTTCAGCAGGTGATTTGCCAGTGGTGGAATGAGGGGTGGAACGGTAATTAAGTAGAACGGGAAATATAGCTTGTTTCCAGTTTTTATTAGAGAGATTACGCATCCTAACGATAACGGTAACGATACCATTAAGAGTCACGAGAGCACACAATGCCCACGCACAGAAAACATGAGTGCAGGCACATGCATCTCTAGAACCACAGGGCTGCGAGGTTCTAGCATTTGGCGGGAAGATGTTGTTCTCTATTGCACTGAACTCATCTACTCGCAATTTTCAGAGTATTATTAACAAAATCCTATAATCAAGTATGGCTCTTCGACGAAATATTATAGATGCACTTAATTTAGCACGTGGAATTGATGTCATCGACGACATGTATTTTCACTTGTTGTTTAATGTGAATAAGGTGAATAGGCCTAACCTCGAGATTCCATACTGGCAATACCAGCGCTTTGATCTTGACAGAATGGCCATGCAAGGTAGACTTTAGATTCACGAAAAACGACATCTATGACCTTGTAGATATTATGCTGATGCCAGAAATTCTCGATTTTTCGCCTTAAGCTTGGACAATAAATGGTGGACGCGTTCTCTCATAGCCCTGGATGACACGTCAAACCTAGGGGTCTGTATTTTCAATAATGTATTGGTGATTTTGGTCCATGCATCCTTCTGTCGACAGCCCCAGGCTTTATTTGTCAAACGTCAGAAAACATTATCTCTCTCAGCATCATGCAATCATGCTGAAGGGTCAATCTGGATCGCTTCCTTAAAGCCAAACAATGTATCATAATAGTACCCTTGCCTAGATAGATCTGAAGCTTCTGTGGAGTTAAGCTACTGCTAAAGGATTGAACAAGTCTTATTATGTGACTTAAACCATATTTTGCATCAATCAAAATAGGACGATGACTCTTATGAATTTTGGCCTAAGTTTCCTTCACGCTCCATAGTTATAAAACTTGAAACATTAAAGGAATGCTTCTTACCTTGTCAGATTTAATAAATTTTGACTGTCTATTTCAATCTCAGGACCTCTCGACACTAATATATACCGCGCAAGATAGCAAACGTATGGCTTGCAAGTTACCGTTTCCCTGAACGTTATGTTTACCCTGTTAAAGTTCTGGAAACAATGGGCCAGAACGGTAACGTTATGGTTTTCCCCCATGTAAAAGGCTGCACACATGATAATATGAGTGACAGATTTCAGCGCGCGTGATATGAAGGGGTATCCCCATGGAGTTGAACGGAGAACAATAGATGATGACGTCTTAACGTTATCGTTAGCGTTATCGTTAGGATGCGTAATTCTTTCTATTGTCAGTAACAGCCCTACTAATAGCTTTTTGAAGGGGCTTTATTAAACTTTCTGCCAGGCCGTTTCCTTGCAGCAGTAACGGAATACTAGGCCTATGTTGTGCGCCATTGTCTTTCAGAAAAGTATAAAAATCATGTCCGAAAAAGGGAGGACCATTGTCGCTTTTGATAATATGAGGAATGCCTTGAGTTGCAAAGATTCTCTCTAGCTTTGGCGTAGTTGCTTGAGCTGATGTTAAGGCAACAATGTCCACTTCGGGAAAGTGAGAGTAAGCATCAATTGCAACTAAGACATACTCCTTACTCGGAAAGGGGCCTCGAAAATCCAGATGCACTGTATGCCATGGTGATGATGGCAGTTCATTCATGGACAGTGGTTCAGGATGGGAATCAGAACCAGTTGCCTGACAAGAAATATAGCGGTCAATCATTTGTTGCACCATGGTGTCTATGTGGGGGAACCAAACTTTAGTGCAACGTAAACGTTTCGTTTTGATGACTCCTTGATGGCCTTCGTGAGCAATATGAATTGCGGTATTTCAAAGAGATGATGGTAAAACAAGACAGTTGTCGCGTAAGATGAGATTTGAGGTATCACACACAGTGAGTTCGTGTCGTAACTTATGAAATAATTTGAGGTCATCAATGTTGATATTTGCATTCGTAATTGTGAAATACTATTCCACTTGTTGGTGCGTATTAAAATAATTAGGCATTGTAAGGTACGTTCTGCGGCCGTTGCTTATTCATTTAAGTATCATATATCTTAATTGTGAATGTTTTCATCGCTTTCCTCGTATTTAATCATGCACCCACAAGTACACGTCCTTCGTGAACTATAAGTTTCCATCTTTTTCATTTATTAACTATGGTTCCCAGTCTGTTTTGGATAGTTACGTCATTCACATACAGATAGCTCTTTGGCCTTTATTCAATGGTCGTTTGATTCTAATGATGTCAGTGAAAATGGACTCAAACATGGTATCAGGCAATGCCCTTCACTGGACATGCAAATGATGGAATGTCATGTGCCATTTAGTTTTAACAGTCAATTGAATCATTTGTGCTTTGGCAATCACCCAAGCAAGAGATGTTGGTAGTAGAGTTGATTGCATATTGTCTGTGAATTTGTTCAGATCCAGATCAAAGAGAGGCAGATGCCTAATGCAATTAAGTCCATAACCATTGGAAAATCATAAGGAGGCAAGACCTAGAGAGTTTCATGAAGATCTCTGCCTTCTGTATATCTTGTTAAGTGAATTTTCTCGTTGCTTTTTTGTTCATATGACTTCGGCAATTCTTTGTTACTTTCTCGTATTTAAACATTTGCTTTATCATAGGTACGAAGGAGACCACAGCGGTGTATCCTCAAGTGAACATCTGATGGTTTGGTCCGTTTTTGCCCATGGCTATTGTCGTGTAGAAATTAACTATGGTTGATTATATCGTAATTAAGCCGTTTTTTGCGCCAACTATCATCCATGTGGCTGCATTACTTGCACTCTGGAATTGAGAATCCAAAGACGTACTATAAGATTGCCAATTTGACCATTGGGAGTACCTCTCAAATTATACCATTACATTGGTCAATTTAGTGCCAAAGCCCCTTTATCAAAGTAAGATTATGACAAAGGATTCCCCATCTAATTAACATATGTGAGGCTTTGCCTTTATGCAATGTGTTAACATGTCTGTCACATGGTTCCTTGATGAATGGCTATCGTTTGTTGCAAGAGATCTATTGGAAGACTTCTAGAGGACATTTTCAACTCTTATAAATGTTATGGGCCATCTACACCCAAGCTCCCCAAGTTCCCAATTCAGTCAATTCGTCTGAATTCTTCCACTGCCCTAGAGATTTTAATTTGTCTATCAGGCACTGTGGAAAAAAAGTGGGCAGGGCTACAGGTGAAAAGTGGGCGGCTACCAAACTGTTGCTTGATAAAGGTTAGAAAGATCAAATCAATGACTGACATAAAGTATTGAGGGGGCTGAACCCCCCCCCCCCCCCGCCAGCGCCACTACCGACGCTGTACCTGCGAATGATTTTCGTGCTGTCAGACGTCCTAAACGTACCATGTGATAGGAGATACTGTGGCTGCATGGCAATTGTAAGGAAAACAAGTGCCTTCAGTCCACAATCAAGTATGATCTGCTGGTAAACTCTTTTCCAAGCACAAAGCTAAGAGGCACGTAAGTGTCACTACCCTCTCAAGTGTAACATACAAGCGTTCTTTGCTCGTTCAATGATTTAAGATAAAGCCATATCTTGTCTAAAGTGCAAGAGGATAAATATAGCGTATGCATCGCATGTTCTAGGTGCTATTTATAAAATCACATCATACTCTCGAGCGCTTGGAAGAAGGGACCCCTTACTAAGTTTTAAAGTATGACCCTTGATTGGATTTCCCTCTGCCTTTTCAGAGCTGGCTTGTGCCTACTTTCATGGTATCAATAAGTCTCATCTGGAGATCACATCTTATCCAATGCCCACAAGGTTGTTATATATATATATATATATATATATATATATATATATATATATATATATATATATATATATATATATATATATATATATATATATATATATATATATATATATATATATATATATATTTATATATATATATATTTATATATATATATATATATATAATATTATTATGTATTGTCGATTTGTTTCTTGAATACTAATTGAAGTTTTGATCAGATTTTCTCTTCATTGCTAATTCTCTTCATTTGACATTATACTCACTACATATATTGATTATTAATATTGTCCCCTCTCCACCCTTTTGAAAACTTTCACTGGATTTGCAGCTATTTGCAGTAGAGACACCAATGAAACGCACTATAATTTTTCAAAGAAACTTTCTTGTTTGCCGAGCCCTCCTTGTTCTTTGCCTCTATGCCATCAATCCATGACAGAAAGTATCTGGGAAATCAGTTCGATTTTATTATTGTCAGAGAAGACTGAGGGAATTCTGAACAACGTGCAAAAGTTTTTGAAAGGCCTTTCAGGGTGATGATCCATTCTGTCATAATCACGGGACTTGTACGATATCTGTTTGTCTACATAATTCATGGCTTTCTATACAAGACGCCTTACAACACATGTATTCAGATTTGCAAAACTAGATGGTCACTTGCTCGACAATATGAAGCAGAAAATGCTTAAATTGCCAGGGTATTGTCAGGAAAATACAAATGAACACTCAGGGAAATTCATATGGTTTACTTGGCACACCCTGTTATGGTGCACTTGGATATATTTGGCTCCATGGTGTTTCCATTCCAGTTATATCACTGAATTACAAAAAAGGGTCAAGTAGAAATCATAGCTCTACTATATTTATGGTACAAACGATTATGAAAGCAGCACTAAACTGGCTATGTCTGATAATGAACTATTTGAAAATGCATGTTTAAAACATTAGCAGAATATTGTCTCCTCATTGATGAAACAATCGTAAAGTTCCTCAAGAGTGATGAGTGGGGTATGGGAACAAATCATATGAAAATCTCTGCAGAATGAAATAACTAGATTCTAAAATCAGCAACACTTGTCCAGCCAAAGCTATGCTGTTGGATCTTTGATAAGTGACCAGTAATCAAAGGACTTTGTAAGCATATAGACAGGAAGGATGTGTGGAGATTTACATATATCTCTCGCTATTTCGAAACAGATGGCAAGTTTCTGCAAATATTCGATATATGTAGTTGTCAATTTTGTTGCATTGGGAGAGTTATGCTATGTGATCTCTGTAAAGGATAAGGTAGATCTATGCACTCAATAGTTCACAGCCAAGTACAGCTATTAGTTGACGTAAACGTAGGATATTGTGTAATTTCCCCATTCAGTAGACGTCAAGGCAATACCGGGTGCCAAAATTGATAAAATCAGAAATGTTAACATCAAGGAAGACGTAAACATTGTTATGGTTCACGCAGGCACCTGTAACATAAGGAAGCAAACAATTCCAGAAGACCTTGAGGATGAAATTGTATCGGCTCTTCGAGATGTTAAAACAAAGCTGCCTAGGGTACAGATCGCATTCTCCAATATTCTTAAAAGAAAGGACGATCTAGAACTTAACGAAAATGTAATCAAAATCAATCAACTATCAGAAGAAAAGCTTCTTCTGAATGGTCTGGATTTCATAAATAACGAAAACATTAGGTATGGTAACATTTCTTTTGATGGTTTACACATTAACGAGGGTGGTGTTAAAGTACTAGCCTCGAATTATAGCAAATATATTAGGTATTGCTAGGGACTGCAGGGAAATGCAAATGACTGTTTTGATAGAACTAAAAAACGAAAAAAGTAGTAAAACTATCGCAGCTGAATGTTGTGTCACTTAGAAAACATAAGGTAGAAGTAGAGAAATTACTGCACGACTATCAATTAGATATTCTGGGCCTCAATGAAACCAGGTTGTCAAAAGACATACGGCAATGAGGTTTCAATTGAGGGATATGACATCTATAGGCATGATAGGGACAGCTCAGGCGGTGGCGTAGCTGTCTATGTAAAAGATACCCTTACCTATCACAAAAGAGATGACATAACAGATCCAAACCTAGAAATTATAGGTATTGAAATTGTCCCCAAAAATGCTAAGAGCTACATTGTGCTATATTGGTATCGCCCGCCTACCGAGAATACAGACGTTACTTCTTTCGAAGTTTTAACCAGAATTATTCAAAAGCTAGATGCAGAAGGCAAATAAATTATTCTCACTGGTGATCCCAACTGTGATTACAAAAACCAAAAGATTGTAACACAAGAAAGCTGAAACTTCTTTACTCAGAATTTCAGTTCAAACAGCTGATCACAGATTTTACTAGGGTAGCTACTAAAACGAGTTCCAGTGGAGAAACAAGTACAACCAAAACGGTAATTGATCATTTCTCAACCAATAGACCCAATCTTATTTCCAGCTCTGGTGTAATAAAAATTGGCATGACAGATCATTATATGGTTTTTGGTATCAGAAAACTTAATGCCAATCTCTCTTTCATACGGAAACAAATTAAGATTGAATCTCGCAACATGAAAAACTTTAACAGGGAAGCCTTTCTTCTAGACCTCCAAAGTGTTGTTTGGGAAATGACTATATCCTCCGCCGGGGATGACCCTAATATCATGGCAAACAAACTCTGTGATACTTTTCATTCGATCTTAGATATGCCTGCACCGCTAAAAATACGAAAAAATACGGTGAAACATGCACCCTCACCCTGGATAACTCCCCGTATCAGAAATATGATACATGAGAGAGATCGGACTAAGAAACGAGCTGAAAAAGATCGCTCATTATGGCCTAAGTACAAACGCCTAAGAAATTAAGTAACCAGTGAACTCCGAAGAGTTATCGAAAGCTACTTCTGCAATTTCTTTGACGAAAATTCAAATAACCCGAAGGAGATGTGGAAAACGATGAACAAAGTCTGAAACAAAAGTCAGTGCTCCACGACTCCCAGATCCGTCATGTATGATGGTCAACATATTGAAAAGCAGAAGGGAATTGCGGAAGCATTTAATAATCATTTCATAACGATAGGCCCAAAACTTGCTGAAAAAATCGAAACTAAAGAATCAGATAACCTACTAAAATACTTTACTAATGAAAATGCACCCACATCCCCGAATTTTGAATTTCAACCGATTCTTCTGACCTTATAAAAAATGAAATCAAAAAATTGAAATGCAATAAATCTTCGGGTTATGATAAGATTTCAGTGCAGTTTATGAAAGATGCAGCAGAAATTCTATGAAATCCACTCACTGCTATATTCAACTCTTCATTCAAAATGGGTATTTTTCCGGATATATGGAAAATAGCAAGGATAACCTCTATTTTCAAGTCTGGTTCAAAAAGCGACATGGGTAATTATAGGCCTATATCCGTACTATCTGTTTTCTCGAGGTTACTGGAAAAACTTGGACACGATCAAGTCTCGTATTACATGAAAGAGCAAAAGAAATTCGCTACATGTCAACATGCATTTTTAAAAATGCATAACACCCTAACATTACTACTAAACATAACAGATTCATGGTTCTCTAATATTGACAAGCGTAGAATGAATATAAGCGTATTTTTAGATCTTAAAAAAGCGTTTGATACGGTAGACCACGGGATTATTCTATCAAAACTAACCCAATACGGAGTGGTATGGACATCTCTTCTGCGGTTCAATTCGTATTTAACCAGTATAAAACAGTACTTTGTAATAAATGGCCACAAATCCAGTTTGAAAACAGTTCACTGTGGTATCCCTCAGGGATCATGCTTGGGGCCGCTCCTCTTCATCCTGTATGTCAATGATTTTGAGCAGTGCTTTACAAAAGCACCCCAAACATGTATGCGGATGATACCAGTATCACTTGTTCTGGCGAAGATATCTACGATCTCTGTAAAGATCTAAAAGCTGAGATCGACAATATTACAGAATGGCTACGCCAGAACAAGCTCAGCCTGAACACTGCTAAAACAGAATATATGGTTGTTGGTCATAAACGACATACCAACCATATTCCTGGTCCACTAGAGGTAAATGTAAATGGAGAGCCAATCAAATGAGCTCAACAAGTTAAATACCTTGGAATTATGATCGACGAGAACCTAACATGGAACGAGCAATATAAACGCCTTAAAGGCAAAATAAAAAATGCTCTCTCGCCCCTGTGGAAACTAAAGAACATACTCCCGCAATCTACACTGGATCAGGTCTATAAGGCACTACTTGAGAGTCATTTCAGATACAGTTATGAACTATGGGGGAAATTGTCCAACACAAAGCTGGATCACCTTAAGCGCTTACAAAACAGAGCCCGCACACTAATAGAAGGCTCAAGATTAAAGGACGGGTGGAGGTGCAATTGGCTTTCTGTCTCAAATTTGATAAAATTTGACAGGGCAGTTATGATCTACAAAATAATAAATGGTCTCTGCCCCGACAATCTGAAAGGAAGACTTGCCACTAGGTCCCAAATATCAAACTATTCAACAAGAAATTACCTTGACCTAGGCATTCCAAGGCAAAACTTAGAATTCCCCAAAAAGAGTATTTTCTATTGTGGTGCACAGACGTGGAACGAAATCCCAAAACAAATAAAAACGAGTTCCACGATTACCATGTTCAAAATGAAATTAAAGGAATACCTGCAAAATTAGCATTCCCTCCCGAAGCACGATCCATAGGAAGACCAGCATTATACCTGAAGTTCCAATTTAATGTTAATTTCCTTTTCTTTGTATCTCAGTTAGCTGATAGGGTTTCTGTGTAAAAATATGATTTGATGATGATGAGGATGATGATGATGATGTCATCTCATGCATGCTTCTATTATAGCATATGCCATGTGTGCTATTCAAACAGGAACATTCAACTCTTTCCATTTAAAGTTTTATGAAATCGAACTCATTTGTTGCATAGATTCTGTTGGCTGATTCAATGGCTGTTTCTAGACATTCGAGAGCTCGCTCTGTATTCAGAAATCTTGTCAACAGTGAGTGAAGCCAGTGCATAGCTAATGTTAGAACTTCTAAAGCATTAGATTACATTTGGTTTGGAGCTTGGTGCTTTCATTTCACCGGTTTGCTTAAAGCAAATCAATTGTAGTTGATAACGTCAAATAATGCAAGATAAGAACATTTGAACAAGTCTGAAACGGTGGACACATCGAGGAAAGCCAGTGACACTGCACCAATGAGCCATAATGCATACTAGATAATACTTATGGCTATAAATTAGTAACGCATATCGCCCTACATTGTGATATGATATATTGACAATAGTACATCAACACTTTATAATACCAAATGATTGTAGTTTACATAAAATCCCTTATTATGAAACTAAAGCCTAATTCTCACTTGATTCGTTTTTTGTAACGCTGCCTATATAAGGTTCGTGTTTTTCGACGCACTGCGTGCGCATCGCGGTTATTAAGCCATGCGTCACTATGCGGCAAAGTTGAAAATATTAAACTTTGACACATCGAGACGCACCAGAAGAACAGCGAGGTTCAAGACAGATGGACAAAATGGCAAGAAAGCGATGCTTGCGATTCACCATTAGCAAGGTAGGTAAAGCGACAGCAAGCCGTATAGCTGGATGCAAAGGTCAACGGAAACGAGATATTTGTTTTGTTAACGATGGTCCTACTAAGTTGAGCAGATCGTCAAATACCGAAGGTAGCATTCGGAAATAATTAAAATGCATGGTATGATCCGGCAGTCTCATCTCTGTTAGTAAATCAGAGTAATGTCCCTGCCGCTCGTGAACCGCCCACAATCGTCGAACACAAACATGACGATTGCTTTGTTTCTTCTTGTATAAGACAGCAGCAATTAACTGGTTTTTATAAAGCCAACGCAACAAGTGTGTCATTTCGGTTAGACGCCATCTTAGATTTGTTTTCATAAAAACGCTTGATGATGCACTATACGTGAGCACACCTCATGTGTTTTTGGCGCAGGGTGACGTGACGCGCCGCACCGTGACGCATCAATTGTGAATTCAGCTTTATGCAGAAGGGTTGTATTTCCATACTTGGACTCTTTCAAAGGAGCATTCATTATTAACAGAGAGATAGATACCGAAGAAAAAACAATTGGGTGAAGGAGACTTTCTGACAGCAAACGGATTGCTAAGGGGTAAATGTGCTACATGTAATGTTAAGATTAAGAGAACGAAATTTCCCACCAATTAACATAAAAATTTGTACAAACGTTCCAAAATTCTATTATCAATAAGTTCAGTATTGCTACCTGCTACTGCAAAATTTACTGTTAATGTGCACAGTTCCCTTTGATGAAAGCAATCTGGAACCAGGAACCCTGAAGTAATAAACTCTTGCTTCTTTTTGGCTTTGCTTCTATGTTCCTAGTGTTGTAGGGCTGCCTTGATATCTTTGTATTACAGCTTAATTTACATTATCTGTTATTGAAGTAATTTTATGTTAATGGTTAGATGAAATTTGTTTCTATATGAAAGTTATTGGACAAAACTTGTTATGGCACCTTATGAGTTGGGTAAGATGAATGTTTTTAGAAGAAGGTAATCCTCTTCAGTACAAACCATTTCATTCAATTTTCCAGGAACCCCTAAGAGCGCTCTCTGATTTTCTAGCTTATCCTTTGAGACAACTGGATGTTCAAAACAACTCCATTTATCGATATATTTGTATTGCTAATACTATTGATTCTACAGTTGGGTAGAGTGGGTCACAAATGTTGCGTCTAACAAGAGTCGTTATCTCAAATTTTGAAAAAGCCTTGCGGATATATTAGCAATGGCGCCCAAAAAAGCTCCCAATCACCAAGGGATTATACCTTGGACTTGGTATGTCTTCAGACGTGAACTTATTGTCAAATAAACACAAGCTCATCTATAGTGAAAAAGAAGTATAATTCTTGGCTTTCAGTAATGACATATCTCATTTTCTTTCCAAATGTAGAGATCTGACTGATTACGTTGACTTATGCTAAGGTAGCTAATCACAACGAATTCTCTACAGTATCATAGTCCATCGTGCATCTTGTCATTCTTCTGCTGCCAAGAGATCGAGTCCCCTTATTTACGCTAGGCAAAAGCTGTAAATATTACATTTTTAATGTTAAATGTTATATTTTGTAGACTGTTCGAAAATGTTGTGCTGCCATATTCATTGAACTGTTCGAATTTGTGGCGTGGATAAATGTCGTGGACTATTCGAAAACTTGGCATATGTAGCTTTATCACGCATTTTTCAAAAAGCTTGATGAAGTTGTAATTTAGACCTTGAGTAAACTCATCTTCACTGTAGGCTATACCGTCAACGCACAATATCAAGTACGCTACGATTTCTTTCATCTTGGAAAAATCTTTGATGCGTCTTCTCAGGTGAGATTCCATATCGGAAAAATTAAACTCTGTAATTGCTGGAAACTTTTAAGGCTCGTGTGATTTTCTCTGTAGAGTTATGCTGATTATGTAGAGAATTGGTGGCTATCACAGCCTCCAGTTGTTTGCTTTTAAGGGAGACTAGTAGTTATTTACCCCATAAAGTAGATTTGTCTGCATTTTGGCTTGTACTGGAATGATGCTAAGAACGATATAAGACTTGTCAGCTAATCTCTTTTACAATTAATGATCATTTCAACTCGGAAGCACCCGTAAAATTCCCTGCGCTTCCTCAACTGACTAAATATAAGATTTCTATCCTAAAACCTACAATAGTATTTTTGTCTTATACGTGCCTTGATTCTCCCTTAATTGTTCAATACTTCTTTGGCAAAATGTGCACATGTATTGTAGAGATGGGTGTAAAATTTAAGCCTTTTATCTGGTTATTAAGCGTTTTGTTAAGCGGTTTATTAAGCGTTATTAGCTGCATTTTTAACATGCAAGGACAAATCTTATAACAATTTCGTGTGCTATAGATATATTTGACTTTCATATGAGAATCACAAGAAATAAAATAGCTCATAAGCCTTACAGTCCTATGAAATGATTTGTACAGCAGTGTTTTCTGTTAGCTTTTAACGATGCTATTCATAGTGGTTCTCACGACATAGCTTTCAATCAAATTGAAATTTCCTGCAAATAACTAATTGGACTAATTTTAAAGATAGCAAAAGATCAACTTTGTGGTATTTTTTTCGAAGCATAACTTCCAAGTTTATATTCTAAAATCTCTTGAATAAAATATCATAGAGAAAGATGATGGGAGATATAAAGATTAGATCAAACACCTATCTAGGAAGGATGAAGTTCCCTGGGACCCCAGAATAAATTTCCTGCATCCTAGTTTTTTAGACTAAAATATCAAGAATGAAAAAGTCATGGAGCAAACAGCTGAGAGACTTAGAGATTAGACTAATAACCCTCTATCTAGGAAGGATGAATTTTTTCCTGGTGCCCCAGAATAGAGTAAAGTTCTCCTCCGATAGGTATGCTTCGGATTCTGTCCTATAGAACTCGTTTATATTGCATACTGCACAAAATGATTTATCGTAGTTTGTGATGAGGAATGAATATACTTCTGTGACTTTTGCTACATATAGAGGAGGCCTACAGTATCACAGAACTAAAAGATGGATTAATATCCAATAACACACTATTTCCCACTTGCTGTTCTCCTAGAAAATGCATAACACTTATCCACCTTGAATCCTCTTTCAGCATTCCAGCTTTTTTATAAATGAATAAACATATCCAAAACAGTCAAAATATTTGCGTGGAAATCGATCAGCAGGCACAAAGGGCATATCACTCGTAGGAATGTGTACGGGACTTTTACAATTGTTTTGTGCATTTTACGACTTGTGTGACTTTTGTAATCCTCTTGTGAATTTACTGTGATCTTTGTGATGTATGTGATTTTTTTCTGATGTGATGTGTATGACGTATGCCTGATATCTTTTTGTTTGATTCGTGTTTTCCATTTGTCCTTTGATGGTTCGATACGATATCTTCTTTCAATATTACAAAAAGTACTCATCACTACCCATGTATTCTACTTATGCCAAATTAGCATATGTTATGCATGACTTAGTAAGAATAAAGACAATGGAATGTGCATTCTAAAGTGTTAAATTGATTCATCCAGACATAAAGTGGCAAAGGCTTATTGGCTTTAAGACGAAGTGCAATCATGTGAAAATATCTCCGTTATGATTACTCACCAGTAGTCAACGCTATGAGTACATGTAGTTATTCATAGAGGACCTGCTTTCTTTATGCTTTACGGTAATGTATACATCTTGGAAATTCCAATACTCTCGTCTTACTATACTTCAAGCCCATAAAAAACGAATTTATGGATAGTCTATTGAAATTACCTCGTATATGAACGTTCTCTGTAAAGAGAGGCTGGGTCTGCTTGGAGGGTCCTTCTTGCAATCGAAGGAAAACCAAATTAAATCTCCTGCAAAAGGACAAACGTAAAAATTCATGTATCACCAAAATCATCATGGTTTCGTTACTAAAGAATGTGAAACTGACCGAAATAACCCAAATATCGACAAACCAACAATGCATTTCTGTATAATGAATAAAATCTACTAACTGCATGCAAAATCTTGCCATTAGCTATTAACATGAAAGGCACTTGACAAATAACTTTACAATAAAAAGGAAATTAAACTGTGGAAAATATGCGTAATAAATATAGATGTAGGTAGTTTGGTGTCATTGCCATGGAAGAGTACATGCAGGAGCAAAAGAGTGTAAGGGGGTATGGAGGCAATGTCCTCAATAGAATTTTAAGGGAAAAGCTCTGTACTTTGGCTTAGAATGTCTCCGACATATGCCAGCCACTAGAGAAAGAGAGACTATTACAATTTTGTTACAGTTAACTACAAGACAGGGTACTAGGCATAACATTTCATTATAAAAGAGTCCCGATAAACAATGTCTCCAAAGTGTGTGGGCAACTATTCCACCTTGGATAACTATCCATGCCCACTCCACTGGTTACTAAGAATTGATACTAGATTATGGATAATAAACTCGGGTAGTGGTTTATGAGGACCCACGATAGATGGGTAGGATGTAGAAGAAATTCTTTTAAATTTACTGTCTAGAATGGCTAAAAAAGTATCACCAAGAGTACAATTTAAACGAATCGTGTAGAGTATTGTGGTCTGTTGTATTTTGAGCGTAATTACATGATCTGATTCTTTAAAACAGACATTAGGAGACTGAAACACAATATGTGGTTTTTTGTACACGAATATAGCGAATATTCAAACCCTTAATACACGATGAATTCAACAACTGATAGCAAATTTACTAACGAACGACTAACTGACTATGAAAACAAACAACTGACTACGAATATGATTAACGGTATGTAATTAACAATATGTAAAACAGAGGTATCTCTAGGCACAATGACCACAGGGTGTCCATATTTTCCACATGGTCTTAGGTGTTGATACTTCAGTTTATGAGAGTACTCAGCTTGGCAAAAGAAACTCTATTAGGCACAAAAAGTCTCACAAAGAAGCTAAAAGCTCTAACTGACTTGCTGTCTGGGCCCTCTAAAAAGTCTCTTTTCAAGGGAAGAGCGGGGTAATCTTTATGGTTTTTCTAGTTACATATAAACAGAGTGTGATTTTATCACTGTGAATGAAATATTTGTTAACTGCTTCCTACCCCTGTCAGTATACTTAGATCCTGAGTCCGCTCATAACTTTGGGAAGAGATGTCTTACCCCTTCTTATTGAGAAAATTGTTTATTACGTTCTCACTTGATATATATATATATATATATATACTTGCAAAAGCTTAAGTAATTTAATTGTACTTCTTAATTGCATGCTGCATAGTAACCTCTTTTATAATCATAACGGCTATAAGCATACAAAATATTCAGCATTGCCAACAATGATGTTCCATCCGAAGTCTAATGCTTACTAGGTTGTTGAGCTACAAGAAGCGATAATTAATGCAACGCAACGAAGAAAACAAGAATTTACGCAATAACCTAATAAGGTATATCCTGGACTCAGGCACGGAGCGAGGGGTTGGGTACATGGACATTGCCCCTAGCAAGAAAATATTGCTCCTCTTTGCCCCATGAAGCTGGCAGTATATTGCTTCTCAAATACTTACAAAAATAGACAGTTTGAAGCAATATAATCAGAATATTAAAGTTTATCGGCCGAATAGCTAAGCATATCTAAGGTAAGATTGAACAAGAGCTATAATTTACAGAAAACGTTGTCCAAACAGGCCCGTAGCAGTCTGTCTGTGCTTCAGGGGTGGCAAAATTGTTCTTGGGAATTTCAGAGGTATGGAGCCTGAGTACTTATTTCAGACTTTAAGTTTAGCACAATCAAATAGATAAATTTGCTCGTAGGGAAAGGGTGAACTATCTTGTAAGGGAGGTGTCAATTTTAATGCCAGAGGCAGGGGTGTAAACTCTTAGGAGGAGTATAAAGTATTTTGGCTTTGCTTTAGCTGGGCTATCGATGCTCTTTGCCAAGATAGAGTAGGGTATAAATTTATTAACATAATTTCCCAAAATGCATATGATTTCTATGTTACTAGCAAAGCACTAACTGTATTATGTGTACATGCAAAAACGCCATTTTAAATAGTTGGTAAATGCTTAATAATCGATAATCGTGTTTAATCCTTCACTTTTCCTCTATTCTTCTTTCACATCCAGGCTATTGTTTTTGGTGGTTTCAAGCCCTTTGATGCAAGTCAAAATCAATGATTAAATTATTCCCAAAGCCTCAACTGCAAGAAAGCCTGTTTCCTTCAAATCCCTCAGTCCTCTGACATCTAGCTTTGGGACGATTTGTGCAAAATCTTCCTCAATTAAACCATCTTTCATCGTCTAAATGCTAAAATCTCCATGTTTAGTCTTTTTAAACAATTTCTTAGCAGGCCTGGTATCTTACCAACTGCACCATAGCCCCCCTTCGTTGGAAACATACTGCTGCAGTTGAGAGTCGGTTGGGATTGTGACAGCATCAGTTCAGTTCATTTTTGTTAGTTCATTTGATTTTAAAACTCCACAACATACAAAAGCCTCTAAAATTACTTAAGGCATACAACGAAAGCACAAAATACAATAAGGGACAATAACTAAGCCACTAAAATTACTTACAGCATATGACGAAAGTACAGAATACAGTAAGAAAATAGTAACAAAATAATAAAAAACAACTACAAGAATTTGTATGCAGGGAATTTCTTATGAGGAGGGGCTCCCTCAATAGGTATACTAATCGAGGAGAGAGCACCCCCTAGGTTGATGAACTCTTGTGAAAGTTTGTTCATGTAACAGAAAGTCTAGCGAATATTAGTGAGTTTTACAATATTTCAAAATGCAATTAGTTTATTCTGTTGTTCATAGTTTGCCACAGTCAACTCTCTTTTTGATGGTGCAACTAACTTTGATGTCGCTAGCAACTATCATCATTGTGTCCTTGTGCTATAGACAATATTGTTGGTCAAAAATGAAGAAGTTGATCCAGCTCCCCCCTTCTTGCCAGCCAGTGATTTTCCTAGTCTTTATCAAGCAATTTATTTCTGTACCCCCATTTTGTGTAGCCTCATATTTTACGTTAGGCAACCTGTGGTATATATTTTCTTTGGATTCCATCACGTATAAAGCACACCCTCACCCCTAATGGATGCACATCAGTAGTAGTTATATTAGTAAGGTATGAACTTTATTCAGTACTTCAAAATGGGATTTTTGAAATTTTATTGAAAATAGCACATGGGGTAAGTAAACTTTTTCTATTTGTCTTAGCAATTCGCTCACCCCTGTAATAAGCATTAAACATGACAGGTACCTTAGCGAAGAAGTTGAGATCAACCAAGATATTAGGAGATCTCGCCTTCGCTACAATGATTTGGAAATAATAAAAACGGAGAAAAATTTCAAGGGGAGACAAAAAGAGCTCTTTCTGCTGTGTAGTGGCAGCATTTACCACCCCATGTCACCCCAAGTCACCCCATGACTACGGGTTTGTGTCCAAATACGTACTGAACATTATTTCCAACTTCACAGTTTTCTTATCAGGATTGGAAACAGACCAGTGCAACTTTAGATTAAATTCAAAAGCCCTCCGCTTATCCCGGCCCCATCATATTTCATAGTGGGAATGTTCCTCCCCCCCTAAAATAGGGCATTGTCATATAAGTTTTGAGAATAAATTTCATGCACTAAAGTAAGTACTGTTTTACCAGACAAGAAAGTTTCCTTGCAAAACCACTTAGATGGTATCGTACACTTCCTTCCTTGTTTGACATTCTTTTAAGGGCCGAGCTCAGACGTACGTGAAGTGTTATTTGCTTTCGCTCGCTGTCTTGTAAATCTGTGAAAGGTAAAATAAAGAGCTTACTATCAGGTACTCTATCTCGTTTTATGTCTAAATATAGGTATGTTTATAATTTAGTGTGATATATTTCAGTTGCTAATCTGGGATAGTGTCAACTTACCACATTGTCATTAGGCCACTGTTTTGTTTTGTTTTTGACGTGATAGTGTATACAGATATCGTTTCGTTCGTCAATGTTTTCTTCACTCGAGTGTGCAATCGCCAATGAGTAATAAGATATATTGAAAGAGGACGACGTAAACCTGTGTCACTTGATAATCTGTTACCCAGAGTGGACACTGACTTTTGGTTCATTATGCATCCTATTCATTTCTAGTAAAGGGTTTCTGCCTGTTCTGTTATCAACAGCGTGCGTGAGCAAGACATTGTAGGGGTGCAGTTATGGTTCAAATTAAAACTAAGGATCACAAAACCATAAGTATTAATGATAGCCAGTGGCTAGTAATGCAACTAATTTTATTAGAAGAAAAGTCGATCTTGAGTAGTACTCCAGTTTCATAATGCTCCAAGGTTGCTAGGTATTTTTTTCTCTTTCCCGCACAAATATACTTTAAAAACAGCCCAAAACACGTCAAATTCAATTTAAATTAGCTCAAAACCGCCCAAAACGCATAGCTACTACCTATTCATATTCATATTCATATTCATATTCATATTCATATTCATATTCATATTCAAATTCATATTCATATTCATATTCATATTCATATTCATATTCATATTCAAGACTTTTTTACAGTTGGTTTTGAATACTAGTTAAAAACTAATTAATACCATCTATTTATTTACAATACAATACTATTTTTCCATTAATAGACTTAAAATAAAGAATTAAGAAAAAGATAGAGAACCAATGAAAGAAACTTGCTATGTGCAGATGTGGCACGTACACTTTTTGCCATCCCAGTGTCGTATTTCCTTTTTAAAATTTTTTGCAGAAGTTGTTAATTTTATCTCATCACTTAGTGCATTCCACAAAAGACTTCCTCTAAATGATAGGGAGTTTATTCCGTAGCGCTAATACCTCTAGGACATTGATGGAACAGTTAGTGATTGCAGCAGTCAGTTCAAAGACAGTAATGGAAACTGTCTCAAATTTTATTCTCTAGGTTACCTTTTCATTTCTGTGCATGTTCACGTTTATAGTTGTCAAACCTCGTGCATTCCCAGTCAAACCGGTACATCGCCCGCGCAAATCAGTGATTGGGCGACAAAAGCTGTTGCTTAGTAGTCGTCTCCCATATGCATAAGCGTACAAGGCCTGGAGGGATGCAGTCCTCCCAGTTTGGCAGAAATCTATTTCGTTTTGGGCAATTTCTCCAGAGAAAACAATATTTTAATATTTTTTCCAGAAATAGCACTAGCATGAAAGGGCTAAACAATAAATCATTCGGGCAAAATATCGTACAGTTTGCAGCCCTCTAAATTCAAAATCCCCTATGCCCCTGCCCAGAAGCGCACCCCCTGAAGCACTTCCCCTAGAAGCGCAATTCGATAGTATTTCCACATTTTATAAAGCGTTGTTCTCGGCAAAACCTAGTTATTTACATCTTTGAGCACATGGTAGAGAAACAGGTTTACAAATGTGAACCTACTTCATTGAGTCTCTGCGCGGAATACTTAGGATGATAAACGCGTGTACGGTTACTGGCATCTGTCTAAAATTGAGTGCCCCATCATAATTGTTGGGGCTAAATCAGGATTTTGCGAGGGTAGTCGATCGGCCGTGTAAATAGGTTTACGAGGGCGTGTGCGAGGGCGGGGGCGATCGCCCTCGTGAAACGAAAGGCCTGATTCCACTGGAGACTCCAGCATTTTAACGTTATCTTCAAACATCCTGCAGCAATTGCAAAATGTTGTAAAATCTCCTGCATTTATTTCATTTTGAAAAAACATACATCCAAAAATTGTGTATCAAAAATATATTGACACTTAGCAATTCCCCACTATTTGTTCTTCATAGCTAAAACCTTTGCTGTCATGGTTCTGATGTATTATTTTGATTTTAGGTGACTTACTTAGTAACTCCGTAGCAGTGGTGGTATCATCCACAACCCAGGTGCTCAGCTATGTGGGAGGGTTCCTGGGGGCCACACCGCTGCCCTTTTCTTTCAATTGCATGAAAGTGCCCTATTTCTTTGCATAATTTGGAGCTATATTTTGCATTTTTGCTGAATAGATCTGATCATAATCACTCGTAGACTTGAAAGTAGCAAAATCTTCAAAATTTTTCTGTTTCTAAGTCTTGCCATAACCAAGGGGGACCAGGGAGATGGCAATTCTAGAGTCTTGAAGCTTGACTCAGTGCCACTATATAAATGGTTCATTCTACTATTTTATGCATCATCTTCCCACTCATCAAACTAGTCCAGTTGCAACGAACCACGACTTTTCATCACAAACGTAGACAGCACATGCACCATAGATGCCTTCATTTAATCTTTTTTCTTTACAATTATTTCTTGCTCACCATCACGCACTTTTTATGATATTTGTGAATTGGGCAGAGTGATTTTCCAACATTCCTCAGTGAAAACAACCGGAGATTGTGACCTTGCTAAGCTTCAATATCACGATTCTTGCAGTTTTCTTAATTGGTGAAGCCTGCCATCCAATACGTAAAAGGTTAAAAATATGATAATGGCATATGTGGTCTCCAAGGTGAGAATCAAGCTCTACGTTTGTTCTAGGTATTAGGACAGTCGTTTTACACTATACTACTCTTCACTACTCCAGAGTGATTAAGTTACACTCCAAGAATGTATTTGACTTAATTGGGCATATAGGCCATGGCTGATTTCGTGTTCTTTTCCTATTTGTAGCTATTTGTTATACGTGAAGGAACAATTATTTTCAACAGTACTGTGTTATGATGGAGGGAAAGATTCAAGGTATGAAGGACACTGCTATTTGCTGTTTGTTTTTAATTCAAGAACACTTTTTGCAACATCCATTTTTATTGTCGCGGATTTATGTCAATTTTGAAAATGGCAGTAGTCAGGGAGGTAGATGCTAGTAATATTATTAAAGCTTTAATTCATGTTGCATTAATTCATATGATAGTTATACTTGAATCATATGTTACCATGACATCATATCTAATTTGTTTTATGTTTGCTGCTGCATGATTTAGTGGCAAAGAATTCAACAACAATCCTAAAAATTCATTTTTCATCTTCTGAATTTGCTCTCTAGACGCAAACAACAAATCAGAGCGTATGCAAAATGAAAATTCCATCTTGGATAAAAAATACTTAGGAACTGCTGTCTTACTTACACCTTTCTGATTATATACTATGTACTCCCAAAACTCTCGGATAGTTTAATTTGTATTCCTTTCTCTTTTGATTTCATTAGGAAATTGCTAAGCCTTTTGTAAATTCTCTGGAATACGGGCTTATCAAATTGTTCGATTCATTGGAAATTTCGTCATTAGTAGCTCTTGCCAGACATTTTGAAATAGAAAAGTAAATGTTAAAGTCATGTAATTCTGCGTTGGGCTCGCATTTGTACTCTGTGGCTTCTGTTGCTAAGAGCCGCCAATTGTGTCTATCAGGTGCAACTCTTTATGCTTGTACCAAGTAGAGACCAGCACCTTTCTATCAGTATGTCTTGGTTTTGTTTGTTCGTTTTTACTTACACCATGCACGATTCAGAAGAGTGTGCACGTCCTACATAACAGAGTTTTTCATTCTTTACTCTGTCTAACAAGCGAATCTTTAGCATCCTGATATAACACTAAAGCGCATAGCTGTTAGTACTTGTTCTGTGGTATGTCCAATGTAGTCCCAGGTACAAAAACTGTTTAGCATACTCAAACAATTCACCATTCACCAGCATGTTGTTCATATTGTCATCTTTGGCACTTGTTGTTTTCATGCCTTTTATTGTCTTTGCGTTGCACGACAACCAACAAAGCTTCAACAGGATGGAAAATGTATTTGACATTCGCAAAAATTGCGCAGCCTCCTTTATGGATAGGATCAAATTCACTTGAAAACGGGTACCATGTACCGTTGTTTGAAAGTAGATTTGCATGCTACCCCTGCTGCTTTAGTATTGCTGCCTATCGTTTGCAAATTGAAAGCAGAACAATTCAAAGAAGATTCCCTAACAGGTTCATATTCGATGACTCATTTCGAAATTTAGGTCATTTCCTACAGTGGGGAGTATAAAGGGTTTTCCGATTCCAACGACTTGAAGGAAAAAGCTGCATGCAATCTCTGGAAGTATTTTATTTTATGACGTCCCATCAGGAACGCCTGAATTCAGACCGCTTCTACCCTAGACAATATGGGGGTAGAGGCAAGGCAAGGGCACCTTTGGCATCACTGTCTGAGTTTAATTTCTTTTGGTAAAAAACCACTAGCTTTACAGCGGATATCAATCCATTCTCTCAAGAAAAATACTAAACCTTATACTTCCATGCTTGCTTATGCACTGTTCAGGACTATATTATAGACGATGTCAAGTAAACTCAATAGACTGAATTTTACTCAAAGTTTTGAGAAATGCCACAAAAAGTTATGTTAGTGTTCTACCTTGTACTAATGTTCTACTTTAATATTTAAGTAGTGACATATCTGGAAAAAATTCGCCTCTAGCCAGGAAATCTTGCTGTAAATATAGTATGTTTTTGAACTATTGTCCTTATGGGATAGAGGCTGAGAGGTGGCTTCATAAAACTTAATTTTACTCAAAATTTTGACAAATGCCATCAAACGCTATGTTCAATGCCATCTTGTATCAGTGTTGTACTTCAGCTACACACTATGCTATTCCTCAATAACATAGAACAACTTGACAATGCTTGCACTATCAATCAAATCACACCTATATTCAAATCACCTTATATTGGTAATATACAGCCTCTATGCAACATTAACCTATCTCTAGATGCAAATTGTACAGTTTTGCAATTTTTCTCAGACTTGCTATTATAAATACAGTAAAGTACAGTGCTTGAAAAAGCTAATTATGATAATCCCTTTTTGTAGCCAATGTCAACATTTTGACTTGAGTATTAAATTTTAAGTAAAAAATAATTTTCTGCTGACACTTTACAACCTCTATTCCATAATGTTACATATTGAACATAGTGCAAATTTAACCTAATGTTAGATACAAATCGCAAAGTTTTGCAATTGTTTCCAGACTTGCCACTATACGTACAGTAAAGTGCAATACTTCAGAAAACTAGCTATGATAATCCATTTTATAGACAATATCAAAACTTTGAGTAGAGTTCAGTTGTATGAAGTTATCACATACGTATCGAATAGGGCTTACTAGCTTATTAACCGTGACATGTGACGGTGTTTGGAATGGTAAGAATCAGTAAGGATATCAAGCGTAATTGTCTACACCTATGTGTATATAGATGTCTGCACCTATGTGTATATAGATGTCTACACCTATGTGTATATAGATCTCTACACCTATGTGTATATAGATGTCTACACCTATGTGTATATAGATGTCTACACCTATTTGTATATAGATGTCTGCACCTATGTGTATATAGATGTCTGCACCTATGTGTATATAGATGTCTACACCTATGTGTATATAGATGTCTACACCTATGTGTATATAGATGTCTGCACCTATGTGTATATTGATGTCTGCACCTATGTGTATATAGATGTCTGCACCTATGTGTATATAGATGTCTACACCTATGTGTATATAGATGTCTGCACCTATGTGTATATAGATGTCTGCACCTATGTGTATATAGATGTCTGCACCTATGTGTATATAGATGTCTGCACCTATGTGTATATAGATGTCTACACCTATGTGTATATAGATGTCTGCACCTATGTGTATATAGATGTCTGCACCTATGTGTATATAAATGTCTGCACCTATGTGTATATAGATGTCTGCACCTATGTGTATATAGATCTCTACACCTATGTGTATATAGATGTCTGCACCTATGTGTATATAGATGTCTGCACCTATGTGTATATAGATGTCTCCACCTATGTGTATATAGATGTCTGCACCTATGTGTATATAGATGTCTACACCTATGTGTATATAGATGTCTACACCTATGTGTATATAGATCTCTACACCTATGTGTATATAGATGTCTGCACCTATGTGTATATAGATGTCTGCACCTATGTGTATATAGATGTCTACACCTATGTGTATATAGATGTCTGCACCTATGTGTATATAGATGTCTGTACCTATGTGTATATAGATCTCTACACCTATGTGTATATAGATGTCTGCACCTATGTGTATATAGATGTCTGCACCTATGTGTATATAGATGTCTGCACCTATGTGTATATAGATGTCTACACCTATGTGTATATAGATGTCTGCACCTATGTGTATATAGATGTCTACACCTATGTGTATATAGATGTCTGCACCTATGTGTATATAGATGTCTGCACCTATGTGTATATAGATGTCTGCACCTATGTGTATATAGATGTCTGCACCTATGTGTATATAGATGTCTGCACCTATGTGTATATAGATGTCTGCACCTATGTGTATATAGATGTCTGCACCTATGTGTATATAGATGTCTACACCTATGTGTATATCGATGTCTGCACCTATGTGTATATAGATGTCTGCACCTATGTGTATATAGATGTCTGCACCTATGTGTATATAGATGTCTGCACCTATGTGTATATAGATGTCTGCACCTATGTGTATATAGATGTCTGCACCTATGTGTATATAGATGTCTGCACCTATGTGTATATAGATGTCTGCATGGTGTGGATTCGCACCGATCCTATGTCTATTGGAAATAGCGCTGTTACCAGCCAGTGACCCGAATTGGAATTAGAATCAAGGTTCTGTGCAATCATATTTAGTAGCGTAGCATGGTGAAACAAGGTTGTATTGTTACCTATCATCGAGATCGGGGGCTAATTGACTCCTGTATTACTATACACGAAACATTCATCGCATTTGTTGTGTTAATGGTTGGTAATAGGCCATCTAATCATAACTTACTAGTAGAACTGTCGTGAGCTTACGTTCAATGCTATGGTCGTCAATCTACGGAGCGCCTTCACAGTTACTACCGTCATTTTGAACTTAAACGTTTTTTCATCCTGTTCAAAGCTCCTAGAAACTTCTGCACAAAATCGAGACTATGTTTACATAGCAAGGCTGAATAGGCTTAAATGGCTAACAGTAACATGGTAATAAGAGCGAATACAATTTTAGGAATTATATAATCATGACTAAGCAAGTCTGTTGGCAGATGATGCAAGATAATTATGTATCATGTAAGTAAATGTCTAGAATGTTCTAAATACTAGTAGGTTTCCCAACGACAAACTTACTAATAGCGAATTCTTTTGCTTCACTAGAAGTCGAAACCGACGTTAAAGAATCGAAAGATGACGCTAGAGCGGTAAAAGATGCCATTAAAGGAGTAACAGGCAACGTGCAAGTGGTGAAGGATAATTTGACAGGAATTACATATGGCATTCAGAATGTAGAATCCAAAGTATTTGGTATGTGTAGACATAATACTAAATTTAAACAGATATTGAAATCTCTGAGCTTAAAGGAGTTAACCTAAAAGATCATCGATAATTGGATTCAAGTCTTGTGCAGGACCAACTTGGATTGTCTTGAATCAACTCTCAATACTTGTAACTGTTTTTGTTTTCCCAGCTCTTATGGATATTTCATTAATGAGAGAAGAATATTTTGTATAAAAGTATATATGAATTTAATTTATGGCTTATCTGTAAACAGTTAACCATTTTTCCTTTTGAGTTTCATCTGTTTAATTTTAGGAATGGACAACAGATTGAAGATATCGGGAGGGCATAGAGACGTAGGTACGCTCTTCCCATTTTCCTTAGCATTGTGTAGCAATTACTTCTTCTTGAGTTTGCCACATCCCAAATGTTCTCCTTTATAGCACCTCTTTCCTTACATAAATACTTGACAAAATGTTGACAGGACGTCTTAACTGACGTCAGCATAGTGATGTTGTGTCTTGTACGTCATGTAAAGTGTAGCATTTCACTATATGCTTGTCAGACCTTCAGTTGGTGTGCAACTCAAACAAGTAAGCTGAATGAGCATAAGTTCCTTATTTGTAGTGACACACATGCCAATCACTTCACTTAGTGCATCAGATGGAGCGACTATTATTGTCGGGGACATTGGTTGTGTTTCCACTCAGCAATATCGTAAGTAAGAATTGTTTGATTCAAATGCTTTCAGATTCAATGTACATATCGATATCATTCAGAACAATTGTACAGTTAAATGAATATAATAATCTCTTAAGTCACAGCATTTAGCTAAGTAAAAAGGAATTTTGCTACTCATGTCATGGAAAGGTAAAGTTCCATTATATCCAAGCTAAGTCATAACTATTGATATTAAGTGTCAAGCAGAAACTATAAATGATATGTGGACTTCTTCTTTTACACTAGTCAATTTCTAATCTAAATGAAAGTCTATTTTCAAAAATCAATTTGCAATTCTCTTTGAGCTACTTAATGAGAAATGTTCAACTGTACTGGAATATTTTATCAGAGTATTTTCTTTTAGGCAACTACACAGAGGAAGAAAAAGGTGAGTTTGAGTTTGAATTCTTATCAGATTAGTTACGGTTCATAGCATATTGATTTAGATTCATATCAGATTAACTTGGATTCCTATCAGATTAGAAAGATTGATATTAGAGTAGTGAGTTTGAATTCCTTTTAGATTAGTTTAGATTCATAGCAGATTGGTTTAGATTCATGTTTGAATAGCTTGGATTCCTATCATATAAATATAGTTTCGTGTCAAATTAGTATAGATTCATGTCAGATTAGTATAGATTAAATTCACGTCAGATTAGTTTGATTTATTACTCCAGATTTAACATCGTTAGGCTTACCTTCTAGAACATTTCCCTCATGGTTTATTAGAAATGTGCATTGTTTTTTCCCTGTACATTTAAATCTCCAACATTTTTAGGCCTTTTATCTTAAATTTTATGACTAGAGAAAAAAGCACTGTATCATTAACTATAGACTCGTGAACCTTTGTTTCCAGAGCGAATACAGACAGCAAATATAGGTGAGTTTAAATGTGCCATATCTATCTTAGATCATGTTTGACCTAGTGCTATCACGGACGTCATTTCCATGTCCATTGTACGCTAAGTTATCAGTATCATTACGATCATCATCATTGTCATCATCCCCATGGTGATTAGCATTATTTTTAATGTTTTAATGATTAGCATTATTTGCAAACCACACATACACATGCTAGCTACCTCAATGGCGTTATTCAAGCCTATATCTATCTATTTACAGACACTATAGCTGTTGGTATTTGCTATTTTTTAACTTTGGTTCGGTTTTTTTTATGTACCAACTGTTCATGAGTGACCATCAAAGCATACGTACGCCTGGAATACAATATCGACTTTGAATGATTACAGAAAAATGATATTGTGCCGTAAAGTACATGACACTGTAATTTCATTATTTTCAGTGATCATCAAAAAATAAACAATTGTATATGTTCAACTACCTTCATTTTAAATAAACATTTGATTTCAATTGCAATTTCTAAGTTAACTACGCTGGTATCACACTTTCTGTAAAAGCTGCAATTTGTTCATGGGTATAAGGTTGCATTGGTGAGACTCAATCTGATATAAAGCAAATAAAGTTATGGGCAGGATCGTATTAAAGTAGGGGATGAGTTTCTGATACCCTCAACTGTTAACAGGACCGTCGTAACCCTTTGGTTCTTTGTTGAAAATGGCCAAAACGATAGTAAATTGTCGGTAGCTATAGTGCTTTTTCAGTAGTTTGGGTGCCTTTCAAACCTATCAATAAATTTCATTTGATTCATCCCAACTCAAAAGCCCTTCTAAAATCCACTGACTATGATAAAAACTTAAAACCATGAACTGACTGTAAATGCATCTGAGTGGATGGAAGAGTGGACTCTATGAAGTGTCACTTCTGCACTGCAAAACACAGAATCGCAAATGATTGAAGCTTTTCATTTTCTCGGGTTCTTTTCTTTTTCCATTTCAAATAGAAACAGCCTCATATTACTCAAAGGTCCATGATGCAATAGTTTAACAATTGTCAATTTTGTTCAATCAGTAAATATATTCCAACAGCCATGCCTTGACAATTTCACTCAGGGGGACTTGCGGAAAGGTGACCAATTTTGTCATTTTTCACCAACTTTATTTTCCAGAACGACGGGAAAGCAATGATAACAGTTGTTAATAACAGCAACGTATTTGCAATATCACTTAAGGAGATAATGACTGCCAAAAGTCATTGGAATGCCTATTGAATATTGATGTCTATTTGACAATAGTAAATTTCCGGTCAAATTCGACAGCTACTGATCCCCTCCCCCCTTAAAACAATGTCATGGTAAATGCTTAGTTGCTAGAGTGCTATTTGAGAGCAAATTGATTTGTTTGCTGTGAGTAATCCATGACTATTTCAACCTTGTTCTGAGGGGAGAGGGGGAGTTTTTCTTTTTTTATACACATTCCATAAAAGGTACATACATACATACATACAAATACAATGACGGAAACGATACCCCGGGGAGCAATGTTCCTTACTACCCCGTGGGCATGACATAGAAGATTAAATATACACAACTACAACAAAAGAAAGAACAATAACAAAATATCAAAACCAGACAGTAGCAAATAACCCTACTTTGCAATCAACAGGTCCCAAAACATAGGGAGTTATATAGTCAATAGATGTTACCATATGTTATATAACATATGTTAATTAAGGGGGAGTTTGCTCTAGGAATGTCTTATATATGTGCACACTTGCAATTGCATAGCTGAGAATGACATGGCAGCCCAAGATATTTTGTATAGATCTGATGTAGAAAATTACGGCTTGCGTAAGAACTTTATGAGGAAGGCAATGATAGGTACTCCTTGGATTATGATTTATGCTTTCAAAACACACTAACAATTATCAAATTTTCTTCGCAACTGATCTCAATAAATTTAATTATCCTCAAATTTTTCTGGTCTACATTAAACCAGCAAGAAACTAATCTGAGTGCCATTTCTTAACATTCAGCTTCCAAGTCTATAGGGTATATTATTAGTTGTCTGTAGTACTACTAAAGCTTCTATTCCTACCTTTGTAATTTCAAAAGCACCATTTTTTATATTATATTACCATTTGGTGCAACTCAGGGCCTGATTATGAGGCAAGATTGCCCGAGAAACGGCTCAACTCATTTCCATTTTATGTTGTACATAAACTGCAAGTTGGTGTTACATGGAAGTGAGCCAGCCTGTCTACTGGACTGGCTTGTTTTGGTCCAAGAGGGCAGGCTCACCAAACAGGCGGTCACGTCTCCATACATTCGCATCGAACCAAGACAGCCCAGCGCGCAGACTCACAACGTATATTAGAACATGCGTAATTTGTTTTCCTCGCCATACACAGAAATCAAAATGGCTGATAATGTTAGGAAATCTCCTACTGATACCGCTAAAGCCTCTGAGTAAGGTTCAGCGTCAACATTTGCTAATTTTAAATAGAGTCATTAAATGATTGCCAAATTCAGGATAGCTTGAACTTGTGCAAGCTATTGAACACGTTCGAGCTTAATGCAGACAAACCTCGGCAGTAAGAAATAATAGAAAGATTTTAAGTAAAAGAATATTGTGCTGAACCAGAATTTTTTCTGCCTGACTTCTACACATCTATGCAACACATGCCATACAGAGAACTGTTGCGTGCAGGTGCAATAAGTTTTGTTGGTCCACGTCTCGAGAGAGTTCTTTGCATACAATGCCAATCAATTTTCTGTCTCTTCATACGAACCAGCCCCTTTTACTGGGCCAGCTGCCTTCCATACGGCAAGGCCATTCGGCACTTATTCAAAGCTGAAGATGGAAATATGTTTTGAAAGCATTTGACATAATTATAGGACTACACATAGCTACTACAAATAAATGGGACTTGTTACTGTGCTCAGCTTGAAGTTTAGGAAAAAGAGGCTATTACATGGCATGACGTCCATGATTGCCTAAAGTAGCATGTAGCATAAACTGTGTCACAAATGTAGCATCAATTCATAAGGGAATTCATTAGATTTTGGCCTGGAGGCTTCTACATTTATTTTGTGATGCAGCAACTGATTTAAAGACAGCATTTATGTTGCATTGATTTAACAATTTCACCTAAAACTCAGATCGTCATTTTAAAGAAAACAGTTGCTAGCATTACATTTCCATCCTTCAACGCCAGGAAACCTGTCCACTGTTAAATATTGCAAAGGAATGTGCCATGTACATTTTAATCAAACATTTCATTATGATACCTTTCAAATAGTCTCTTAATTCATCAAAATACTCCCATTGCTGAAGATATCTTCATTATTGGTGACAGTTGCTCTGCTACTTTTAAATGAAAATGGTATTGTCTAATGGTCATCTTCATATTAACCTTCCAGTTCTACAGTAACAAACTTCACTAAAACCTCATAGTTAAGAGAGGGTCATGCATTTTCCAGATTTCTTCTTCTACAAACCACGTTCTGAATCCTGCTCCCTTCATTCTTCTCTCCAATTTCAGGCATCTGCCAACCGTGCAACCTCGTTGTCTGTTGTATGCAATATCTCCTTTCATAATTTCAAATACGATTTCCTTGTTCACACCGTCAGTCCTTTAATCAATGTATTTTTGTAGTTTTTGACCGTCGACAGAGCCGTGATAAGTCTCAAATCTGTTAGAGTTAATTGGAACTGGAAAGAGATCTCTCAGCAATTGCTGCAGTAGTTTGAATTGTGTCAACAGAATACGACTCTAGAGGACGAATAGCTGACACGACTTTCCAACATCAAATCAACCAAGTCTACAATTGCTCTCTTCTTCTCCTTTGACTTCATTAGGAATTGTCCCTTGCTTTGAAGTAAAGTCCTCTGTAAACTCTGTTTTGTACAAGCCTAACAAATTTTTCGATTCATTGGAGATATTTTCACTTGTAACACTTGCCAGGCACGTTAGAAATAAATTTTAACTGTCAAAGTCATCTTGATACACCACGTCAGCTCACCGCGATAGTAGGATCGATTGGGAAAGCAGATTTAGCACGATTTCTCATAAGAAGATGTTAGGTTTACATCCCAAAACTAGGCCCAGTCTCCAAATCGATCCTACTAGCGCAGTTAGGTGATATAGTGTATTCTAAAGTAGGCTCGCCCTTGAACAGCCACTGGGTTTTGCGCTTAAATTTCACCATTTGTATGGATCTTGTGCAACTCTATATGCTTGCACTATGGAGAGACCAGTATCTTCCTTCAAGTTATCAGTATGTTTTTTGTCTTACCCTTCTCCATAGACTATACACCATTCAGATTGTTTTCCTCTTCCCATTGCTTACCCTTTCTGCGCATCTCCTATATAAAAAAGTTTCTTCTGTGCTGTTGTATCTAGCAACCTCTTAAAAAGTTGTACACAAAGTAGGATGTCCTCATTCTTTTCTCTGTCGTCCTAACTTACCCTTAGCATTCTTGTATTGCACCAAAGTTCAAAACTGCTAGGTGTTTTTCTGTTACTGCTTTTCCTTATCCAACTGTTGCTTCTATATTTGGCTATTAGGAAAGCCATTGAGTACAGCAATCTGTCTTTTGTCTTGAAGAGTATTCCCTTATACGTTAACTGTCTAACATTCTTCAACAACCCATTTTCAACTTGTGTTGACCATGTTGTCATCTTCAGCACATATTCTGTTATCATTTTGCTTTCTCAGCTTTACGTGACAATCTTTCTATCTCTAACCTCCTTTTCATTAACAGCATCTAAGAACTCTTTTAGTTCTTATTTTGATGCTTGCAATAATCGAGTAGGGGGGGGGGGGTTAGTTAAGATTAAGAGAAGTATGTTAACACCTAGATGCTACCTGATGTTCCCCATTATGCCTTACGGTTAGGACCGGTACTAACTGCTACATGTGTCAATAGTCAATCTTCCACTTACTATTTCCCGTCGCCAGGAAACTAGTAAACCGGGTAGGGTTGCAATAAGAACCCTAAATAGTCATGGGAACGAGAGTACCAATTCTGAACGTTTCTTCAAACAGTTTACCATGTACAACCATATCAAAAGCTTTTCTGTGGTTGACTTTGTTTCCTTTCCCTGTTCTTGTTTTCTTGTCACCATCTTAAGATTGAAGATTGAATTACTTGCTCCTGGATCTGGACAAATCTGGACCGAATTCTTCCTCTGAAGTTGTTTGGTCCAATATTGTTCATAATCTTTCGCCCATTTTCCTCATCAGTGTTTTGCTGCTATGGCTGATTAAGACGTTTGGTCTGTTGTCGATTAGGATCAAAACAGAAATCACTCTCCATCAAAAGCGAAGCTGAAGATACATGTTCTGATACTCAAGATACTCATGGATTTGAAGAGATGCTCAGTTTGCAAAAGGTGGAAAGTCGAAGCAACTAAGGACCCAATAGTGCTGAGTGATTTTCTCATAATGAAAAGTTCTTCCTAGAACTTTTGCAGACTGGAGTTTTGCATGTCATTACGAATGACAATTAACTCAAGTAGTCCTCGATTAGTGATTTGGAAGACATTTTGAAATTGATAAGAAGAATCAACGAAGCATCTCACAGAATAAAGGAATCCCTATATAATTTTAGTTGTTTGCTATATAAAGCTCTGTTGTTGTGAGGAGGGGGGTTGCATGTCACCATTTGAAGGAATAATCACTTATTAATGTTTGAAATGATTACAGAAAAGCACATTAATTTCAGCAAAACTATAAACCGTGATAATATCTCTTTGGATATCATGATTGAAAGGAAAGCTGCATGTTTCAAACTGAAATATGTTGAATAAATCGGTTGCTTTGATTCAATTCCTGTATTACAGTAGCCTAGAAAGTGCTTGAGTATTCAATGAGGAAATTTGACTCAGAATATAGCGTTGTATGCAGATTACTGCCCGCTAGCCTAATGGAGGAGGATGAATTCGATTAGTTCTATGTAGTAAGGATGGTTTAAGAAGATTTAAGATGGAATCATTACGAACAAAATACAAAATTCTGAAAGACGCTATATTCTGATATAAAGGTGGGGTGATATTTTTCAAAATAGCATAGCTCTGTAATCTGTGTAATCTCTTCAGAAATTGCGTCATAGAATGGCTCCCGTTGAAACTGAGAATATCTATACTGTCCTGTTGGACTGACTTTCACTAAACATGAAATTACTATACCCCCGCCTTTTTGGCCAAATCAGCTTTTGAAGTGCGTAGTATAATGTCAGCTGTAGTCTCTATCGGTAAGGCTCCGGACACTGTTTTTTATAAATATACCTTTTAAAAGAGTAAAATTGCATGAATGTCTGATAGTCCAATTTCTATGACAGAGCAATTTTGACACTTCCTTTTCCTCTTTGTTAGAATCAAGGAGATGCATCTTGGCTTGTCAGACTTAAAGCATACGGACTTCCAATAATACTAACAAGGGTATAATCGTCGATGAGACCACTGACAACTTCTCCGTCTATGTCACAGTTTGAAATCTCCTATTAGAACAATGTTTTCCTGCTGGCAACAGTAATAATCAAGTACTTTACCAATTTCACTTAAGACATACTGTTTTGACTGACATGGTGGGCGATAGATAGTAACATGAGGCAATTTTGTTTTTTGAGATTTATCTCTGTTATTCCCAATACCTCATTGGTTATTCCACATTCAATATTTTTGGGGGTTTGTACTTTGCGAGTTCTTTTGCTACCGCATGCTTCCTTACGTAAAGTAGCAAACCACCTTCATTGTGGTTTCCATCATTTCTAAATGGTTTGATAAATCCGTTAATCACAAATTGTCGATCTCCTGTCGATCTTAGTTTCTGCTATTATTGAAATTTCTGTACTGTGTGATATCATATGTTTAAGAACTTCGAATCTATTCCTAATGGAATTTACATTCAAATATGCTATAACAGATGCGTTCTGATTCTTCAATCATAGCTTTCTTTGCATCTTTGTGCTCAAGAGCAGAATTGTCACCAGTGAATTAGTTGACATTAATATCATTAGCATATGTGCTACCATCTAACGCAGATGTAGGAGAGGTCATAAAGGCACGTACCTGTTGGGTACTTTTGAGTACTTTGATAGCGTAGTATCAGCGTCGATATCTCCCTCGTGCGCTGTCAACTCTGGCGCTGTAGTATTTCTCCCTTCATTTGCTTTTGCAGAGCATTAGATTTTTGTAGCCTCGTAGCAGTTTCTATCTATAGTAGTTATCTTTCTCCCTTAGGAGTTTTTTCGTTGAATTTCGTAATATTTTAATCTTCAAGTTAATGTCTAGATGAATGAATTAAATTATATGCAAAACACCGTCCCAAACCTGTTCAGATGTAGCCTGCTGTTGCTCAGGTGCTTGTCTGGATGGATATTTGTATTGTAAATAAGCGAAAGGTGTTCCTCAATACACTTGACTCTTAGTATGTTGTTTCTGATCTTGGTTGTTCATGGTATAAGCTGGGACACATGAGTGTGTATTCCCTACGCCTGTTTTGACTTTGCAAGTTCAACTATCTCTAAAGGTATTTCATCTTTTGACTTCTTTGTTTGCAATTCGTTTGTGCCACAGTGCAAGATTACATTATTAGGATGTTTTTCAGTGGCAAGTTTGGGATAGCTGGTCATATTCCTAATTGTTCCTAAAGTACATACAACTCTTCATGGTTCCCTCATCTTCTTTTGAGCTTCCATGATTTCACGCTGTTTAATAATGAGTTGCCAGTTACTGTTATCGGGCCTTTGCCATTCTCACTGCTATTGCTTTTGCTATTTCTTGTATCCGCTCATCTGGTACTACTTGATGGATCGTCGATCTTATCACGGCTTTTGTTCTCAGAGATTTTTGCTCCATATTGTGTTTTGTCACTATTGTTGCAGCTTGCTTCCGGGGGTTCTTTTGGCAGTTGAACTATTATGGTTTGTTGTTTTCGCTGATGTGGGACCTTATGTGATATATGTCCTTGATGATCTTTATTTGTACAATAGGATGATGATGCGAAATCAGTATGATTTGTATTTTGTCGCTTAGGTCCTTTCTTTCTTGTTATTTTCCTTTCCATTTCTCTGTATTTATTGATATGCATTGCTAGTTTTGATTTCATATCTTTGTAAGCGATACTGTTCTTCTGTTCATTTGCAGAACTGGCATCCTTTGTTTTTCTTGGTACTCGTGTATGTTTTTTACATCTCCTCTAAATCGCATTACTGCCCTAAACAATGATTGTATACTGTTTTAGAGCCTCAAAAGTATCTTGGATAGGAAATGTTTCATATTTCCAATGGCTTAGAATGCATGGCAAATGCTGTTGCTACCTCTTATGAAAAATCTGCAACATGCATTTTGTCATTTTCCATTAAACCTTCTTCGCATTTCGTCTCAAGTAGTAAGGGTATCGAATCCTTATAGAAAAGAGGTATATTTGGGGCCCTTTTTTAGTACTTTCCATTTTCAATGCGTCTCCATTGCTTGTCCACAACCTTGTGACGGTTAGCAAGAAATCATAGAAATAAACTGCGTGAAGACACACATCAGTACTTTGTGAGAAGATGACACACTCACAAAAAGGAACTCGGTTGTCAATTTCAGAAGTATACAGAATATGCAGTGTATCTGCCTCCTCATCGTCATCAATACCTACATTGATTGCCAATTTATCGGTGTTTGTCAGTGACTTTATTTCAAACGTTACAACTTAGCGTGTGCCAGTAGAGTTCATGATAATCTTAAGGGACAGGAAGTTGGTGAAGTCCTGTTTGGTATCAATGTGTGATAAGAATTCTTTCAAACTTGTGTTAGCAATACCTGCTTTATTGTTTACCCTTTGTCGAACTTCTTTTCATTATATCATTTTTTGTCTTGTCCTTGACCGTAAAGAATTTTAAAAGTACCAATCAAAAATATGGTGCATCTTGATAAAACCCTTTCCAAACTTCAGGACATTTTAATGAAAGCTTCTGCGATATCCAAAATAAATCATTCAAAATATGTTACTCTTGAGTCCCGAATAAGCCTCCCCCGCTTATTAATTTTTTGAAAACAAATTCACCCAGGACATCCTTATTCCAAAGCCCCTCTTATTACTTTTGAATGTGCAATTTGATCACATAGTGAGTTACGTGAAAAATCGTATTTTTAGTTTTATTTATAGTTGAACCTACCCATACCCATCGAAAATATTAATGTATGTTAATGTATATGTTGTATGTGTAAATGTATTGATGATTTATGCACTGAAGATAAGAGATGCGATTAAAATGACAATGAATTCGATACCAGTAGAAATGTTGACTACAAATGAACCCTCCAACACAACCTTGGTCTCTTATACTACCAGTACATAACTATATACATACTTCGCTAAGTATTTACGTCATTAGGGTATATAAGTGCAATCTGTTTGGCACGGAACGTTTACTCAAGAGACAGCATCCGTGCTGAGACTTGTATCATAGTTAATTTTGCAGACTCTTGAATACATAAAATCCAGAAAATCAATAATCAATGATAAAACATTATCCAATGTGTAATGTTAAACAAAAGCATGGAAAGTGGCTTGATTTGTCTATGCAAGCTTAGTACATGTTTTCTAGGGGTTTGCAAAAGTAATAAAATGTGTTTGATTCTCATGCTGAATTTCATTGCAATCCATTTATGATTTTCAAAATAGCACTTGGAGTTATTTGATAAACATATATTGTTTACTTACATTTGAGATAGCTCGTATGCTGACATTTTTTGCAATATATTGTATGACATTCACCCCTTGTAGTATGTAAATTTTCAACTGTCATAACTCCTTTGTATTTTTTTTGAAAGTATGATGTTTTTGGATTATTTGTAAAGTTTCTTATACTCTATTCATTAATCTACAACATTTTGAGCAATTGTTGAAAACACCTCATTTTGACCAATTAAATTGGTGATACCATATAATGGGACATTCAAAGATGTGAAATTGGCACTCTATATTTCTTTCATCACTTTAACATGCTAAAGTCTTCACAGCAAAATGTTGTTTGTAACAAGCTCCATTGACCCAAGTGACTTAATAAATGACACGAATAGATGACTCATTCCATTCGAGCCACTTGTTTTGTTTGAATGCGCTTAATACCCTGCTCATCGGCATCATTTTGTGCTATTGGTAGAGTATAGGTTCCACATCTTGATTGGCAGATAGCTCTGCTGACGTTCACCTTCTCCATTCCGTTTCAGCCAATTAGAACTCAGGATTCTATCAACAAATGCCCTTCTCAACTAATTTTAGGCCCATTTTAACCGTTTGTACTACACCTCAGTAATACAATTCGTGTTAAATGTGCTTTAACATATTCTGTTTCTTTTCCAAAAATAAACCTTAACAGTTTTAGCACTAAATTATCTATAGATTAGTACAAGAAAGAAATATTAGGAAAAGAGGAAGCAGCATTTAAAAAGTATAATCCAGGGGCTCTGCGTGGTGTTGATGGAAATCCAAGTAAATTATCTAAGACAGAGACACTATGTATGGTGGCCCATGGTTGCCACCATTTTTCACTCTCGGGTTTTGTGATTATGTTTGCTTTGGTTTTTTCAGTTTACTTTTTTTGGTTTTGATTGCATGTCTTGTTTTTCATTTTGTTAACTTGCTTTTAGGTTCTTTTTAAATATTTCAGTTAAATATCTGTTATAACATATTTTTACAGATAAAATGAAAAAAATTAAAATGAAATGAATTTATGCACGTGCACCATCGTTGCCATTCTCTTTGTATTCATCAGTAATGGACCAACGTTGCCATACCCATGATGCTTTGTGAGTAAAAACTTAGGAAAACATATGTCAACAGCAATAGACCGTGTTCAATTCTGTACTCTGTCAATGCGATTTAGCAAGCCCCCAATGACTTACCAAGCATAAGTTATTTATTTGCTACACAAAAACTCTATTGTTACTTCAGATAACACTTGATTGCGTTCATTGAATCGAGTAGGTTGTTTGTCGTTTGCGTGTACTTTGAAAAAACATGGTAGAGAAACTTCGAAGGATGTTTCCATTTGGCCGAAGCTCATGAAAATTTGTAAAAGTACGTTTTTATCAGGCCGAAGCCCAAGAAGATTTACAAGAGGATTATCATGCCAATACGCATTGATTAATTGACTGGTATAATGCCTATGCACATCCAATTTGTTCGAATTATGAAGAATGAATGGAACTTGCGATTTAATTGCTTGATCGACAACGTGAACGTTAATACAAAGAACTGTGAAATTTTGATAGTTGGGTGGAAGAAAATTGGACATCGAGTTGTATATTGATATCTTTATAGTTTATGGTTGGACATTTGTTGTTTGTTTGCACACAGTACCTCTTTGACTCGTTATTCTGCAATTTGGAGCAATATGCGATTGGTGTTGAGTCAAATACAAGGCTTTAAAATTTTCGTAGGAATATTTTACATTTTTCAGGCCTTTTCTCCATGATCACAACAGAGTATCGAAAGTAAAACAGTGTGAACATATCTAGGCAAAGTTATCAAAAAAGAAAAGAGGAAAGACAGATACTGAAAGAGATGACTTTATTGCTGTACAGCCGTTGTCAACACGATTAATGGCAACAATGGTCCACATACATAAATTCACTTCATTTCAGTTTTTTCATTTTAACTGAAAAATTATTTTATAAAAAAGTGTAACTGAATTATTTAAAAAACCTAGAAAAACTTGAAAAATGAAAAAACACGATATGCAATCAAAACCAAAACAAATAAATCAAAATAGAACAAAATAAAGCAACATAAAAACAAACACCGAGAATGAAACGGTAGCAGCCATAGGACACAATAAACTATGAGTCGAATATTATTAAGAAATTCATTTTCTTTCTTGGAGATAATTGCTTTAGTGCTACCAATAAAACTGTTTCAGATAAATGCATTGTGATTTTGTGATTTATCAATATGGTGAGTTTCCACTTACAGCTTACGTGTTGAATAGCCTTTAATCCTGCAACATCGCAATTTGTACCCTTCTCAATCAGCAGGTATTAGATATCTTTGTCTATTGGTTAAAGATCGCAGAAAAATTTGCAAAAGTACAATGGCAGTTCTTGAAGAAAGTCATCGTGCTCCTCAAGTTTGAAAAAATTGAATACTGTCATTAAGAATATATAGGACAATGAGGCTTGCTAGGAAGATTGTGAACTTAGGCAAAATAGGCCTACGTACAATTGTGAGACAGTTGCAGTTGCATTAGCCATGTAAGATTGAATTTTTACAGAGGGGAGTTATTTGAAGTAGAAATTTCCATCATTGATTCTTTCGGTTTTCCATTTACATTTGCTTTTATCTCTCCATCATATCACTTAACTTTCAGATAAACTAAAGAGGATTTATAAAGACCTTTATAAGAAGCACGAAATACACAGTGTTGACAATGACAAAATTGTGTTGGAAGAGAGAAATGTCTGTGATTTTGCGGTGAAATTGAAGATAAGCCGTGGCTCCCGACCTAAAGGTACATTTCGAGATGAAGCGAAGCGGTATTTGGAAAACATTAGAAATTTCACTGATGATGATATTGACATATCAAATTTGATTGACAACGAACACCGTATAACCTTTATTCGCGGAATTGCAGGAATGGGTAAATCTGTTCTTGCCAAGCAGTTGACTTATGGGTGGGCAAATGGTGACATTTATCAAAACTTTAAAATGTGTGTCATGTTTGAATGTAGAGACTTGAATTACTTTAAGGACCATGACGGGGCCAAGCTGGAGACATATGAAATCCTTCCTGAATTCCTAAAACTTAAAGTTAACCAGGATTTGGGAGATGGGGAAGGGGTCTTGGTTATAATAGATGGCCTGGATGAACTCTATGACATAACTGAAAAAGATTCAATCATTGGGCAACTTCTATGCCGTAAGATTTATCCAATCTCAAAAATTATGCTTACTGGAAGACCCCACATTGAATTCATGCTAAGTCGTTACCGTAATGTAGGTGGCTTGAAGACTGTTGAAATTCAAGGACTCACTAATGAACAAATCAGTATATATGTAAAAATGTTCTCTAAACGTGAAGATCATATTTTGGATATACACAAAGCAAAGCGTGCATTCATGTGCCACAGTTCTTAAATACATTATGTTGCATTGCAATTTTGTTGAAAGGTCAAGCAATTTCCAACAGTACTGAATTATATTGCTGGACTGTCTTTCTATTGCTGAAACAACATGCTGACAAAGATGGTTCAAGTAGAATGAGAGCTGCAGAAATTTTTCATGAATTCTCACAACCATTATCAACTCTAAGTGAAGTTTGCTACAACTTGCTAACAAAAAACAAGATAATTTTTGAAGGAGATATGGAAGTACTGCTTGGTGACATTGGAAATTACAAGGAATTTGTTGAAAGTCTGTTTATTGATGTATCAGACAACATTACAGATAGATACCAGTTTAAGCACTTGTCACTGATGGAATTTCTCTCAGCCCTTTACATATGTAAAAATGACATAAAACATATGATGAGAATCATAAAGGACAATTTGAAAAAAGGGTTCATTGAAGTTGTTTCATTTGTATGTCGTTTATTGTCAGGATTTTCAAATGGAGGAATAATAAAAGAAATGCTAAAGAATGTTGTAGGATTACAACAAGAAGTAAATGAGAAACAATTATTAGGTGATGTGATTGAATTGTTAAATGAGTGTGGGTTGGGAAATGACACCAAATTAAGTAGATCATTGGAAACTATTACTTTTTTCTTAAAGAAGAATTTTAATGATAAGGAGTTTATTATGTCTATTATTAGAAAATGCCATAGTAGTAGCTTTCATTCAAACTCGATCACAACTGAACATATTTGTAAGATTTACAGGCACTTAGAAAGTTGCGGGTTGAAGAAGGAAGATATTCGAATGGCATTTGCAAATATTCAGTTTGCTGATGTCATTGTGTCGAATTTTGAACAATTTGATGTGGTTGCTGCAAAGAAATGTTTTTTCATTAGGGGTGGTATCTGGTTAAGCAGAATGAATGCAACTGTGAATGCAATTCGATCAATGTTTGGAAGAGAAAGTGACTCTGCATATTGTGGACGGGTAGTTCTATTGCGTTGCAAGTTTGATGATGAGGCGATTGGATACAGATCAAATGATGGGCAATTGGAAGAGCTGAGTATACGCCATTGTCAATTGAAGACTGTGAAAAGTTTCGTCGACCTATGTGATTGGGGGATGTCATGTGAAGGGTTTTGGTTAACAGGAATGGACATAAGTATTGACTGGTGGGACCAGATGGTGAAGATAGCTGAAGAAAGAAACCTGAAAGGAGATTTGAAGATGAAGAGATTGTGTGTAGACGAATGTACCTCTGAAATGAGCCACAAAATGGCATTGAGAGTAAGATGCTTTACTAATCAATTTTTTTCTTCTTTGCTAATTTAAAAAATTGCAATTCTTAACACCTTAAATGCATATTTTATATATAACAAACAGGATCGTAAAATGTGACGTCAAAAAAGACCTTAGTTTTTGAATATGTCATTTATAACATTATACAGTAGTATGATGGCCAATTTAACAAATTGCCAATGGAACTTAAAACTGAAACCTCATTACTACGTTTTAAAATTAAGTTAGGTGAACATTTTAACTCATAGATAATGTATTAAGGATAAAGTTTGGTTACTTTCTGAACTCATGTGTAAATTTTACTTTTGCTTTTAACAGGTCCCAGACTGATAGCAGCTTCTTTAAGCTGAATCTGGTGACCTGGATAAATATCGTCTTATTATGGCCCATCATTTTTGTATCAATCATGAAATCCTTTAACGCATTTCAAAGCGGAACCAGAATTTTTATTCAAGATTAAAACGAAGTTGTCAAGTCAAGTCTTTTATTTGTATTTTCACCAAAGTTACAAAACAGTTTTGATTTTTATTTTTAGCAACTTTTTGCGCATGGCCAATCTTACTCATTATCAAAATCAAATCGAGTGGTCGCCTATCACCATATTTGCCTTTGCCAAGGCCAAACCAGGCTGTGGTACTTAGTGCAAATCTAATTCTGCTTGACTTTACTTCATAATTTTTATTTATGTTTATATTGATTTGGCTGGTAACGATGCCAGATCAATGCCTGATGATTTAGCCATGTATGCTCGATAAATTTCAAGACCTAAATTCAGAGTCCGTTTGAAATATTTGATTTATTTTGCGATCCTTCTTCTTTACTTTCGAGAATTGAGCATAGCTTTTAGTATTCATGGTATTTTCAAACAATTGTGAAGCAGATGTAGACCTATCATCAAAAGAATAAGTTTGCAGAGAATAATTATCAATAAGCGAGTTCTTTATGAGAACATAGTATTTTTATGGAATCTTCCTTCATCTGAGGTTGGTATTGAAATCACGAGAAAGTTTTGGCCATTTTCTAATTATGGTTAGCACATCTGTAATTTTGATTTTAGCCTAGATGTTTCCCAGCAACACCAAGCTCTTACTCTTCGAATAATAACCTTCATATGTTGATTTACTTTATTCCTAAATGTCCGGATCTTCTGTCCACATGCCAGGACACTTTGTTTGTTCACCAACCATTGATCTTATACCTTTTTAGCCCATATCAATGTAAAAGTAAATCAATACAATGAGTTAAAGTCCAACAGCAGGATTTACAAAATTAACTCTGCACAAAGGCACAGTTGCCTGGTCTGGCCATGGCAAATTTACACGTGGTGCCAACCATTGGTCTGTGGCGACAACTAACAATCGGCCTCGATTTGAATTTAATGCTGATAGCGTTGGACCAGCATGTTGGAAAAATGTTTAGGGTCAAAATGTCAGGAATCAATAAGCACTCAATCTTGATGATAGGTAACAGTACAACCTTGTTTCCCCATGTTACGCAATTGAGTATGATTTCACCTAAACATGATTCCAGTTACATTTCGAGTCACTGGCTATCAAAATCGCTATTTCCAGAAAAAGTAGGATCAACGGAACGCATACAATGCAGGCAACTATATGCATATAGATGTACTCTTTAGTGCCTAATAGATGTCCCCCCTCCCGCTAATTAATTTTTTCAAAATTTTCCAGCCAGGACATTCTTATTCCAACCCCCCGGCTAATAAATTCTGGGAAACTTTAATAAAAACTATTATGAATGACGTGAAGAATCATTTTTCATTTTTTTCACATTTTCTTATTTGCTGTTATTGGTTTTTGAAACAGTTGCACTTCTTAGAAGCTTGTACAACACACCCGTCTATTAAATTTAAGGCAATTTTCCAACCCCCCCGTTTATTCCAACCCCCTATTATTAGGCACCAAAGAGTAGACGATTAATTTTGACCACCCAAGTTATTTTTATCAGTCCAATCACAACCACATCTAATGGTTTAAACGCAATCATGGGTATACAGGAATATAGATTTCAATTTAGGAATTTAGCCAGTGTATACTTAGATGTCAAAAATTGAGATTACGGATTTAACGGCAGTTCCTTACGGATTTCCTATATGCCAAATGACAACAATTAAGGTATATAGTAGTTATAAAGTGTTTTACAGCTTTATATCAATAATATTTAAGTTTGACTTCTTATACAATGGCTTTAAAAGGTGAAAAGAAACAATAGGAAGATGTACGAGAAGGATGTAGAAATGATTTAAGTGATGGGAGTGCTTGGGGGGGGGGGGAATTTCCAACTTTTCAGCTATAGACAATCAGACTGGTAAAGTGACGCTGTGTAATATAGTTTTAAGTAACAAAAATGGATAAATTTCAGTGGAAATTTTGGCAATTGATTGCTAGTGTAGTTTATATGAACTATTCATGTTTCCAACCTGAGTCTTAAGGTTATGAAAGCCAGGATGTGCAAATTCTTAAAATAAAACTTTTATACTTCATCACTTTGCTACGGTACTACTTCACATCAGAGGATATTGAAGAAGACAGTATTAATTCACAACTTGCATTCCCATGGTATGATTTGCATGTTTGAATATTTCCAGTGTAGTTACACAGGAATAATTGATTCATACTGAACATTTGCAAATATGCACAAAGCCAAGGAATAGTTTTCTCTGTGATATTACTGTCTGCATTGGCAATATAAGTAAATGTTATGAGCTATAGAAGCTCCATACTACGAGACGGGCAAAATTGTCCACGCATAACAGTTCATTACGTAGACCTCATCATAGCAAAGTCTTTCCATTAACATTTAATTTCTACATTACCCTCAAGTGTAAATATCCAATGCTCTATTTCATCTGCTAAAAGTCAAAAAAGGATTCGGCAAAATTGTCCTGTTTTATTCCATTTATCACTAGAGTTGTTTCTTCATAATCTCCATTTGTCAACTTTCCTATTCATGTGTAACTGGAATTAATGACCGCAGATGTACTTTTGAGATACGCATGATTTCACACATCTTGTCAGTTGGTGCCATTGATCATATGTAATTTTAATGCAGTTAATCTCCACTCTGTTTTTTGCAAGAGATTGTCATTTTTATTTCATTGTTTCAAATCCACGTTTCTCCCCTATTACATATTTCAAATAAAGCTTGTCTTGATTGCGTGATTTGATGTAGGAAAATGGCCTGAAAAAGTAGTCTTTGCTGTTAGTGCCATCGTAATGGTGCTGATGTATTATTTATGAACGTCAAAGGGTTTAACAGTTTATTTTTTCTTCTAGATAATGGGATGTAGCGTGATGCTGCGGACTAATGGAAAAATAGTGGTAAGTCGATTGTAGCTATGACTTCCTGAGACTGTTGAAGCAACCATGACGATGCTAATTACCATGGTAGGGGCCGATCAGTCGGCAATAAAGCTTTATGATAAATTTTAAGTCAAGAGAGACGAGAAAATAATCATTATGATTTTATTCATCCTCATTAACAAAATATTGCGACACTTCCATATGTAGGTTAACGGGCAACTTATTTGATCTGTAGATATTTTGGACCCATTCTAAGTCCCATCATCAGTATATTTCAGGGGAATAGTGACGTCGAGGTTGATGCTGGCTAAGTTTTTTTGATTCATTCATTGAAATGTTGATTGATTGTTGGAATCTGGGGGGATAACAATCTATCACTTTAAATCCTATACGAAATTATTCCTTATGATTCATCAAGTCGAAGCAGATGATAGAAAGTACGGCACTACTGACCAATTACTTTGGATTCGTTCAGGGTTAGGGTTTGGTTAACTTATAAATTAAACTAGCTTTTGAGTTTACAATTTTCTATACCACTCGTAGCAGAAGTAGACAAAAAGTAGTCTGGTTCTAGCTACGAGTGGCATATGCAAGTCATTGCAACATACCTGACAACAAAAGAAATCAAACTACAACATTATTGCCATATATAAAAATTGTTTCGTGCCACAGGAGGACTCAAACCCATATAAACAGAAAAGTATCATGACCAAGAGTCCCGCGCTACTCTACTCTGCCACAGAGGTGCAATGAAAAAGCCGAAGAATTATAAATATACATCTTTTTGTAAATATATATATATAAATATTTTGATCACTATTTTATTCTTATTCAAAGCTCTACGTAAGTATTGAGGACTTTATACAGGCCTAGGTTATCTGTATTACTATATGTATATGTATATATATATATATATATATATTTATATATATATATGAACACAGTAGCTTGCGAGTAACCAGGATTTCTCCTTTTTCAGTGCAGACAGAAACATTATTATTCGCAGAAAAATTAGTAGAAAATTAAAAATTTGCCACCACCGGGAATCGAACCACGGATCTCTTGCTTTCCGTGCAAGCGTCTTAACCACTAGACCACAGTGGCTTGTGCATATATATATAAATATATATATATATATATGTATATATATATATATATATATATATATATATATATTTGTAAGCAGACTTTCATAATTAAAACAACTGTTTAACGTTTCGCATATAGCTTCATCATGAGATTCTTACCTTTACTTTACAGAGCGCAGATATATACAGAACCAAATATATATATTTATATAAAGCGACACACTTTTTGATTGTTCCAGGTACCGCCTTGAATAGATATAAACTCAAAGAATGACAACTAATTTCTTCGTGACTGGATTCGTCTGTTCAAAGCGAACTCTTCAGGTTCAGCCTAAATATATATGAATAGTATGTTGGTATTGCAGAACTTCACTACAGCACGAAAAAGCAGCACCATGTTTTAGACATACTGAAAAGCTCTGTTTGTCCGACCCTCGTCAGAGTGTCAAACGTCGGATGGTGACCGCAAGGTGAACCGAAATATATAGCCAGATGCGAGTACACGTGATATGATGAATAATGTGTCCAACTAGCCGTATGATTTACCACTTGGCACCTATTCACCATTGTTTACTTGAAGAGTCCAAGTGAGAAAATGAACTCTTTATGTTTACACAAGAGTGTATTTTGAGTCTTAATGTAAACTGATTCCAATACACTTAAATGAAAGGACGATCTTGCTTGCCCTATGATCCTAGAATTATTTCCTGAATTCAGACAATATTTACATATATATAATATATATATATATATATATATATATATATATATATATATATATATATATATATATATATATATATATATATATATATATATATATATATATATATACATATGGCAATGATGTTGTAGTGTGATTTCTAATTGATAGATGAATGATGTTGCGCTTACGTGTCTCATGTGTCTGTTACTTTATTTGGTTGTCTTCATAGAAGTCTCCTTCAAAGTCTGAGGAATCTGACCTTCACCATGGTCTCCCACAATCGACAGTAAGTTTTTACATATACAGTATAATCGGGATATAACGTGATTTGGTACGTTATAACCGAAGTAAAGGGAATATACCATTATCTTTAATGCCTAATAGACGTATCCCGTAATACTTTAACTAGCTAATTTTTCAAATGTTTCCCAACCAGGAAATTTTTGTTTTAACACCCTGCCTATTAATTTTTAAAGGCTAGCTCTACACAAAAACTTTTGTAAGAGATGCATTTGGGTATTTTTCCAACCCTCCCAGACTATTCCAACCCCTCCTTCTCTTAGGCAACAAATAGTACAATAAAAAACCTCTAGACATATATATAAACGTTAAACCATCAATCGAATGTATTAATCGAAAAGGAGTGGAATGGTTATGGAAATATATACATATATATATATATATATATATATATATATATATATATATATATATATATATATATATATATATATATATATGTACTGTCTATATATATATATGTACTGTCTATATATATATATATATACTGTCTATATATATATATATATACTGTCTATATATATATATATATATATATATATATATATATATATATATATATATATATATATATATTATATGTATGCATATTTTTTGTCACTTTGAGCGATTTGCTGGCAATAATCCTATCATTTTCAACTTGTTAGATACGGCCACTTCAGTTTAAATCTCAGCTAAGTGCCAAAGATGAAGAGGAATTGCGACTGGCCATTGCTTTGTCATTAAGTACCGCTGAGGTTGACCAGCAGGTTTGTTAATCCCAAGCTATATTGAAGTCTTTAGCAACCACCATATAACCCAGTATTTCAATTATTTACCATCCCCTTTCACAAGAACCTTGTCTATTTTTCAACTCCTACGACAGCTACAGCTCTTCTCAGCAGCATCTACAAACGAACAGGATGAATTATATTGGTGCTCTCTGCTGTCATGAGCTTGAAATTGTTGACAGATGGCAATGAGGCAAGAACGTACAGAGCAGTAGATCTCTCACTCTTTTGATAATGGTAACAGTTTGATTGCTTAGATTGAAGAGGAAATTGTGGAACTCATGATATGTGTTGGAAATCTAGAGCTTTCTAGCTGGTTTAATCTAGGACACTACATAGTGCTTTATCATCATATAATCAAATAACATTACGTAATGCTATATCATCATGATACCATCTCTAGAATTTTCTTATATTAAACTATAAAAAGGGAGTAGAAACTGTAGTTAAGGGTAGAACAACATCGCTGTAGAGAGAATATGATGGTGGACTTACGAACATAAACTTCTAAACATCGCGTGAATTTCTTGTCATATCTGCGGAAGTACCAACACTTAGGAAATACTAGGACGGCTATATCGGCCTGAGTGGATAAAGTTCCACTCATTCGTGAATCTTTCAGTGTCACGGGAATAAGGAGGGCCAATTCCCCACATATGAACAGGAAAATTCAAAACGTGAAAAGCTTTTGTTTGTCCAAGTATCTCTAAATGACATTGCTGTACTGTGCATTGAAGAATATGCTACTTGTGTATCAGCACCATGGGCACTGCTGCAAACACGAATGCCTTTGCCAACACCATGAAAAATCTACTTATTTTACAAAGATGTCACTTTTAATAATTTGCTATTATATGATAATTTTTAGAGAAACCACTCTCAGTCAGAACCAGAACTCAATTCCCAAGAAGAACAGGACTAGCAATCGGCCATCGCTTTATCATTAAACATCGCTAATGTTGAGCAGCAGGTTTGGAAATACAAGATGTATCAAAATCTTGAGTAGCTGCTTAATATCAATCATATAGCATTCCTTGCCATAAGAAAATTAAGATCTTTAAGGCGGTGCGAGCAAATGACCTACCCTTGAGCAACGATTTGGAGGCATGGCCCGCTAGCTCAGTTGGTAGAGCACCGGCGTACAATGTCAGGGGTCGCGAGTTCGAATCCGGGTCGGTTATTTTCTCGCACTTCCACTTTTCATAAGATCTTTAACCACACATGTTCTTCTTATAACCAACAAATATATATATATATATATATATATATATATATATATATATATATATATATATATATATATATATATATATATATATATATATATATATATATATATATATATATATATTTATATATTTATATATATATATATTGGGCAGATGCAGGCTCAAAACTGACTGAGGCACAAGTGAGCACAAAGCGTGAGGTATAATGGATCCAGAATGTGTTGAGCAACGCCCATCAAACCGTCATCAAAAGCCTTTTTCCTACTGTTCCTTGGCACGCCCATAGTTAATTCGTACTGATAGTTCTGAACATACACGTAGGAGGCATAGGAGCTGGGAGGGCCACAGCCCCCACCCCCCCCCACTTGGACAGAAGTCTATTTTAATGGGAAAATTTATTCAGAAAAAACAACATTTTTTTCCAAAGATAGTTGCAGCTTAAGAGAGCTAACAACAACTCATTTGGGCAAAAATATCCGTGATTCAAGCAGACAGCTTGCAGCTCCCGTAAATTTAAAGCCTCCCAGCACCCATGGTTATAAAAGAAGTATGAAAAAGTAACACATCGTCATTGGCAAACATGAGTGCCCAACCATATTGCTTAAGAATAGGCTTCATACTGAAAGGATAACAAATGTACTAGTGTTTTAAGTGCCTCGACTTTATCTATTTTGAGCAAACATGAAAGCATACTGAACACAGTTCAGGCACGGCGCCACAAAATATAATGTAGAGGACTACATGAAAGAGTTGGGGCTACTAACAATAGAACTGCTTCCTAAAGACTAGAAAAATGGTTGATAGGCAAAAACTTAGGAGCTGAAGCTCCCATAATCCCCCAGTAACGTTGTGCTTGTTGGTTGGCTATTCCCACCGGTATCTATAGAAGTATATACATAGCACAACTACTGTACATTGTGACCTTAGGTTTCAACGTGTTTTATATCTTTAAACAATGATTTAAGTGTGCTGTCGGAAGAAATACAGCAAGAAATGAAGGAACGTTTTTATTTTGTACTTCCCCACCAGTCTAATGATGGGCTCATGGGTGGTTGCAGGTGGTCCATAACGAATTATGATAGATCAAACACTGAATTTTACTTATAAAAGGGGTGTAACTATAACAATTAGGTCCATGGTGACGGGCCTTACTGCAAAGCTTTTTGGAAATTATATTACATGCTATGGAATTCAGCTCTACGAGTGCCCATTCGTTTCGAAGGTCGATTCACCGTATGAATAATATGGTAACAAAATAGACAATATGGTACCTTGAGGCTAACCAATAGTTTTCACGTACTTTCTCTCACACATTGCATTGTTATCCTATGAAACCACGCATATAGACAATATTCATTAAAGGATGACCAACGAAGTGGAACTAAAAGACATTTGTATTCGATAGCAACAGGAAGGCTTCTCTGTGTACGCTCACAGGGCTTTTCGCACTAAATAGAAGTTTACTGCTGGAAAACTTTATTGTTGTGTAGTTATTCACAAATAAAATAATGATATCTGGAACTTTGACTGAGTTATATGCCTCACGGGATACAGCCTGAATCAGCCCCTAGTACTTGTTACTTGAGTTTTTTCATGTTTCATTATAGATGTCTGTCTCTCGCATGACATCCCCAGCAGCAGATAACAATAGTACAGTAGACTATTTAATGGTATGTAAAATCCGAAATCAGTTGCATTATTTCATCAAGTCAATGTTGTCATTGTTGTTGTGTCATACACTTCTGTACACTTTTGTATAAGAAATGAGTATACTAGAAACATGCTGCTCAAAATCAGGCAAACATTAAGAAACAATTAGGTAACATAAGCAGTCTGATTGTGAAAAGTAGCCTTGAAATAACTCTGTTTGTGCGAGAAACTTTTTAATTGATATTTAAAATAAAATACAAGCAATATCCAACTCTCAAATTCTTGTTATTAAAGCTTCAAATTCTTGTCTCAAAGTTGCTTTATGTTTATGGGAGGACTTCATCTGTCTTGTGGAAAAGGAACTCTAATTCATCCACATTGGGGACAATTAATGCCTATGCGTACATCACGGTGGATCTAGATACTTTAAGCTGATTAGTTTGTCAATGCATACTCACTCGTTGTTTGGACATCTACTATCTACACTTTATAAATAATGGATATCATGACGAATACCTTGCTCTTTAGACAATTTCGAGAATTTTAAGAAACACTTAAGAGACATAAAAGACATTTAAGGCTGGATTTGACACATTATTAAGAAACATCCAGACTAAAGGGAGAAAGTTTGTTTCTTATATAAAAAACATGTACTGGGTTTTAGTGATGCATTCAATTGAATCGATGTGTAATCAATAGCACTCTTCAGGACGTATTTTTATTATACAATACTTTTCTATTTTCTCTTATAGCCGGATCATTCACCACTTTCTGGAACTCCATTCCATAACGTCAGAACACCTTCCCAATATCCGGTAAGTAGGAATAAGGTCATAATTTAAATCTGGGTTTACTTGTATAACACCTTTACTGATTGTTTAGTGTTATTTTCTGCAGTTTCATCTGCGATCATGAATGGTTTTGGGTATTATTGGTTTTGTTGGTGTAAGAATGCTTAATTAAGCATAGACTTCATGGCAGTGCTATATTGAATTTGGTGACTCAGTAAAAATGAAAAACTTGTGCACTCTGGGATATACTTATCACGGTGGAGAACTGTCACAATAATCAAAGAGATAGTTCAAAATTGTGACATATTGCATATATTGCATATATGGCATATTGCCCATATTTGTACGCTTTTTCTCATATTATGACGTCACTGCTGAATCATCATTTACACCATTCGGAAATGTAATTGTTTCAATAATGTGATTGATAAATATTTAATGATTTATTGCTTGTTTGTTTTCATTCTGTTGTTTTTTGACATTTTTGCTCGTTTCTCTATCAGACTGCTCCAACTTCTAGTTCTCTCCCATCTGCAGGAAGACCTTCTCAAATGTCAACAGTAACTTTGCTTGAGTCTTTGAAAGATGTGCTTGTCATTTGCTGATATCATTACATAAATTCAAAAACTCATCGTCATCATAATAATAAAATGGCAATTTATGACGTCAGAGTGACATGCTGCTACACCTAATCTTGATGAATCCCTTAGAAGTAGTTAGTGCTAAGGGGATCTTTTGCTTGAGCTGTGTCCTGCATCTGTGTGTTCTGGCGCTCAAAAGTTGCTTTGCCAAATGTGCTCTTTGCGGGCATGCCTCTCCAGGTGCACAACCATCAGTTGCACATTTCAAACGTTGTGTAATTGATATTTTTAGCATTATTATGAGCATTATTATAAGCATTTTTTGGTTATTACCGGTATTAAGCAATAGTTCATTATGGACATTTCATTATTGATTAGGTGTTTCTATTGCTTTCTTCGCTCAGAATCTTTATTGCTTTCCTCGCTCAGAATCTTTATTGCCTTCCTCGCTGAGAATCTTTATTGCTTTCCTCACTCAGAATCTTTATTGCTTTCCTCGCTCAGAATCCTACAATCACAAGTGAAATGAATCGTCCTTCATCAATGGTATGTTGCAATTTTTTTATCGATTCACTATTGTTACCAGTTGTTTTGATCTTTGGATCTCATTTTCCTTCAAAGAGGTATGTTATCAAAGTTATTGTTATTCCAATGACGTCATTACAAATTTAATTCATTTTATAGGCAAAGTGTCCTTTTGGCAGCAATAATTATTTGCTGGTTGAAGATGTATAAAAGGTGGTAGAGGAGTTAACCGATGTGCAATTACATTTATTGCGTAGACGTTCTTTCGTGACTTCCAATGTGTTTAGTATTGCCATCCACCGTTATTGACATGTGGTTTTTCCCTTTTAGGCTACTAGAGAATCGTTAATACCAGTTCGAAATTTAGGGCAGATGCTTGGTTCTCGACCTAGAGTATGTTGAATGTCAACTGTTATATCAATTACTAGTTTACTGATGGTGATCAATGATTGGTCATATAAACTGTTGTGCCCTACAGGCAGGGACATAGTCCATGCATACAGGCATATGACGTACCATGGCAATGAAGTCTTAGAATTATTTGCAAAGTGGCTTCAATCTGTACTAATTTCTTCCCATGAATGCCCAAGCTTTGGCATTGTTTTGTCCATCCGCCTGCACTGAAGACCACTGTAATATTTAATGTCTGGAATTATCTACCTTCCTTCATTCTCTTCTTTTATCTCCCGTTCTCTTCTCTCTATTATTTCTGATTCGTACCTAAACCCAATGGCGTCTTGTAATTTTCAGGATTTACGAAGTATGTGATGACATTGATTGAAATTCTCATCTGATTTCTTTTGCATTAATTGATAGGTATAAAGTATATCCATAATTTCATCAACCAATTTTTGCTAATCATAGACTTCATCAAAGTAGAGTGATATCCATTTTTAACTGCTTTGACGGTACATAGGGCAGAATGAGGTGAAAGCCCCCCCCCCACCGCCTAACATTATGTTTCTCTTTAACGTAAGTAGTTTATAGTTATTATTAACTTTTGGTGTTTTCATGCAATACTTTCTGCCCCACATTAGGTGCAGGGAAAGTCTTTAATACCAGTTCCAGTAGATAGAAAGAAGCCTCGTCCTCAATCGAAAGTATGTGTTAAATGATATTACTGTAAACTAGTACAACCTCACTATTTACTTTGTCTGTATGATATATTTATCATGATTGTTGCTTACTTACGATATTACACTATGAACTCGATTAGACGTTAAAAATTGACTGCATCAAAGCCTCAATGTGAAAAAGTAAAATATCACTCTATACCCATACCTTATAATGCTCCACCTAATTATGTCATATGCAATAAATGATTATATTTGCTCCTGTTTATCATATATCTTTTTGTATCAATTGTTTGGCTATAAGTGCACAAATACCAGAGGTCTACTGTGAGCAAGTAGATCCTGGATCAGAGATGTAACTTAGTTGTATCATACCACAAATCCTGATTCATACACTTATACTTTTGTGTATGACATTCATTTGTATCTTTATTTCAGCTTTCTATATAATTTAAATATTTTATTAATTAGCCCCTTTACACTTTGCAATTTACTTAAGTAATCTTTCTTTGTTTATTTGTGTTTTCAGGTTAGCCATATAAGACACATAGACAAAGAAGAATGAACGATTCTCGAAGTGTTGCTTTTGAAGGACGAACAATTATTCAACAAAAAGTACTTGTCTTTTCCCTAGTAGGACATATCTTCACAAAGTTGAGACTGCCTGCTGTCAATAGTAACCTTTTTACCTTTTAATTCTAGGCTAGAAATACTTCTCATGAAATCTGGGCCAATTAGGCTTCATATGATAATAGGAGAATTAATCAAGTCCCCTTTCTTCCAATTGTACTGATTAGTTATAGTGATAGGGTTAAGCCCCCCTCTCTATTCATTGAGTTAATGATTAGCTATATGACGTCATAGCATTTCAATTGGGAGCTCAATTTTATCTCAGCTCAAGTGCAAAGATTGGGTATGGAATTGAAGAGGCACAAGAGTTGGAATTGACGCTTGTTGGTGTGCTTTTTACAGTTTGTTTCGTCAACGTCCACCTATTCAGAATCCTATAAGCCGACAGGTGAAATCTAATTACATCTTATGTTTTAAGTAAACAGTTCAAAGGGGGTGTCAGTTACTATAATCATTATACAAAAGGATATACGCAAATTCAAAATGAAATATGTATGGGCATGTTAGTTTTGGCTTAAGCCTCATAATGTTAAGAAAAAGCCAAAGACGAAATGCTATTTTGTGCCTGTCATTTGATTAGGCAGAAACTGGACTTCAGGTATGGATGCATGTAGTGATGAAGATTGTATGCCATAGTTTTAAGAGTTCACAATCTATAAATTGTGTTATTCTAGGCTCATAAGATCATAGTAATCGACAGAGGTGAATATCATGTGTTTGATTGGTATTATATCTGCATATTCAAGACGAATGCTGTTAAATCTATGTTGTGTTGGGTGTTATATGTATTTCACAGTAGAGAAACTTTAGCTAGCTGTATTGCCTGATAAAACTCCTCTTAGCTGTTTTATTATGGAGTTATCCTTCGTAATATAATATTTTGTGTTCACTTTTCTTGATACAAACTTGTTTTTGAGTTTTTTGCTGCAGTATCAAATACATTTGTGTTTGATATTTTTTCTTTGATTTTCGAAATCAAATATTTTGATAAAGCCCAATCGAATAATAGATTCAAGTGGACACATGATCGATGATGCTAAGCCTGTGTTACCGAGATTGATGGGCTCGAGTTTAATCTTATTGATTGACTATGATGTTAAGATTGATTATTGTTTAGTTAGTTTTTAATCGTCTGATTTATTGGCCAATGAAAATCTTGGCTACATTACATTGTGTGAAGTGACAAGATTTTGTAACCAAAAGTAAGTATTTATTTCTAAACAAAGAAGTAGTGTAGCAGGAAGTAAACAGCGTATGGTATGTGGATGAAAGAGATTCACTTGCTATTAGGCCCGAATAGTGGAGCAAGACATCAAAATTTATTCCTCGAGGGACTCATGGGGCTTTAACTCTCTAAGAAAAGCTACAACAAGTATTGGCAAATCCTCTTTTACAAAATACTACATACTGAGTAGAAAAGAAGATACATTAGTAGGTATGGGACCATTCAAAACGTAAGTACTGTCAATCTTCATAGCTTCTAGACTCCGTTCCCCCTTGTGTGCTTCTGTACATATTGGAGATGCTCCCTTGCCCGAGCGTACATACTTTTGAGTCATCACCCCCTTAATGTTTGAATTTATTGTTTACCTGACAGTCTTGAAAACTCGCAAATTTTAATGCATACCAAAGAAATCTAACATTGTAATGTGTTATGATTATAAGGTTCTTGCGTGTTTAACCGTTAAAAGATAGTCTTATCTATGTAGAATGCTTCGCAATCAGCGCTCAAAAATTCCATGGGTGAAGGTAAGTTCTTTGTAGAGAACCCCTTTCTGTATACGTTTTCATACTTTTTTTGAGTACCCTTTCCTCCCTTGAGACCGACATTTTGAATTCAAACGCTTGTAAAATGTCCTGAAAGTGCTATTGCATTATTTGATGAAATTTTGGCAGTGTTTAGATATAGCTTAACAGAAGTGATCAGAACACTACCTGAATTTAAGTTGGAGAAAGCAAGCGAGAATTAATACCCGATAGTTATTTTGAGTTCAATTCTCGACGGAAAGTAGAAGAATGGATTGCCATACTAATCAACGAAGCAATGTATCAAGGGACCTTGAGCAATCGCATCAACATACAATTGCATTGTGAAAACTTGGTTTAGCAATGGTTGATAGTTACTTGGTGACAGAAACTATGACTGTTGTTAACGATGATAATATTTGTAAAAATTATACAATTATGAAAAGCAATAGAGGCATAGAAGTTGCCTTATGAGGTGTGGCAATGGCGGAGTAAATGAAGACATGTCATGGGTGAATTCCCATTGCGAGCATTTCTCCTAGAGAATTATCAATCGTTATCAGCACTGATTAAATAAACTTTGATGTCTCGTACTATGGCAAGATGAATTGTAAGACTAATGCAGGTAACTCTGTTGTCACTTGATACATTATTATCCAGTTGATAGCATTTTGTGCTATAACATAACTCACAATATTGACCCAAATATTTCTAGGAAAATTCAATCGAACGTTTGAAATGCATGAAGCTTTATAGACTAAATGATATTTGGTTAGCATCATATGTGTAGATTTTTAAGTCTTTGATTTTTGGCCTTGATATGTTACAGGTAAAATGCAGGAACTGTTTGGTAATCTTATCCTAGACAATCAAAGCGATGGTATGCATGATATACGTTCTATTCAACAGTAGCTTTCTAGTTTTGAAATAACCAATAAATATGGAAATGTAAATTCACGTATGACATAATCAAGTGTGAAGTAAGTGTTTGGGTAATGCCTCTTCATCAATCAGGCAAAAGAGAGACAGTTTCTTTGATAATAATTATGATTTCAATTATCGGCTCAAATGTGTTGCTAAATGTATATTTGATGATGATGATGATGATGATGATGATGATGATGATGATGATGATGATGATGATGATGATGATGATGATGATGATGATGGTGATGATGATGATGATGATGATGATGATGATGACATAAAGAAATAAAGTAAACGATATATATATAGATATTGAAGAAGGAATATCTATAGAATAAGAATGTGACGATTCGTATTAGTCGTCTGAGGCTATTAAGCTTTAATTCATTCACTTTATCTTGCATCCTAAAAGTACTGAGTTATGCATAGTCAAGTATCATTAACACATGTTCATCGAACATATCCCAGGTATAATGCCAAATGCTATATTTCGTAAGTTGCACAAGAATTAGTTATTACGTATGAGGAGTTGATTAGTCTTTTTCGATACATCTCCGTTCAGGGCAGTCCACCATAAACGCATAACTGAATTTAATCTATGTTATTATTAATTTCATCTTCCAATTCTGAAGAATCTTGTCATTACAGAGGCAAAAATAAATACATATATAGATAATACTAAAACTCTAAGGTTTCACCCAGAGCTTGCCTTAGTGGGGATGTGGAAGTAAGATAGCTCATCGTTTTGCAGAGTAACACTGCTTGAGTAACAATATTGGCTTGTCAATAATTACAGTCTTCATCCGTAATTAGGTACATTTCAATGAAATATGAGGTTGGCCTATTTTGACTACTAATAGCAATATTGTATGCAGTGATACCGATGCGGTAACTTTGTATTTATACTATACACCTCGCTCGTTCCTTTTCATAAGGAACCAATCAGCAGGACTAGCTATATAATTTCCTTATATTTGGACTTTGTTTATAACATTGAATACTAGAGGCTTTTATTAGTTCTTCACTTTCAACTTCAGTTTAAAGCAGCTCAATACGGACACTGCAATTCCGAATACAAGAGCGCATATGAACCACGTACTGCAAAGATTGCTCATTATACATGCAAGTTGAATTATCAATTGATTTCTATGATAAATATTATCGAAGTTTAGAAGTTCTTTAGGGACTTATATGTAGTAGTTCAAGTTCCTTAATTGTTTTGGTCTTTTATATGTAAATTCCTTGCAAAGCGAATGAATGTGAATGGAATTTCCTAAGCAGATTTTCCTACAGACAAGTTACTACAAACAAAACAAACATAGATCTGTGCCTTTTTGAACCGCAATACATTTAGCAAAAACATTAGAGCTCACTCGAGTCAATGTTTGACATCAAAGTTCCAAAAAACACCGGACACGATTTTGTTATCTGTCCATAGCTCTTTCTACATTTGAGATATGCAACTGCAAGCTCAACAAAATCAAATCCATTATCTCCTGTATCGACTGATGTATTATGGGATTTCACATTGGTGTTTTCCCAATCCACTCTTTTCGCTTTATATGCAGCCCTTCTAGGTCTTGGGTAGAAGAGGGGATTCCACTTGATTGTTCTCTTGTAGGGACCATTGGAAACTCGTGCGACTTTGTGGTCTCTGATTTCTCAGAATTCTGACTTGGTAGTTTTTATTGATAGGAAGAAATTTTGATTCGAGCTCAGTACTATGATCCATAATCTCCTATGTGTTGAGAGTAACAGACATATGGTGTTTGCAGATCTACTGTAGTCGCCAACTGCTACAGGTTTATCCACTACCCCAGTACCTGGATGATTGCCATTTGGGGCAAATAAGGGATAAATGTACTGGGTATTGGACTATTGTAGGCATACCGCTATATTCAAAATAGGTCTTTTCCTAAAATCTACAAAGCGTGATCCTATACACTTTTGGCATTCAAATGTTATTTCGTAACTACAAAACCAGATCTCCTTGTAGGAGGTAGTCTAAAAGCCTTTCATGTCCCCCCCCCCTCCAAAAGAAAAGAAGAGGGGGACTCACAATAATACAAGGTTACTTGACTCTGCAAGTATTTGAGTGCACTCAAAAAATGCAGCGATAAGTGACTGTGCAAAGTTTTGAGTGTTTTGCTGGAAGAGGGACACTTTTAAAATAGCCAACCGTTTTTGATTGAGGCTGGAGTTTGATATAAGTGAAAGTGTGCGCTTGCGCAACCATATGCACTTTTTGTGGCACTTATGTTTACGGATAATGCAAGCGATTCATAAACATGAGGATAATGCAAGTTCTGTAAGTTATTTTCTGCCATAGTTTTTTGCTTGGGGCCTGCTATAATCGAAGCACCATAACACAGATATAAAGCATGCAGATATCTTGATTTTGTTGTATGACAATCAGTTAACCTTTTTTCAGTGACGACTCGAGTGTTGTAAGAGTGTCTATGAGTTTCTGCTTGTGTAGATGGCAGCCCTTTTAGGAAATAGGGCATTGTTCCTTTTGAGTGCATTCCATGTAGCCCATGCCAGATACATGAGGGTAAGAAATGTCTTTTCTTCAATGTGTTGTTGGTAAGGGATAGTTTTGCCTCTACCATTGTTGTACATGCACTTAGTACAAAGGAGAACGATGGTTAAGCCTTTTCCTTTGTCATTTTAAATCTTCAAATTTTGATGACACTCGGTTCACTCCGTCTAAGTAGGAACAATTTTATAAGACCACCAGCCTCAGAATTGTTGGGAAACTAAGAGCAAATTAAGAACAAGTTGAGGCCGAAGCACTGTCTTAATATGTATTTTGCACAAAGATGCATACACTGTCCAACAATATATTAACATGAAATGTCATTCCCTCATAAAAATAATACCTGTTTCATAGGCATCTAATTTTTTCTTGCATATTGTCTAATGTCTAACTTGTCTACACCCCACAAATTTAAGTTAAGAACAAGTTAAGAGCAATTCAGCCTAAAAATTTAGAACAGCCAGCCTGCACCTCAATTTTACCGGTTCTTATAAAAAGGGAGTGCAAAGGAGACAGTTTCTCCATCTTAGCATGAAGATCAATGGTGGAAACTGCTACATTCTATTCTGCAACAAGGTGTTTTCCAACATTCTGGATGGTGTTACCTTGCAAAATTTTCCCCTTTTTCCATTGCAAAAGCATATGAACAATCACTATTTCAGCATATACCGATGTATAACATGTAACGCTCCCTCCCTTCCCCTGAATGGCTCTAATTTGGCTTCTACATCTGTGCTCCCCCCCATTCCGGTTCAGCTGTATATGGGCCTGTTTTATTTTAATTCACTTCAGATTTAAAATAAATACACTTTCATATTTGCATCAATGCAGCACCATTGCTGGTAGATAGAATTGTAGATGCTTTATTAGTGTAACTAAGTGTGTAGAAATTATTTGGTATCACATGAAAGTCCTTTGACTAGTAGCTCTGCTGAACAGGAACTGTCAAAACATAAAATTAACTAAAAATATGAAATGAAATGAACTTGAATATGAAGCCACTGTAGAATATTTGTCAAATATATTCCTTTGTGGCTCATCAAACAGTAAAGAAAATAGCACAAACTAGCACAACTAGATTGGCCAATGTGTTGATTGTCTATGAAATTGTCATCTGTCGAAAGACACTACTTCCTGTCCTGACCCTTTATATATAAAAATAATTCTTTGAGCAGAAATGTGCAATGGATTTCTTGCACATAACTTGTTATTGATTTGAACAGATGTTTTTTCTATAATTTGTGAGGGGGTTTCCTGCAAAAAATTTAACCCCCCCCTCCAATACTTGTGTAGTATGAATACACCCCTGTATGCAGGGTATGCAACTGTATGACTGGGAGCTTTTATGACCTATTATATTAGCTCCAGGACTTTTGATCTCCTCAATTTGTGGGTAGCCCCTTTATTGAAAGTCATCATTGTGAAGAACAGTTGCCTCACTGACTGGAAGATTATATGTAACTTTGCATCACCATTGCAATGGAGATGCCCTTATAGCAATTAGCACCAGCTATCCTATTAGTCCCTTGGCTATTGGTTGGGCCATCATGCATGCCAAGCCCATTGCTTATTGTCAGTTCTATATTCCCAGGATGTATGGCTAACAATGACCTCAATTTTTGCAAGTACATTCAATTTTCCTCACTGCTTAGGTGCAATTGATGGAAGGTGTACTACTGTTCAAGCACCAGCTAGAAGTGGATCTGAATAATTTAATTATAAGGAAGCTCACAACATGGTTTTACTAGCTTTTGGTTCAATTCAGTTCATTTCATATTTTTTCAAACTTCCTTTACATACAGATAAATACACAACACAAGTAATACATGATAAGGAAAACCTATGTTAAAATATGCAAATGTATATTAGAAGTAGATGGATGTAGGGAAAATTCTTAAGGAGGTTGATTCTTGGTGATGCACAGTATGCTATCACAATAGTGGATGTTGCGGATAGTGGACAACAGAATGATGGTTGTTTGTATGCAAATAGCAAGCTCAGACTCACTACAGAGAGTAATCTTTTGAATATACTCAACTCAGACTTTAGTGAACATTCAGGAAGTAATGTTCAGTACCCCTATATATTTGTAGCAGATGATTCATGTTCTTTAAATCCATATGTGATAATGCCCCATCCAGCTGCAAACTTAAATGACCCAATGTAGCTTAGTTGGGAGGTTTTATTACAAGACTGAAAGTAACTAGGAGGCTAATTATCACAATTTAAGTGAAGACTATTTGGAACATAGCTCAGACTACAAAACCTCACATCTGATGAATATTATCAGCACTTCCTAAGACACTGCAGAGAAAGCAACACAGAGCTAAGATTTAATTCAGATCCTTGGAAGAATGAAATGGGTGAATTGGATGGGCTTAAAATGTTGAGAAGGAATGTGCAGGGCTCAAATTATTATTCAAAAGATACCAAGGAGAAAAGAGGCGAGTTTAAAATGTATCTCAACTCTCCACAACATGCAATGAATTGACAGATAGAGGTGGATGGGTGTTGATAGAGGTAGATTGAGGTGGATGGGTGTGGATAGAGGTAGATTGAGGTGGATGGGTGTGGATAGAGGTAGATTGCGGTGGGTGGAGGTAGATTGAGGCAACACAACAAAAATTGAGCAGATTTGAACAACTATCATTTCAAAATGTGTCCATTGGAACATTACAGATTGCAGTTCTTTATTGCAATAACAGACTCAAAACATGAAAAGTACCTTGAAAGGAAGGAATACAGCCAACTGTGAGATATAAAATTCCAAGCTCATTAATCTAACAAACATGAAGGCATTTCGAATGCTGGTCTTCCTAGGGATCATTGCTCAGGAAGGGTCCTAATGTTCTAGGAACTTCTTTAGTTTCCTTTGGAATGTAGTATATGTGGGACTGATTAAGATATGAATTGATATGGGTTTAAGCCTTGCTAAGCCATTGGGCTTTTCCCGCATGGTTTTGTATCCATTCTCATTGCCACATAGTATAAGCAAATGTATCCACATGTCTATGTATTTCATCTCAATTCAACAGCCTCTCTCTCCACCTACCGTGACTTCTGCCACCTTGCAGCAATAGTTGTTTCAAGTATATATATACACATACAATACAATAAGATCTATTCAAAACATAACCAAGCAAAAGACAAGTTCATTGGTAACAGTCCTCTTGGTATTATCACATACTCCAGAATATTAAAAGTTGTTTTTGGAGGACTCTACGTTTAGCCTTGGGACGTCCAGATCAAACCAATTTCTATTAAAGTAGCTTGTTAATTGAGATCTCAGAACAAGCTCTCTCTTACTCCTGCAGAGTGTGCTTCCCAAGTAGGAAGTACTCTTTAATCCAGATAGAGTAGTCCAAGATTAGTAGAAGTTGTAGAGGGTTGTACTCTTGTCATATACATAGCTTTCAATGGGGATGTGACAATAGCTCTTGTGCCTGCAGGCTGGCACCCAGGATTTCATTTGGGAATGATTAATCATACACCCAGCAAAATATGTTTCCATGCTATGTTTCCATAGCAATATATAATGCACCAGGTGTTTCTATTTAATATTTAGTAATGCCAAACCACTTGAAAAACTCTTTTTCAAACTGGAAACTTTTGATATTGATTTTCATTAAGTTAACTGTCATTTCTTATATGCTTTGTTATCAAATCATGTATAATTGCGAGCCCACTCTGCTCACCTGTTGTTGATTGTGCCCATAGTTGGTGGTTGTAAAAGCCCTGCATAATTATACCTTTTACAGAATTGATTCCCATGCACATTGAGTTTTAGAGCATGATTAGCTGGACCTCTTTGACAGCGGTATTTCCTGTGGTATTTCCTATTTTCTGTATTTCCTCTAACTCTTTACTATACCTATGTGCATACACAACTACTTGACTATTGGTAGTGGCAAAATATGGTCATTTGCTGCTGTGTTTTTGTATTTCTCTATGTTATGAGCCCAGGGTAGTCATTGTTATTTTTCCCCAGGGTATCTTTCTTGTAAAGTATGTAATGTGATTTTAAACTAATTAATAGTTAGTAATTTGTTATGTACTTCTTATGGAAGTTGAATATTACTGAAATCTTTGCCAATGACAGAAGGCATGGAATCCAAGGGCTTGTTGTGATTGGTGACAGCACAGCCAATCCTTTTCCATATGCTTCTATTGTGACTATTCACAGCATAATCATGTTTTAGTAGTTTTTGCAAGTGACACTAATTCTCAGACTACATCTATACTTGTATGTCAGTTGAAGGTGAAGGGTTTCTATTTATCTTTTTAGCTTGAAGATGATGATGAGTATGTAAGGTATGGAGGGCATGTGTGCTGGGCTGACCCAAACAAAGGGTCAATGAAAGGCATTGTCACACATGTCGATGCCAAAGTCCACATAAGGTCTATTGGACAACAACACTTACAGTTACAGAATATTGATTGCAATGAGTTTAATGTCTTTCAGGTGAGTCAGTTTGCTTTGTATATATGTTACAGTAGGTAGATTGGACACAGCACTATATAAATCAATATATATATACATACATACATACATATATATATATATATATATATATATATATATATATATATATATATATATATATATATATATATATATATATATATATATATATATATATATATATATATATATGAAAAGTGAAAATGCGAGAAAATAACCGACCCGAGCGGGATTCGAACTCGCGAACCCTGACTTTGTACGTTGGTGCTCTACCAACTGAGCTATCGGGCCACGCTTCCAAATCGTTGCTCAAGGGTAGGTTATTTGCTCGCACCACCCCTCTCTTAACCAATTATTATATATATATATATATATATATATATATATATATATATATATATATATATATATATATATATATATATATATATATATATATATATATATATATATATATATATATATATATATATATATATATATATATATATATATATATATATATATATATATACATATATATATATATATGTATATATATATATATATATATATATATATATATATATATACTGTGGTCTAGTGGTTACGATGCTTGCCCGGAATGCGAGAGACCCTGGTTCGATCCCAGGTGGTGGCAAATTTTAATTTTCTCCTGGTTTTTCTGAGCATTATATCAACCTTTCCGTTTGCACCGAAAAAGGAGAAATCCTGGTTACTCGCTAGCTACTGATTGTATATATATATATATATATATATATATATATATATATATATATATATAATATATATATATATATATATATATATATATATATGTACATCAGGACTTTTCATAAGAAATTGCTCGCATAAATGGACAAATGCTTGCATGATTTCTCTTGCGCGAGTTATTGCTCAGCTAAAGATACATATACAATCATGTTGATTTCAGAAGTAACATAAAGAACTACTTGGCCCCGGGCTTGGCACATGATAGAAAGCAATCGCATAATGCTAAAAGCTCTATGAAAACAGTATAACCCTGCTAAAAATCACTTGGATCTCAATGAAAATTAACCATTATTATGATCCTAAAAGCACTCGAGCGATGGCTATATACCCAGTTAAATTCATTGATAGCTGTAAATCGAGAGGGTCATATAATACACGCTAAAGCACCATTATACTTCATCAAGATCAAATTAAAATTCTAGCTTTAAATGGCAAGCTACAAATAAAAGTGTGTTATGAAACGATTATTTCTATTTGTTCTGAGTTCACTTGCTTTCAATATCTGAAATTTCTGAATTACTCCAAAATTCGTAATCAGATTCGTCATTGACCAAACTCATGTAATCTTCTTCTTGTACAGTTCCATATAATTGTAGCCTTTTACTTGGAGGCACACTCATTTTCGTCTTCCACCATCTTTCAAGATAAACATCCAAGGCTCTTTCAAGGATATCATCTCGTTATAAGATGTTTCTGATCTGTACCTCTGAGTTTCAAAACGTATTTGCTTTAAATTTGAAATTGAATTGAAAAGCAAACACGCCGCTAAAATGTGCTATTTTATCAAACATATGCAAAAAATTGCTTGGGTGTACTGTAGAAGTGGTGTAACTTGATTTAGATATGTATTAGTAAGAACACAGAATGAATAGGAGTAGAAAATATTCTAGTAGCGACCACCCCAGATGAGTAAATGCATTTGTTGACAATTTTCTTACATTTTGACGACGGGACTAATAATTGTCTTCCAAAATTACAGAGCAATATTTCACAAGATTTCCCGTTTTGTTCGAGCAATCAAAAGCTCCCATGGCTTGGTTTGCGCGTGTGCTGACATGATTGCTCGCGTGAAATGAAAAGGCCTGATACATATGAAAAAAGTTCTGTTGGTACTACAGAACTTCACTACAGCACGAAAAAGCGGCATCATGTTTTAGACATACTGACAATTTTTTTTTCGGTCCAAGTGTCTGATGAAAAAAGAAGCTTCTCAGTATGTCTAAAACATGATAATTTTATTTCGTGAATTCTATCTATACTTATAAATTACTTGGTTTGTTGTAGCTTTTTGACGTTTATATATATATATATATATATATATATATATATATATATGTATGTATGTAATGTATATATATATATATATATATATATATATATATATATATATATATATATATATATATATATATATATATATATATATATATATATATATATATATATCTATATATATATATATATATATATATATATATATATATATATATATATATGTATGTATGTAATGTATGTATGTTTATATGTATGACCTGGATACTCTTTCGTTCCTATGGTATATATCTGTTGTTTGATATGTCCTACTGGTCATATAGGGAGCAAATGTCAAGTGAAAAACATGTGATCCTCCTTAATGTACTGTATTGTTTTATCTAACCCATTGCTTGTTTCAGTTAGTTTCTTCATCGTAAAGACATCTGTGTTTTTGTGTAGAAATTTGGCATAGGACTACCAATTGCATTTAGAGGTAGAATTGGCGTTGTCCATCAAGTGTTTCTGAGGCTAACACTTAAACTGAAAAATGGAGCTAGGTTGGTAATTTACTGTGATTACTCATTTTCAGTGTATCTTGTTCGATATGGTATTAAAACATTTGATTTCTAGTGATGTGGTGACTTTGTGATCATAGCTCCAATGCATATTTATGAATATTATTGTTTCACTGGCACACTGAGCATAATTTCCTGCAGTACTCAGGTTAGCATCGATGGAAAGCAAATAGTAGAATAGCATAGTTCATAATATTAGTTAGTTTCATGTATAGGGATGGACTTTTATTAATCTAATCAAGATATGGTTTGCTGTAGAAGCAATGATATATGTTAGTTCATTTACATCTCCCCCAGTCCTTTGTAAACTTTTTAAAATCCTGAAATTTTGCCTTGTTTCTCACAATTTCTAAAGTAGTCATAAATAGTCATAAATTTTGACAGGAAGCTCTAAATGTCCTAAAGTTTTACAGATTTTTTATAGATCATGAGATCACCAGATAGGAAACTTAAAAAGTGAAGAATATGAAGATAGTTATGTTCTCTTAAACATGACAGCTTCAATCTGAAAGAATTCTTGAGCAATCAATATGCAACCTTATCTTATTATATCAACAAAAGCAACTACCAAAATATTTGAAAGTTGCAACTTTCGAAATGTGTAGTAAAGTTGCCAAAGGGCTGGGATGTCAAAATTGTACTTATTGGTTTTCAGCTATTATATCCTTCTTCTTAGTATACTTGTTGCAAATCCAAGATGAAATTACGTTCCAACCAGTTGATTTTAAATGGGGGAAATACGGCTGTTCTATCATTCGAGAAGAGTGATTTACAGGAGAGATCTTTTATGTAAACAATTCTAGTTATCTCAACACTGCACCCTGCTGCAAAATAAATTCATCTCGGGATTAATCTACATGATATGGGCTATGTTTTGATGTAGGTCAGATTTCTAGGGAAACATGTGGATAAATCACGACTTCACTCCCACCTCCCATTGACCAAGTACAACAAAGCCACGATTACATGTTGAATACTACAAGACAATAAAGAAGACAACATAGAATTTCGTCAGAACACTCCCCCCTGGAAATAAAAGGAGCAGGGCGTGAGGACACTGACAGGGTAAATAATGTAGAGAGGCACTCAAGCAAGATGTATTCTGATGAAATTTTAATGTGCCATGTTTTCCTAGAAATCTGAGCTGTGTTAAATCATCTAGAAAATTTATTAGTTATTTTGATTTGAAATGACACTATTTGAAAGTAGAGATTTTCTCATTGAATGCACGTTGCTTATTAACAGCTTAATATCTTGATAGGAAGCAAACTTTTTCCTTTTTAGGAGTTCCGTTGTTATTTAAATACTTTGGTCTTAATTTAGCAATGCACCGCTGTAAATTGGTGCTACTGATATTTGCTTTTGACTGACGATTGGATCGAACTTGTTGCAGTTATACAAGCTGCAATCTCTCCTACCCTGCCGCAAGATAGATCAGTCTAAAAAGCCAACGTTAATATCTTTTCAAATGCCCTACCTTGCTGCAAGCAATATGAAACATCTGTTTTTAGAATGCAAACAAATAGATACAGTTACCATTACATATTTCTTATTGTGCAGACGAAGCAGTAATTTTGGTAAATGTTTTCCCGTCTGTATCAATCTGTGTGAAATAGTGGAAGGATGGACACCAAATTAACAGAGACTGACAAGAAAGTAGAGGACGCAATTGGGACTGTTGTAGAATTTGGTGACAAGACGGATGCTGAGCTAAATAAGAACTGCCAGAAGTGCATACCATACTTCTTCGATTATAAGCCATGGCTTACATGTTTTATTTGGATCGTTTTGTTGCGGCTTATAATCAATGGTGGCTTAAATGTTTTTGCCCTTAGCATCAAACCATCATACAGCTTCACTTATGTCGTGATAAAGTAGTTCGATGTTTGTGACGTAACAGGGGATGACCCAACAAACCTCCCCTGCTACCTTGCAACAGCAATGCAGAAGATGAAGAAATATTCCTTGACAAAGAGGAAGAAATACTACTGAATGTCATTGAAGACAAGGACAATGCCATGATTCACAATATATGTTGGCTAAGCTGTTTAGTTGAAGGTTCAAGCTCTTGGCGTTTTTATATCTTTAAAAGGTGTATGAGTTGAAGTACTGTGTGCTATGATTTTTGTTTCTGTTTGTTTATGAAAATATATCCCTGCATTTAGTTATAAGTTTTGTGGGTGTGGCTTATAATCGAAGAAGCTTATAAGCAAAGGCGGCATATAATCGAGAAGATATGGCAGCTACGTGCACTTTTCTAAATTCCTGCTGGTTTGAAGGGTGTAAACTGCGACTCAAAGCGGGTGTAGGTGAAATCTCCCTGGCATTGAAGCAGCCGGCGTTTAATTGGCCTTGGTGGCGTAGTTCCTACTTAAACAGTGCCAATAAGATAGCCTAAACTTACAATTTTAGGTGTACACTAGAAGGAGAGAACAAGGCCATATTCAACAAGCTGGTAGACAACACTGAGCAGGTATTTCATTATCTTATTGAAATGAAACTTTCTACATCAGTTTTTATCTTGAGGCCGAAATGCATGGTCCTTTTCCCACAACAAAATAACAAGTTTTGACCTAAATGGATGAGATGACTGGATGAGTGGTGGGTATTTGCACGATCCTGTTGTAGCCCCGTTTTTCCATAAATAGATTGAGAAGTATAGACGATTGGTGTTTACATATACGCAACAAGCCATTTCTATCCGTATTTTCGTTCTTCTCATCAAGGGAGAGCCAATCCAAACTATATATGTTGGCTCTATAATTTTGACATTTAAAGCGAACTTGAGAAAGTGAAGGATTAGGACAGGGATAACGATAGTTGGGTCAAATGGAGCAGATTGCCTTGGGCACCTGAGCCTGTGAGGATGAATGACCTCACGTTGGACCACATTTTGTCATTTGTCCCTACAATCAGAACAGCTCTCGGAGGTTTGTTTTGGGGCTTCCTGTACATTTCCGTAAACCCTTAACTTATCCCTCTCGAATAAGCCCCCTTCTAGAACTTCAATTTACGAACACTCTTCCTCCCCATACAACCAGCCCCAATTACAGAAGATGATGAATAACTTATTATCGACTGATACCCCACGGGCAGGACATTCTGGTTTTATTCTTGAGCAAATTCCGTAACATTTCAGCTCATTGGCAATATTCATTCAACATAGCATTGCATAAAGGCTGGTTCCCATATGGCCGTAAATACCAGCCACTGCCGCAGTTACAATGGTTGCAGGCTGCCTTAAGCGAAATGTTCACAAATAACCATGGCGTTAGTCAAGCAAATATTGTTGATTTTTCGTTATTGTTATTTAAAGTTTTTCGGCTCGCGGGAGGCAAGAAGCACAGAAGTAATATGGTTCTAGCTCCGTACAGGCAGGTTTTGTTAGCAACCCAGTGTTGATTTTCTAAACCTACTACGCATATGTCGAGTTGAAGTCACGAAAGTTGAAAGGAAGAAGGAAGATGTGGGTTCACAAAATATCAGAGCAAAGGCTGCAAGACGGTCAGTGTCATACTCTGTTTCAAGATGTGAGATAACACGATAGAGAGTTTCTACAGGCTGGTTTCAGTTGTTTTGTAGCAAAGTCAAAGCAATTGGGGGGGGGGGGGGTTGGTGGGTAGAATTACAAAAATATATACCATTTCATTTCTCGATGTTTCATTGAACTAGAAATGTGTGGCAAGTATCAGCTTTTTATTCGGAACAGAACATTAGAATAAGTTGGCAAATCCTAAGCACAATAGAAAACTAAAGAAACTTTGCTGAAATCTTTGAAGTTGATTGAAGCTGCATCCCTCCCCTCCAAACCTCGGATGATTTTGACAAGAAGGGGCTGTGCCCCCGAGCCCTCCAGGGCTATAGTATATCGCTATGACTGTGACCCCCAGTTGTTTTGAGACTTGTTGAATTACGCTTTATCAGTGACGGGGCTATAGGAGACAAGATGGCATCGTAGGGTTGGGTTGAGAGATCTCGAGTAAGATGTAATTGTTTTTTATGTCATTTCATTGCTCTTCATCATACTCATGTGAAGGCCACTACTGCCGGGATCTTATAGTCTGGGGACCTCCTATCGTAACTCATAGGGTAGTTCTGGATAGAATTAATCAATGTTACGCTTTCAACATGGTTTTGTATTCGACTTTTTTCTTCTCAATGCGCGAAACATGAGATGGGCGTGAAATTGCTATATACTCATTGGCTAGCAATCGTCACATGACGGTTTGCAGATAGTAGGTGCCTCAGGCAACTGCAGGCACGATGTTCACAGTAGGTTTTGTCTTGCTACAAATACCGTTACCAGCCAGAACGACGAGCAAAGCTCAACTTTCTTCACTGTACCGCAGTTTCCCGCCGGCTGCCAGGAAGAAATTGTTCGCATATGGAATAGGTCGCCTGCCGAATGCTGTAACACCAGTGCCAGTGGCAGTCCCCGGCATTAACAGCTATATGTGAACTAGGCGTAGACAAGAGAGTTTCTGTCTTTGAGGGTAATGCTTGTCAATGCTTTTGACCTTATTTTACGAAGCTAGACGGTATTAGGTAGGGCAAGACAGCCAGAACAAAATATCGTTTTGTCAGGAACCTGTCAAAAACACAAGAAACCTATCTGATTTCGCATGAATTTTGACCATGTTCTTTTTAGACAGGGATAAGGGACATTTTGGTGACACGAAATGTTTTAAGAATAATAATTTTTTCTAGTTTGTACAAGCGGTTTTTGTATCCACAAGGTAAAACGGAGGTAGAAAGGGATTGTGTATTTCGACCTTCAGTAGGTGATAGGAGTGGCAGGAGAAAGGATCAATATGTTACAATTTTATTGTAAGTAGTGTAGAAGGCATATGTTTTGTAAGGTGCATGTCAGATATTAGCTCATTCAAATTGGGGTATCTTTTTCAATTCGGATATGAGTTGAAGTTGCTGGAATAGCAGTTTTTTATTTTATTAGGACACAAAATTAAGTATTTCATGTTACTACTTTCCCTATACTTGTATCTGGTATTTTTTAACAAAGCCGAGTTACTGCCATCTGTATGCAACAAAGCAGTGGAGCTTTTTATGATCATGCATAATAATCGTGTATAGTCTCTTGCTACCCGTTTCTATAGTTACATGATGTAGGCACTCTGTTACCACAAGCTATCTATTTCTTTTTAGTTTAAAGAATATTACCCTGGGCAGTCTTTTGCTAGTCCATCCGCATTGTTTAGAGATGTACAATGGGTCAATGGACCAAGGCCTGCGTTGAAAGACAATCAGAAAATATTCTCTATTGTCGAGGAGGTAATTGATCAATTAGTATCTCGTTCTGTTACTATCTGTTTTTGTATGTTTGGTATTGTTTTATTGTTATTTTGCGTCATTCATATATTGAAAACCCTAGCAGTATTTAGACCTTTCCCCTAGGAGATTGTTTGTTTTTCATGGGAATTTGTTTATTCCTCGTACGGGTATAGAACTGACACTCATTGCTTCCCTGTTGTATAATGATTAAATTTGTCTTCTCTGTTTAACTGTGAAGTAGTCACAACTTGAATCGCTTTGGTTTTCGTTTTCTATGTGCTGCAGGCATTTCCTCAGGCCTACATGGATCATAAAATCCATTTGCTTATTTTAAGTAATCTAACTTACTTAAGATTCAGACTTTGAGTCTAGAAAATGGTAACTTGCATTTGAATCCAGACGATATATCACATGAAAACAGATGTTTTCTAAGCGGGCCTTCATATGAGAAATTTCAGACCGGTTTGAAACTCACGCCAGCCTGAGTTCAATTTCGGGTGAATCACATGCATATTTTAAACCACCTTGAATTCACATCAAGCAGCAGTAACAACACTTCTGTGTTTTCACAAATCATTTTGCTTGATAATTCCATTCCAGTATGCAGTTTAGCTTTGATTTTGCGCTTCCTCATGATAGTTTCACTTAGACTTGAAATTTTAAAACTGTTTGAAAAGCCGAAAGCTCAGGTTTGCGTGAGTTCAAAGCGGTATGAAATTTCTCATTTGAAGCCCATCTAAATTTTCTACAGTATTTACACCGTGAAAGGCACGTGTGCCATTTCTATCTTGAGTTGAGTAGACTGTGATCCTCCATATGGGTTTGTACTGTTCCATATAGAATATCACCGAAAGCCAGGTGCTCTGGGTAGCATGTTTTAAAGCACATGCTGAGTTCCCCTCTTCACAGTAGACACTGCTTTTTCGTAATGTTGTACTTTTCCGATAAATGTGATATAACTTCTCCTTAACCTCACCAGTTTTACTGTAAGTGTCATTTGCTAAATATTTCTTTTTTCCTAGATTGCGGTATCTGGTCTCCGTATTCTCTGGCATGACAGCGGATATGAGGCAAATGACAGTGGCTCGGCGAAACCAAGTTCCATTCTCACGGAGCAAGATATTGAGCAGTGAGTTTGTCAATTTACAGTTGTTTTCAACTAAAAGCCTCTCAGAGATTTCTTTACAAGATTAATATGTTCGTTATATGCAGACATTGTTACACATTTCTGTGAATAACTATACCAGATGTATTTCTAATTGTCAGTGAGAATCTTGTTTATCTTGTACCTGAAGATGTAGCAGTCCTGGTTTGGGCTTTCATGAAAAACAACTTATACATTTTATGTGTTGTTTAGAAATTATACATTGTACTCATTCCTATCAGGAATGTTATATCTTCCTTTTCTTATCAACAGTGTGCATGCATTCGACTTGTATTATAAGGAATGTATTCAAATTGGAGTGAGAGGATTCTACACCCTCAAGGAGAGTGATATTGCCAAACTCACAAGCCTTAAAGGGCAACCCGATCGAAAGAAGAGCAAACTGTCCATTGAAGGTCCAGTAAGTGAGGATTTTCAGTCTGTTACTATCTTGCACTCTAGCTATTGTGCACTGGAGTTTAAGAAAGGAACCAGAGAAATGAGGGTTAAATTTTTATGTACATGGCATATAGATACAAGCAAGTCATTACAGAGAACCCACATAAGGAGTATGTTTAGAACCCGTTTACACGATATCAGATTCATAAGGATGTGATATGTTTTCATGGTGTATAAGCCTTCCGTCTGCACAAAGACGATCACAAATATTGTATAATTTCAATACTATGTTATGAAATAAGTATTATATCGTGGAAACATCCCAATCCGATATGATTTCATATCGAATCAATTACAAGGGGGCATAGATAATAGACGTAACAGCCTCAGTATCGATGCGGTATAAAGTCATATCAGATTGAGATGTTTACACTGTACCATGTTTATTTCATACCGTATTCATAAGTGTATTGAAATAATTCCCTTTTCATCGTCGTCATCGCGTAAACGAATGGCCAATACGCCATGCAAACGTATCGGATTCAAATGAATCTTATACTGTGTTGTATCGATATTGCAATTGACTGCAGGATGATGGCAAACCAGATGATAACGATTTCACTTGTACAGAGAAGCCAGGTGATAATGGTGACAGTGGTCATGGAAATAAACGACAAGGACGCCAATCAATAGTAGGTACAGCTGGTGGTCATAGAAGCGATGCAAGTGCAAATCGTGGACACACTTCAAGAAAAAGGAGGCAAACCAACCCACAGATGAAGCAATACCAAGCTCCTTTAAAATTTGTTGCTGGTGAGCGTGTTTGCATAGAAGTTATTTCAACTTCAAAATTGTTGACGGTCATGTGGCAAGATGGCAGCAAGCAGGAAAATATACCATCTACTGATGTTCGTACGGTAGATATAAACGAATTGGAGTTCTTCCCTGGAGATTGTGTTGTCGATAAAAGTATGTAGGACATTTAATTTATTATATAACGTATTAGAGACACTTTGATTATAACTTAGAGTTTGCTTGGCACTTGGTTTATACCGCAAAATTCTCCTCCTTCCACTCACCAATTTCCTCAACAGGTTTCGTCACTTTCTGTTTTTGTCTACTTGTTATTGCATATTTTTATATCGTTTTCCACTATGCTGCCAAGATCTGGGACCAGGGACACATTTAAAAGCAGGACTCCTTGTAACGTCGTTATAAAATTTAAAAGTCACCAGACCAATTTCATAGTTTTAGGGGCTCGTTCTGATTTCTCAGGTTTTGGACCTAGGGCAATCTGCTTCATTTGACCCCACTCAGAGAGCTTGTTATTCCAGCATGCAGACCCACATATTTTGTGTTATCAGATTACTTTCTTTATGTCACGAATCAAGTAGTAAAAGCGAGAGAGAGGGTATCAATTACTTTTGGAGCTAATTGCTACTGTGTGAAGTTACTCTTCTTTCTTAAAAGAAGTCAGATAGCCCCTGCTATTTCGAGGCAGCTATCACACCTTCTTAGCAACTCTAGTCTTAGCCGTTTATATCTTGTCAATGGAGACTATAATTTTAATTAACAGTGATATTCACTTTTTTCCCCACAACTTAAGCGCACCCACCGCATACAGCTGCATATGGTGTTGTTCAGAAATCAAATCATACTCAAAGAACATGCATTGTGAAATGGATTGATAAGGGCAACCTTGAAACTTTTGTCAGTGCTCACGACATAAGGGATCATCCAGATTACACTTTCTGGAGATGTACAATTGTTGTTAGGCTGACCGATGTTGTAACTTCAGAGATTAATCAGCCTGGAGACATCCAAGGAAATGCCTCCTGTGGACAGGTAGGATATAACTTTATATATATATATATATATATATATATATATATATATATATATATATATATATATATATATATATATATATATATATATATATATATACACTCAAATTGCTCCAATCATAAAGAAATTTTTAAAGACATAAATAGATCCTCATGAAAAAATTCCAACTCTTAAAAGAGTTGGAATGTTTTCTTGAGGGTCTATGTATATATATATATATATATATATATATATATATATATATATATATATATATATATATATATATATATATATATATATATATATATATATATATATATATATATATATATATATATATATATATATATATATATATATATATATAATTTTATATGAGGTGGAGTTGGAAGTGCCTTGTGCATTTGGGGGGGTGGGATCATTATTGGGCCATACATCACCCCTGTCCGAATTGACTCTGATGTTCTAGTATACATGATCGACTTGCATATTGCTTTCCAGTGCAAAGGTCACATTGCATAAGAAGCGATGAAGTTGTGTTGATTTGCCTGCAGCACAGGTTCCCTTGCACAAGTTGATCCTGCAATTGTTTTTGAGATGACCAATGCAAGGTGGAACGGCAGTGGCTTTTGACATAACCTTTCCATGATCCTGTACGAGCTTTGTTGGGCCTTGTTTATCAATTATGACGATCATTCAGCTGTAATGGGGCACGTCTGTGGTCTTTCCAGCATTCAAAAAGAAAATAATAGGCTTGAAGGGGGAAACTTGCAATTGTAGGCTATGTAGATATAGTGTGTGTTGTATATTATGTACATTAGGTATTATTTTAGTTGTTTAGTTTTAGTTGGATTTGATTAGTTGCAATGGTATGTTACTGTGTAACTGGAAATGTATACCAACTATAAATAATGTTTTAATAATAATAATAATAATAATTTCCAAGGCTAATTTGCGTCTTCATTTTAACTGGCATCTTGTTTTGCTGCTGGACAGTTAGACACCTGATAGTCAGTTATGAAATCTTTTATGTTTCGCTTTATGTCAGGTTTTGCGAGTTGACCTTGATGGAGGAATCCATGTCCTGTGGACGGATAGAACAACTTCTATCATGCAACCAAAGGATCTTCTAGTTGTTGATACTGAGGTTTGTATTTGATTTAATTCACGTGACTATTATAACTCTGTTGGTGCTAATTTTAGATTACTATAATTCAAAGCATTATTGCACCTCTATCAGGTTGAATAACTATCTAAAGTTAAACTCATGTAAGTCGGATCTCTTCGGAACAGATAGATGTGTCTGACTTATGCGAGATCCGAATTATTCAAAGTAGGTTTAGGCCTGCCGAGAGCTTGTATTGGACCCGCAGAATTAAACAGTGAGGCCCCTATTACTACCATTATGAAAATTATCATTTGGCAGTGTGAGATTTGTCGCGTTGGAGGAGGGAGGCGAAAAGCCAGCTCTATAGAACACTTTCTCACAACTTGGAAGGCTTTTGACCACAATTGTTGACATTTTTGCACGATTTGAGTGCTATCTATGAGCTCTGACTGGCTCTTGCACCATTTGAGAGTACGATGATCATTGGCCATAGCAATTTTCGCCTTTGCTATTGACTTGAGGATCAAAATCCGACTAGTATGGTGGTATTTTTAAACCGGGTTTCAAGAGAATTCGAAAATCCGACTTATAACATCCGAATATTGAGCGGAAAAAGTACAGCATTTACAACAAGCGGACGAAGACCGGGCACTTTTGTCCGACTTATGAAATATCAAGCTTTTGCGAATCCGACTTAGCTGAGTTTGACTGTATATATCATAGCTATGATATCTCTGTCAATTTAGCTGGAGTAGTTGTTATGCTATAATGTTGTTTGTGTAATTGTCAGCTATAGTTTTTTGTATTGCTATTATTTTGTTCTGTATTGTCGATTATTAACTGGGTCAATTTTATTGGATTTGGTTGATCCTAATTTAGTTAGGCCTTGAACTAAATGAACAATGTATTCTCATCAGATTTGTTTATGCGAAAAAGAAAGGATCTTGGTTTCGTGTAAATTTATGATACCTTAGGTAGAACATTGAGTAAAGTCATACTTTATTTGTTTATGTGTATTTTACGCAGTCAACCAAGGGGCCATTCAAAAGGTATGTATGCTCAATATCCATCAATTTTTGACCTCCCCCTCCTCCTAGCGTACGTACCTTTATGTCATCACCCCCCTCCTAAATGTTTAATCTGTGTCTTATCTCACTATTTGAAAAGTTCTCAATATTTAGTGCATGCCCGAGAAATCTCAAATCTAAAATGAAAGTTTTTCATGACTAGAACAATCTTGCGTTTATAATTCTTACAAGTTTTTTTTATGTAGAATGCTTCGAAAATAATTAGTGTTTGAAACTTACTTAGGTGTATGCATGTGGTGTTAGGTGTATGCATGTGGTGTTAGGTGTATGCATGTGGTGTTAGGTGTATGTATGTGGTTTGAAGAGGCTCCCTCCTCTTGTACGTTTTTGTACACTTTTTTTGGCACCCCCCTTCCTCCAGAGCGTAAGTACTTTTTGGGTGGCCCCCAGTCACGTAATTTGTGGCAACTTTGTATCATCAATAATGATGATGCTCTTGACAAGTTTTTGGATATGAAATTGAACATATCTCTTCATTATGAATGTATCTGCTGTTTTTAGGATTTATCAAATGAGGCTTTGGACATTAGCACTGGTCAAGAACGCACCCTAGTCGATTACATGCAACCACAAGATTCTAGAAGTATCCTTGATGAAATCGCGCGCCGGTCCGTAACGGCCCTTGACAATAGCACACATGGCAACATAGAAGTCTTTAATGAAGATCCTATAGTTCGAAATAATATCACTACGGATGAAGACTCTCCAACTGACTGCAAAGTTGATGCAACTATGTCAAAATTGGATAGTGTTAGGTTTCAACCTGACTCGAATCAGAGTACAGATGTTGAAAGATGTAAGTGGATTCTCCTTCGTATCAATGTGTTGTCTATATCCTACTTTGTTGTCAAGTGCAAAAAATTTTCTTTGCTTTGAATTCATAATCAAGTGATGTTTTATTTCAAATATGCCATTTTAAATGGTGGCTTGAATGACTGAAGAAGACTTACTTTGAAAGTAAAATTTTAAATTGTTGTTTAATTGGCAGGCATTTTCATTGTGCTGGAAGAAGTTCCATCATCACATCAGTTCGCTGCGCAGCCATTTCAGGCAGCCAATCAAAGACAGTTCTACTCGGTCATAAGGAAAGAAATTGAAGGATTAAGATCGAATCTTCCTTCAGGTCTCTTAGTAAAAGGATTTGAAAATAGACTGGTAAGGTGACCTGCTTTTGGAATATGTTTCTTTCATTTTTCTACATGTATTGTTTGTAACAGTACTTGCTAATTTTATGTTTTGTTTTGCTTATGAGATAAGGAATGTTTTCTTCTATTTCCTCTTTGAATATTTTGATGAAGTCTTCTTTTTGGTTTTATCCCTTTTTGGTTTTAATTTTTTTGTCTATATCTTGTGTTTTGTTCTGTTAGCTGTACATTTTATGTTTTATTTGTCTATGACATCAGAAGATAAGATATATTAATATGAATCTGTACTCTACATACAAATACTCATCTGTTATGTGGCTGTACTGCACGTGATATATGGGGATTTTCATGAAAGGGTCAATGGATTTTGTTGAAGCAGGCTCGTTCTAAAGTTGCTTTTTAAGATCAGTGCACTATAGTGTAGAAACGCTGCATCTTGTAAGTGTTGAAGTGCTAGAATTTACTACATGAATCATAATATCATCTCATTGCAGACCTTTTGTAACTCTGGATTCTAAGCAATTCCAATATTTGTATTACTAAAAGGAGTCTTTGTAATTACATCAATGTACGCAAATAGGCAATGCTGTTGCGACTTGCAATAAATGACTACTGCAGTGTGTTGTGAAATTAAGTTATTGTTTTATATGGCTCTTTTATCTTCCAAAGGATTTATATTCGATCTTGATCGAAGGTCCAGCTGGTACCCCATATGAAGATGGGGTTTTTCTATTTGATGTACAGCTACCACAAAACTACCCAAAGTCACCCCCTGTTGTTCGCTATTTGTCCCAGTGTATTGGGAAGCTAAATCCTAACCTGTATGAAGATGGAACCATCTGTCTTAGTCTTCTTGGAACATGGAGTGGCAAAGGATCAGAGACTTGGACCAGTAAATCGAATTTATGTCAGCTAATTCTTTCACTTCAAGGTGGGAATCCTTATACTATATATATATATATATATATATATATATATATATATATATATATATATATATATATATATATATATATATATATATATATATATATATATATATATATATATATATATATATATATGCATGCATAACCCATACATTTACTGGGTGTATAGTATACTGGATCCATTCTTAGTTTCTTGTGTCTTACTGGGATGCTGGCACTTACTTTTCATAACACCAGACAGTGTTTATCCTGGTTTTTTTGGACTGTAGACTTTTCTGTAAGTTAAACCAGATAAGAGTCCATAATATCAGGACTAACATACTTGATTCGTTTTAATTTTGATTGAAAATATGAAATAATGTTAGTTTGTTTATTCGCATAAATATTTACAAAACATACAAATACATAAAAGATACCACAGGGAGCATGGAATTACATAGCAACCCTGTAGCCATTACACATAAATAACTAAAAGAAAACAATTAAACACAAATAAATACTTAAATAAAATGTATCATTCAACTGTTACGCTACTCCTCCACCCGTAAGGGAGAGAGGGGGAACCTCAAAACTAATTGGTCAAAAAAAACACATGATAGGCCGTGCTATCAGGGACATCATGAGGAGAAGGTGAGGGCCCCAAATACGGCAGTGTTAAGCGTTACGTAACGGAGGAATGACCTTAAAATAACTTCTAAGTAATGTATATTTTGGGATGCTAAGAAAGGGGAAATAGATGGTATGAGTATTAGTTACTTATTCATTTAAACAAGGACAGAAGCTTTAAGGGTGTTCAGAAGAGTTATGTTTGGTCATTCTTTCAAAACGCTTAGAATCATGGGTATATTGTATGGTCATTGCTAAAATTTCTGCATTTGAATCATACGGTAATTTTTCGTGGCCATAAAGAATGATTTGTAGTAACTCTTTGTTGCTCAAATTTCTGAAATCATATTTGTACAATATATTGTTCACACACGTGAGAATATCTCGTCTAATTTTACAATAAGCATGGCAATACAGGAAATAGTGTTCCGTATTTTCGATACCGTCATTTATTGGGTACAGGGGATTCAAAGTTTCCCTAAATGTATGTTTAAATGTATGGTAGTTCAATGTGCTAAGGCCAACACGCAGCTGAGTTAAAATAGATATGCCCTTAGGATTGGAATAATATTATTTGTACTATAGGTGGGTCCATGATGCATTACAGTAGTGACCAATCAGTTTTAGGGGATGTGTACTTCTACAGATATACTTTAGCATGTCACGTGTACATTTGGTACGTTTTGGTTGTCCAATTGATGTGTGCTTGTTGGTCACATTTAGGTCTGATTCTGGTGGAGGAGCCGTATTTCAACGAAGCTGGCTATGAGAAGTACAAACACTCGGCAGAAGGCGCTGAAAACAGTAGAATGTATAATGAAATGGTTCTTATTAACATGTTGCAAAGCTTAGAAAGACTGTGGAAGAACCCACCGGAAACTTTTCGAGAGGAAGTCAGACAGCATTTATCTAAGCACCTACCGAAGTAAGCGATTTCCTTCTGAAACTATTTAGCATCATGTCAGCAGTGTTTCCCTTCGCTTATTAATAACAAGCATTTATTTCTATATCATCACAGACATTTCCCTGGATTCTTATTGCTACCTATATTTTGCGTTTGTCTCTCGTAATCTTGTTTGTTGGGACATTTTTCAAAGCTTCCTCTCCCTTTCTCATCTGACTTATCTCTCTTCTCTCACTTCCTGTCTATAAAGGTTTCTATTAAACGAAGGGGGGGGGGGTGACACTTATTGACTTTTCAGGTATATTCCGATACCTCCGGAGAGTATTAGGAGTCCCCTGTTAATTAAATGCCCAGGAATGAACAGTGGCTTTTTCCGTGAGAAAATAAATCTTTCACCAAATGATTGTGTTTCCTTCACCATATAAATGTGTCTTTTGATGTTTCTCATAGGCGCAATGGACAGTTAAATTATCATTAGATTTTAGAAATAGTTCTGACCCCTTCCCTGTTTGTCAAAACTCTTCGTTTATTAGATGTTTGAATTATCCTCGACCTCCCCGATTATTAAGGCCATCCAGTTGATTAGCAACCTAAGAGTACGCATATGCTCGGATCTTGATAACATTGACTTCGATGCTTACACTGGCCTGAATAATGCCATCTTCTTTTTATGTTTGTACCCTCTTCTGTAATCTGTAGTACGAATGGGTCTCATAATATTTCCCACAACACAAGTTTATGCATCTGGTTTTTAGTATGCCGACCAAGAAAGAGACTAGTTTGAAAAATCATTGCATCATTTCCTTGTGTTTTCTTTTAGATTATTTTCCCGAATATACAACTGGGTCGGATTTTATGCCTCAACAGACTTTTTGCAAAAGCACGATATTCCGAAGGTAGAGGACGAAAGCTCATTGACCAAACCAGGATTCCCTCTTCTCCCTCTATCAGTTGGATTTTGCATACCGATCCTGCGAAATCTTAAAAACTTGGAGATGTCGTTTAACACTTGTGCTTAGTTAATGAGTACTGCAGATAGAACTTATCTTATTTGTTAAGCCAATCTTGTTATTGCTATCCAGATGCCTCATTGAATGGGTAGAACCTATGCTATAGTTAAGGTTCTTTGTCTTTTAAGGAGAGACTAGTGATATATCCTTTATGCCAATAGTCTGTTTTATTGTTTGTTAATTAGTATGTTGGTTATACTCTGACGTAGCAACTAGCTACAATTCGTGGTGATGGTATAACTTTGGTAGATATGGGGAAGTTTAACGTGCAATCAGAATATCTCTAATTCTATATCTCAATGTCCACAACTTCTTTCCAGCTGTATAGCCCTTTCATCAGGATAGAACTAGGCAATCTTCAAAACAGCAATACATTTTTATAGGAAAAGCAGTCTTTAATATGGTTTGAAGTCATTGAATTTTGCCTGTGCCATATTACTGAACAGTGTACCTGGCGTTATAAATAAAGACATATATGAATTGTTAGATGTAAAATAACATCTCATGCCTTTGATACGTGCTATTCTTTTGTGAGAGCTGTTTTACAATAGGTTGGAGGGGGTACCTGTAGATTGCTGATGGGGTTGTCAGTTCCTCCATGAATGATTTCTTGTATACTGTTTTACATTTTCCAAGATGTATTGTCCGTGAATTTTTGTTTGAATATACCAAGCATAACAGTATCTAGCAAGATCAAAGAAAAGTCTCTTTTCTTTCCTTATTGTACAGTATGTTGATTATACTAATTTTCTATTTCCACCTTGCATTAAATTAATAATATGTTGTAGCTTTATGTTGCACGCCGAAGTGCCAAATATACAGAGGGTTTTAATAAACAAGGGGTCGGAAAAAATTCTGCATTTTAATAAACGGAGGATCAGAATAAACGAAGGGGTTGGAAATTGAAAAAGAGCTTTAAATGATTATACAGCGGGGAAAAAACAAAAGCAGGTTGTCATTTGTGCAGGCTGCCATTGCAGCAGCAATTTTTCGCGACATTTCTTAGAAGTAGTATGCCAGAAAAAATTATCACAAAATTCATTTTGACCAAAGTCAATTGACTATGTTTTGATATCAATTGACACGTGCTTCGATACATACCAATTGTGACTCGTTTTGATATCAATTGACACTTTTTTTAAAGAAAACATTCGAATGCTTGAGGATACTTAAAATTAATAACGGGGGCTCCTTACAAGGTCCTGGGGATTGGAAAAAGACGAAAAAGAAATATGCAAATAGAAAATGTAAACCAATTTGGATTTAGAACCGGTTTACTTCATTTGATAAGGAATATTTGGCTTTTTGATGTTTGATATTTGTATCCATTTCTCTGTGGGGGTGTTTCTCTGTCTTTTGTTTTGTTTTGCATATAGTTGAAAACGAGGCACCAGACGAAAACATTAGGCCTGCATTAGTGAAAGCGAGAACTACAGCACATTCAGGACACAATCGTAGATCTATGTTCAATTACTGTATGAAGTGTATTCCTTGATTTGATATCTGGTGAGTTCTTCATTAGCTTGTGATAGTAGATAACGGATCATACGATTTGTTAAAGATGAAAGAGGACTAAAGGAGAGTTGCAAATGAACCTCGTCGAACTCTATCTGTCATTTGTATTGTAGCACTTGTAATGATATTTTCAATTGACTACAGAAATGAAAATATGTTGTCAAAGTAATACTTTACAATTTTGAGGTCATGACACATTAATCATATTTCATGCAGAAATGCAGACATTTAAGTAGCTTATTACTGATGTAGTTTGTAGAATCCTATTATCTGAGTGTGTTAAGATGAGCTTAGCTTTGGCATGGCAGAAAACTGTGTTTATCAAGCTCCTTTAAAGCAGGGTATTCATCTTTCATGTCTTTTCATAACTAAAATATCATTCAAAATTGAACAGGATTTATCTAGGGAAGTTCCTATGTGATGGAGGAGGTATGACATGAACGAGCCCATTCTCAGAAATGATGCAGATAGAAAATCCCTCTAACCCGAGAAAACTGAGAGTTAGTACTTTCTTACTTGCTTTATCGTTAGAAATAGTAAAGACAGTTATAATAGCAAAGGACTATGACAGAGAGCTGTGGCAGTTGGACTAAAGTAACAGTTAGTGTACATTAATTTCTGTATGTTGGCCTAGGATGGAATGTAAAGCAAGCAATTTTACATCTATTTACATTTAGCTTTTCCTATGGGATAAACCGTATCTCAAAGATTAACTTAAGATTATAAATATTATAGTAATTGAATGAATAATATAATAAAGATTAACTTTACCATACTCATGTGTATATGTTCCAAGAATTTGAATTGGCAAAATTCAGTGAACAGAACAGAACGAGCTACATATTGATGTACTTGAATGCCCATTTGCCTTCTACTGCTTGTCATGAAGCTAAATGGTTTTTAGGTAATGTAATCAAGTTAATAGAACCAGGAGTGTATGGATTTAGAACTCTCTGCCTATCTATAACTTTAAAACAGTTTACTTCATAATCTATTTATTTTAAAGTTAACTGAAACTATGACCTATAAATTAATTCTTAATATTCAAGAATGTAAATATTGTCTTTAATATATGATATGTAAGCACTATAGCCTCCCCTGGATTTTGTTACATCCCCAAGATCCTCAACTCCATGAACTGTTTTATTGATTTGTATTCAACACTTAGTTTCTACTTTCAAGTGTTTATAATGTATGCCAGAATATATATCTGCTTCTGATCCAATATTGAGAAGTATAACAATGGCTACAGAGTAGGTGCACAGCAAGTCTAGTACAGCAGAAAGCATCCAGGCTTCAATTAATTTGTAATTCAGAAAAATGATGACTTTCTTTAGAGTGGCTTTTATCTTGAGAAGTCCTTACAGTGATTCAATTCTGTATAGACTTTTCACAGGTTTGTATTATATGGATTTAAAATGAAATATAGATGTCAAGAGGACTAAATGTATAATACTCAATAAAATGGAAAAGTACTATTTACAAAGAACTTTTACTTATGGACCCAAGAACTAGGAATTTTTTAAAGCATTTCTCATTTAGCAATTATAAATCAATAAAATATTAGAATCCATTAAATTAGAATATATATCAAGTCAAAAATATATTAAAAATAGAATTAAAAATAAATATTAAAATGAGTAAACATTTTCTACTGTGCAAGTGCTACATATGAATTAGGACAGAAACACTTACTTTAAATATAACAAATATTTTTTGCTTTATTCTATCAAGTTCTCTAAGAGAAATAAAAATTAGAATCTCACCTGTGTCAACAATTTAGAGATATTTGGGTATCTAATCAATGCTATTTGATAAAAAATATGACAAATAAGAAGTTGAAGGCTCTTCTACATCAACAATCTAAAGAGCAGTTTTACAGACCAGGCTCTGAAAGACATATGGATATCTTCCTACTTCACAGTAAAGAATCACCTGCTTTTTGTAGTGCCATATTTCTTCCAATGTAAGATGCCTTTGTTTTTAGATAGATGCCTCATTACATGACACAGAATAAAAAGTAAATCTTGCTTGGTTATCAGCCGCACCTACAAAAGTCATTAGTGAGCTTTGTGGAAAAACTGTGAATTATGAGGTACGTATTGGAGAATAAGTAAATTATGTTTACATGATCAGCCTTGGTTGAAAAAGATGTAATGACAGATTGCTTAAGTACTCCCTAACTATTCATGCATATAGGCAGCAGTTTGTCCTGAATTTGCAGTTAAAATTGACATGTTATGATGGTGTAACGGCTTGGACAAGGAAATGTAAGCTGCACTTGTTTTTACGTCCCCATTAATTATAAGGCACAATGAAATGTCCTAGATAAAAGTGTAAGCCATGCTGCTAAACAATAAAAAGTCATTATTTGAAGTTTAGAGCTTAAAGTGAGGTCAGTCTGCACGACAGATCAATTTTAGTTATGACAGCAGAATCAATACAAAGTATGGAAGTGTAACCTTATCAGTTACTGTCTGTCTGATGTATCAAATCAGTCTAAGCATACATTAAAGGCTTTAAAAATATATTGTTTATCACAGTTTTACATCAGACTTATGTGAATAGTCCTCCTAATCTATTCTCATATAGTCCCTTCTTAGTGCATGATGGGAATTCGTATCATCAATTTAATGAGAAATAGCTTTGAATTGCTAATGGTATACAAATGGACATTTATGGAATTCAATAATTACTTTCATAAAATGATGTGAGGTTTTCAACTTTGTTATGGAAATTCACAACCACGACCGCTGCTTCTAAGATAAGATGAAATATTTACAGAGAAAAACTAAGTTGTTACTGTAGCAGTTTGAAATTTAGGACAAAAAAATGACCGTTTGAAAAACTAGTTCAGTGTGGCATATGGTCCGCTAGGTATAGTCAGGTCATTGTCAGCATTTCAGATGTCTTAATGCTGTAAGCGTATATAGTTGTTTTGTTCTTGAATATTTCAAGGATAGAGCATTGTGATTTGAACCAGTACTTGCATCAACTTGAAAAAGTTAACTGGAATATGCACTAGCTTTTCTAAACTTGAAGTGGACACTAAGAGATACCATAGGCCACAACAAGCCCAAATTTAAAAATTTATGAAGACAATGGAAATATTGGAGAAGTACTTTGCCTTATAAGCTGTATAAGAAACAGGTTTACTAGAAACCAAGTACTAGACACCCTGCAAATTAAGAGACAGTTAGTACTACAAAGAAAGATTTAAGAAACTTGAGAAATTTGTGCCATCTTTCTCAGTTTCGGACACCCCTTCTCTCCTCCACATAGTTAAACAAGCATCCATTACAGTACTTTTGTGGGCTATGCCCTATAGACACTACAAAGACAATGTTTTATGATCTGTTTGGTTAAGAAATTTTTAAGAAACTGCTAGAACTAAAATGTAGAAAACAATTCAAGGAACTTTTACTACAAGGCCTTTATCATATTAAGGAACAATCGTGCCAGAGGCTGGGTGAGGAAAACACTTTTCCAGTGAAGTGGTGGTGTTTGTGATATTATAGCAAAGTGATGAATGTTTTGATAAGTTTGTTTATCATCTCGTAGCTATGTGCAAAAGACATTTCCACTCTAAACACATTAGGAAACATTATGGTTTAAGAATATGACGTATTTTTTGAATAAGGATGTTAATTTGAGTATTTTTTCTATTTGGAAAAATTTATTGTTTTTTTAATATTGTATCTATATTCTGCTGTTTCTATTTATGGTATGTTTATTAGCTCGACAGCTAGCTGCTTAGATGCTCAAATTGTATTATACTTAGACTATTAATTCCAATGAAATTCTCTGATGTTAAAATCAAATTTTGATAAGAACCCTTTGGCTAGGTATGACTTATGACCCTACAATCATTTTTCAATTGGTTGTAATAGCACAGTAATGAGTTGACAATTTTTTTCCAGAAATGTGCAGATTTATTAGTGGTTCTTGAAAGATACATTTATCAACGTTGCAACAACAATTGGTTGGGCTCATCTGCCGAAACTTGTCCTCGGGGAATTTTCACAGGTATGCTCTCTGTGGGAAATGCTGCTTTACTTCATATTAACTTTTTGATTTGAGCATGTCTTCCCTCCAAAGCCACTTATTACAATTTTAAAAGTATCGAAATAGTCTGAATGCTATCTAATTTCACAAATGCTAGAATTTGTGTCAAGCTGTTTTTCCGCTATGCACAATGCATTGTTGGTTTTGCTACAAAGAAATCATTCCAGATGACCCTAGGGGTTTGATTGAGAATTCCCTTATTTTCCCTTGTTTCTTTTACCAAATCTTTAAAGTTCCCTGAAATTTCCAGTGGCATTCAAGATCTTTCTGCTAAGCCCAATAAGCAGGAGAGTATCTACTTTGAATTCTCTAAACTATTCCTTAAGTTGAGTTCCTTAAGTTTTCCTTGATTTCTATGACAGACATTAAATTTCTCAACAATTCCGTGGTTTGCCTTTTCCCCCTGTTTGCTGCTCACAGTGTGATAAAGCAGTCTGCAATATTGGAGCCTGTCAATAAACAACCATGTTGCAATTTTCAAATAGAATTCACAAATATATTTGAATTGTTGGTTTGTACTGATCCTTCTTAATCTGTGCAAGTCCTTTATGCTTTTTGTTGGTCCATGTTTGTTCTTGTTGATCCTTGTTGGTCTTTGTTGACCCTTGTTTGACCTTGTCGCTCCTCTCTTGCCCCATTTTCAATTGATGTAAGCAATAAATAGAATTCTGCCACATCTAAAATGACTAAGTGCGAAGTATCTTTGTCTTTAATTTAGTTTTGGAAGATTCAAACTTCACTTAAACAACTTCGTGGTCAGAATTCTTTGAAGTAAATTATCTGTTGTAAACTTTCACCTGTTTACAGTAAATCCCCTGATTCAGAATCAAGAGACAAAGCTTTAGATCCATGACTTCATCGAGTGCTCTTTGATTTCTTTTAACAATTTAACTTTTTGACAAAATTATATTGATTACATTCCACCTTTTAAACTTCAACATCTTGTAAGAGTACTCGGAAGTTGTATATGCAATACTATTTCTGGTTCAGCCAACTCCATTCCTTGTGTTGCCATGGAATCCTCGAATATTCACCAGATTAATTATTTCTTTACTATTTATTGCTTGAATAAAATATTAATTTGTGAAGCACTTTAAATTAACGCTAAAATATAACGACAAAAGGAAACGAAACATTTAGATTAAGGGAGTGCGAAAAGTTTGTCCCAAGCGCAACATGTAAATACGTGCGAAACAAGTGTTTGGATCTCAGTCTCAGGACTGAAAGCTTTACCATACCCCAGCAATGGGAGTATGATTGAATGCAAATATTGAAATTATCACATACCTCAATAATAGCAGGATATTCTCCAAGTACCTGCCATTCTACCAATCCTGGTTTTTCTTGAAATTTTATTTCACACACCCAGCCTGAAAGCTGTTATCAATGTGATACCTCAGTTTAAACATGCATCAAAAGTCTATACCCCAGCTGAATTTCCTCCTTTCTTGTCTCCGCAACACCTAATGGCTGTTCCCTAAGAGGAAACGGGTAGGCTACAGGTGGCATAGAGCAAACACACAAGAAAGAAGAAAATTCTAGAGATTTTATGTTAAAATGGTATGTGCTACTTTTGAAATAAGGTTTCCTTTGATTCAACGTAAGGAGATTGCTTGGGAGTTTTTATCTCGTGATATACGCTCACATGAACTAGTACGAGAAGAGAGGCGTCGACAGTCCTCGTCAACGTATACGGAATCGTATTCCACGCAAGAGAATTAATACACTACGCGTGAACGCAGTGTTTAAGTGTTTCCCTTCGTTGTTATGTTAAAGCCCTCATTCATAGCACTTCACACACGTTAACTCACTAGAATAACTATTGATTTATCTTAAGTAAGTAGATGCAATGCATAGCTAATGGAATAAGTAAATTTACAGCTACTGTCTCTATTGCATTGTTGTGCTTATGCGTCTATTAGCTCTGACCTATCTGATTATCAATGCTAAGGGTCTCATAATTGACTAAAAGTTACATAGACAACTTAAAAAACAAACAAACGTGAATTAAACTAGTAATGAAAATTATTACTTCAAAAGCAACCCTTTTCTACGTAGTGTCGACACATTGTACTAGGGCAATCTCTCTGACACTTCCAGCATTTAATACAAGTTGTAGATTCAGCCATGATTCTAAAAATTTGAATCTCATTTGACATTTCACGGTATCTCTACTGTCTTTATTGTATTGTTGTGCATATTCTTCTATTAGATATGTCCTATCAGATTATCGATGCTAAGTGTCTCATAATTGACTAAAAGTTACATAGACAACTTGAAAACAAACAAAGGTGAATTAAACAAGCAATGAAAATTATTTCTTCAAAAAGCAAACCTTGTCTACGTAGTGTCAACACAATGTACTAGGGCGTGCTCTCTGACACTTCCAGCATTAAATACAAGTTTTGGATTCAGGCATAATTCTGAAAATTTGAATCTCATTTGACATTTCATGGTATAATGAACTACCTATAATTGCAATACTCTTGGTAATTCAAGCCAGTTATTGACTTTTAAATCACATAATGTGCTTTTCTGTTAAAAACTTTTTTTGATGCTACAACGGTTAAGGCCTAACTTATTCTATAGATTTGCTGATATTTTTCAGTTGTATATGCCACTGAAGGGTTGCCAGTTGAACAGAAATGCACTCCTATTTCTACTTATGAAAGCACAATAACAGAGCCATGTATAAGATCTATGGCCAAAAAAGAAGTCATTAACACAATCAATTGATACCTTTGGATAGCTGGTCTTCTGCATGAAAGATTTTAGATTCCAATGTATATTGTGCTGTATGAATCTATTAGAGAGATAGTACCCTATGAACTATCTGGCTGCTGTCTAAGTAAAACAAGCAATCTCAGAGGAATGATTCAATTTCACTCTAAAAATTTTTAAATTATTTACTGGAGGTCAGAATAAATATGAGATGCTTGAAAAAAATCAAAAAGCTAACATTCGGATTGGGACGATTGTTCTGTACTCAAGAATAGCGCTGTCACCTACTTTAAATTTGTATTCAAGTGATATTTTTGGACTACCAATCTTAGAATTATTAGTCTTAGCTGCATTTGGTGCTAACCAATTACTTCTATATTTCCTTTTTGTCATATGCGTTTATTAGGTCTGTTAATACACTAAAGTATGGTTATCAGTATATAATTCATGAATTGATTTTGTTAAGTGTAGCACAAACGAGAAATCTCATGATATAGCATCGAGTTCTTCTCCCATGCAATAATCACATTTGCTTTTGACTTACCATTTCTATATCATACATCAAGTCTACCTGCCATCTCATCTACTTTATTGTATGCAGCAGCAATATTTCATTCCTTGCTCTTTTACGGTTGCCAGAACAGTTTGCAACCTTTCATTCTTTTGACAATTATTACTCATCTTAGAAATATGCACCCAAGGGTGGACTGGCAGCTGTTTCCCAGGAAGACTACTCTATCAACTGGACCCGTATTGGGCGTGGTTATAAAAGTAGTGTGATAATGGTCAAGCGCGATTCTAAGGAAGGTCCACTAATAAATCAGTTAGGTTGAGCCCGGAATGCGACCACTACTCGACATCCCTTACCAGTCCGCCCCCATATGTGTCATACATCTGTTGTACAATTTCTAATAAGTGAACTATAAGGTATGCTGTAAATCCTCCTTAACTTAAATTGGTTTTAATCCAAAGGTCTCCATTTTAATTTGTTGTTGTGTGATCATTGCCTTTCATTGCCGTTCATTGAGGCCTATTTCTAAATGGCTTCAAAATGTAATTCTGAATTTGCTTACTTGCTCTGAATTAGAAGTGTAGATGGGGCGGGGTAATTGGGTTTGTGGGGCAAAATGGGTCAATATCAAATATCTGTCAAATGCTTCCGTATTTACTATTTATTTATCAAATGACGCCATTAAATACAGTAAATTTCAGAGCCAGAACGACGATAGAATGTAAAATCACTTTATCTTTAAAATTTAATTCAGCAATATTTCAGAATTAGAAAATCCAGAAATTGTTGAGGAATTCAAGAATGTTGTCGTATTGAGCTAAAGATGAAATGATTTCAATCTTTATGGCTGTTTTGGCTTTGCCATGCTGCGGTGTCCATTAATTGCCAAACTGCGGTTCCCATTTCATAGAGCAGTTGAAACCTAAAGAGTAGTCATTGGTCTTATCCTTATAGGTAGGGCAAGATAAATCTCTCTCTAAACGGATTTGTGTTTGATACTTTGGTATTCTGAATTAAATTTAGAAATGCATCGAAAATATTAAACGAAGAAGGTTTCCCAGTTTAATGAGACTATGATATGCATTTCTCTCTAAAGACAGTTTTAGGGCTTGGGAATCCATGTTTTGTTCATATCTATTGTGAATTAAGGAAATAACTACAAAATGTGCATATTGTAATGTTTAAAGAATTGAAAAATTCAATTTTTGCAATGTTTTCACGGTTCGTACACAGTATTTCTACCATTCAGTTATACTTGTCAGGGCTGAGCATCAATTTCGATAATTCCTCCTTGTATGGATTTTGTCCAACCCCTTATCCCGCCGCAATTTTCAAGATGAGATATTATGACCAGTATCACAAATTACTCGAAAGTAAGAAATCAGAGCGTGCTTTTTATCTTCGACATTTAAGTTTCTATAAAGACATCGAGACTAAGACTTGTACCTGACTTGAAATTCATCTTTAGTTTCTGGACATAGTAACTTATGACTTATTTTGCCCCATCCTTACCTAATGTTTGATGAAGCAGATATTTGTTTGAGTATTTAATACCCTGAGGTCAGATAGAAGACCGTGCTGCAAAGCACTAAATAATCATGTATTAATTTAAAGAAAGACACGCATTTCGTGAGTAATATGAGATGTTTCATCCCGAAGTAGAAGAGGACGCGGTCGAAATTTATGCAAATGTATGTGTATTATGCACAGGCATCTTAATCAACTTAGAATAGGTTGCAGGATTTTCTTCATCAGACGAGTAAATTACAAGGTATCCATTCTGGGAAAAATATTGTAATTTTATCCTTCAATTAAAAATTGATGTTTACGGACATTGCATATCTCTCTTCATAACTATTATTGAGTAAAAGTTTTAAAGCAACTGCAGTTATTGGCAGTACTGATGTGGCTTATGTTTTCCTTTCAGGAATGTCAAACGCTGTTGTAAGTGGAATGTTACAGCTATTCAAAAGCCTTTAAGTTTCTGCAAATATCATACATGAATGGTACACAAATTGAGGGACTAACAATTAAGATATAGTTGAGTTATATGTTTTTATGTCTTAGCTATAATTGTATGATTTGGGGACTTCTTACTCTACCTAGAATCAAGCCAGTATTATTTCATGTTTCTTATCAATCTCACATGTCTTGCTAGTTTATGTAAACACGCTCTTTAATGCAGTAAAAGGTAGTTTCTTACACAAGATATATTCTCTCCCTCAATCTACCTTAGAATCCATTATACAATTGGACATTTTGAAGGGCAATTTGACATAACAAGAGGCTTAAAATAACAGGAAATAGTTTAAATACATAGCTTTCCTACTTCAAGTTTTAATCCATTGCTTGTAGCTATAACGACATGTGTACAAAGAGGTGTGTTGGTAAACATTGCATTCATAAGTCAATTAACAGTTCTTCTTATGTACATACAGATACAGTCTATAGTTAAGAGCCCTATTCGATTCTAGTTTCATTTACAAGAAGCGATATTAAGAACTAAGTGATATTTTTGTATTTAGAAAATTTTATTACCAGTATTCTGTCCGTTCACAATCTCTTGACACAGGTTGTTATCAAAGGTCCGAAGCAATATCCTTGTTATCTTTTGGAATATTTTTTGTCATTTAAAGCTATTTCGTTGCAATCTAGGGTATGTTAAACCAATTTGATCATTTCGAATTTATCTCTATATATTTCACAATGGCCAATGTGAACATATATGCGTAGATCTATGAACTTCTCGATCGTCTTCATCTGTTCATTTTATGAACATGCGTTATATTTTCAGCATTTACATAATGTAATAGGAAGCAAGCCGTCTTCTCTCTTTCCATATATCCCTTTATCCATGACTGTTATGATTCTCCGATTCCAGTTTGATAGCCAGGAGTGATTTCTAAGAGGAGTTCAAGGGGATAGAGCCCCTCCCCCGCCCCCCCCCCCCCCGTTAATGTGGATATGTACTGTTAGGAGGGAGGACGGAGCCTCCTTAGTGTCAGAGATCGGTTGCTGTGATCTTGCCCCTCAAAGTTTCCCACTGCCCATTAAAGGCTTAAAATGCGTTGTTTTCGAAGATCTTGATGTTTATATTCTGCTACTCACAGGACGTCCTCAATTTGTGTGCTATGGCTTGTGATAAATCCTGTTTTCTTTTACCCGTTATGATTGAATAAGTTAAATTCGGTATCGTCACGGAAAATGTGTAGATGACTTAGTGTTTCCGTCAAGGCTTTAAATCAGTGATTACACTGCTTAGCTTGAATAATCAAAACTGCCATATTTGCATCTTTGAAAAGATGGTTATGCTCATAACAAAGCCACACCCTCTTACGACATTGCATCTAGAGAGGCCCCCTTGTTAAAAATTTAAGAAAATCATCCCTGACCATTGTAGATAACACTTTCTAAACGTTGTTTCCTCCCATTTTCAAATATTCTGTGTGACTAAATTGACGTACTCTTCATCACAGTGTAAAACATGTTACATATCCACTGGAGAATTTTATCAACTTTTCCAGGCGGAACTATCCACCAAAATCTTGCATATTCTAAATTAATATATATATATATATATATATATATATATATATATATATATATATATATATATATATATATATATATATATATATATATATATATATATATATATATATATATACCGTGAATCCTCGAATAAGCCTCCGGGGGTTTTTTTGCAAAAATGAATTTTTGAGTGGGGGCTTATTCGAGGGGAGGGTTTATAAATATATATATTATGATGCTAGCATGCTGCATAATTCACAATTTTTCAGAATTTATTGCTCTTTGAAAGTTATCTCATGCCCCATTATAGAAGTCTGCAAAGTCCTCATTAATGTTCCTTCCATGTCAATGCTGCTTCTAGCTCCCTCGCAAGTTAATGTTATATTTCATTTGCATTTCATTTACTTTACTTTTCACGAATTATATCCCTTCGTATTTGGTATATGTGGTTTGAGGAATCGACAGAGTAGATAGTGCGTTTTTAAATGCTTAATATGTTTCTCGTAATGAAGAATTTTTGCATCATTCGATGAGTAAATCATTTGAACTGTAACATCATTTTTTGTTTACATTTAATGTATATATAGTATGTATATTCTTATATATATTTGCTGGCTTTAAATCTCAACCTAAAGTAGTGTTTATAGTCGTAAGAATTAATTGTCAATTCTATCAGTTTATTGATGATTACAGTGCGAATTCATGTCATTGACTTTTTCTTGTGCAATCTCAAAGCAGTAAAATCATTAAGGGAATGGTCATTTATTCTTCTGGGGAGGGGGATGGAAGACATCTGAGATGGGGACCAAAATTCTGCACACTCAGATAGAGGGGAGATGAAAAATTAAGAGCATTTCAAGAGAAGGACTATGGAGCTCTTCTGATATCCTGGAGTGGGGATTAATATGTTTACATAAATATGAGGGGCGGGGGAAGAAAATTCCATCAAATATTTTGGAATGTCTTCCACCCCCTCCCTACTAGTAAGTAATCATCCGTCCCTAAAATGTATCAATTATATCTGCGATACGTCCTGTATAGTAGAGAGACAAACTTAGCAATTTGGAAATCTATAAAAGAAAATAGCGGTTAGTTATGGACCTGGGCCTAAACACTTGCAACTTTGTATCAATTGAATAGAGAACGAGGCAAACAAAGTTATATTTTAGTCCAATACCGCAAAAAACCAACCACTATTAGAGCGAGTTGAGTTATAATGGCTTTAAGCAGTATATTATCAGAATAGATGAAGTATATCTACGCTGTGTCCTCTTAAAAAGAGAAAACTGATCAGTTTACATTACGGGTTTAGAAATACAAAGCAGAGCAGCCTCTGGTTACGGCTTTGGGTCTAATAGTCGTCCAAATCGATTTAATAGTATCAATTGAATAGAGAACGTGACAAACAAAGTAATTTTAGTTCAATACCACAAGAAACCAACCATTATAAGAGCAATTTGACTTTTGTGGGCTCTATTCTCTCTGGAAATTATCATAAAGAAGCATGTTGAATCTCAAGGGCGTAGCATTGGTAAAAATCTCCTGCTACGTGAGATCGACTATAAAGGTGTGCATGCATATGGAATAATATACCCCTGAGGAGGACCCGGGAATGAAAAGAAACAACAGACAACAGCTGATTTTACAAGACACATCTGTCATCCTTTAAAGATAGAAATGGTTACTAAAAGGTTTTACATAAAGGCTGGTCAAAATCTGTGCACCTTTGTATACAAATGAAATCACAACTTCATTAAATGAAAGATCTTCTGAAATGAGAGAAAAATGATGTACTAACACGCATGGCCTAATAAAATTATACTACCGGCTAAACAGACTTTCTGTTGAGACAAAATTATGATGAGAAAACTGATGGAGACAAGTGAACAGGAACTCGTGAACCGCAACTTCATTGGCGGCAAATGTGAACAGACTTTGATAAAATAGAGTTCTAAATTCATATAAAACGTGCAAGTAAACATCAAGCATTTATGCCCAAGAATACTGAAATAAAATACAAAAATCATCCCAAATATATATGCAATAGATATGCAGATACAGTTCCTTCTAGTAGCAAACAATAGACCCAGAGGTCAATGCGAGGAGGGGTATAAATAGCTTTGCACACATCACTTTCGACCTTGGCATCTTGGACATCGGTCATGCAAGCACTCCATGTTAATGCTTTGTAAGATCAAATTAATCGAGGGCAAGTATTCACGTTGTACCTTCAAATTACAATTCTTTCACGCTTCACTATAGCTACTTGTAGCCTTGATTCTATAAAAGGACTTATTTTTGCAATGTCTGTGAATTCAGCAACAGCTTTGCTCTCAATTTCATGCCCGAGGGGTAGCCATGCCTTGGAGGCAAACTCAACCTTCATCTCAAATACGGGTTGACAAATTAACAAAAATAACTAAGGACCTATTAAACTGCAAAATTGCCACATGAACATGTCAAAATTCGATGGGATACTTACAGTATTTTCCTGCATCTCAGATCAGATGTCCAACCTTCCAACATGCACGCACAATCAGAAAACTTCACAATGCAATGATGAAACATTTCAATGCTGATGCATTGGAATTATGCCTACAGACGACATGAGAAACACAGATAAGTAAACTTCCTATACTTCATTCTTGTACCTTGCAAATCTAAGCATTTAATGTCATATCCAGTAGACATATCAGTCTTAGACACAAGAAGCATCGTATAAGCTTCAACAACGACAATCTCCTTTCGATGAACAATTAAAGTTCTGCAATGAGCAGTTGAAAATAATAATAAGCACTTGAAAATTTGCCAAAATGCTGAAGAAGGCCTTCGTAAATCTCTGGGATAACTGGAGATGTTTGTCATTCGACAGACCATGCTTCCACAGGAAGAACGGCAGATAACGACACGATCCTTAGGGAATGCACGAAGCATTAGTTGCAAAAGCATGTGCATGGCGCAAATTGAATGAACAGAATTCAATAGGATTCGAGACACTGCATATTATAACAGGGTAGAGAGCATTCTTTAAAGTTTTCTACAAGCTTCTAATGTGAAAATGAAAAGATAAGGGAAACAAATTTGAAAAATATGAGATTTGTCTTCTTGTTTAGTATGCCATGAATTTTCCTCCCAACTGAAGATGCCTCAGAAATGTGTTTACAGTAATAATTGATAATAATTGATTAATTACGTTTCCAATTAGAACTCAAACAACTTGTGAGCATCTCTCAATATTTCATACAATAAACACGGGAATCTGGCGATATAATGACTCAAATCAGGATCGCCTCTTTTGGAATAAAGAACACGCTCTTATACACTTTTGTAGGTTTTGCAAAGGTTGTAGTTTATTGTGGTATTGCTAGATTTTGGAAGTCTGGTGGTCGAAGATCTTGAGGCTGGAGGTTTGTGAATGGTGGTTAGTGTCAGGAGGTTGGTATGAAGGAAAAATCTAACAAAATTGTAAAAGAGCGTGTCATCAAAAGGGGGCAATATCAAGAGTTTTAATAAACGTTCAGATTTATGGTCAACAAAATAAGAAAACATCAGATATCTATGAAAAATAACCAAGGCCAAAAAACGGAAAATGAGTATTTCACAAACAGAGATGTATTAAGAACGAACTGTAAACATCTGATCACGTGAAATGTTGCCATAACAACACAGGATAGAATCAAATATGAAGACTATAAAGATACTGTAGTCAATTGTTGGAGCTATTTTGGGATACACTGCTCTACCCTGTAATAACCATTTAGTATTTGTTAGAATTAATAATTAATTATTAATTAGAACTAATTATTATTACTTTCATAGAATTATTTTATCATCTGATTCAACCCTTCTCCAACCCCCTTGATTCTAATTATAACTTATATTTACACAAAATTGTTGCATAGGATCAAAGCTTGCATCCAAATCCAGAGACTGAACGGGCAAAACAATGGACTGAATGTTAACTATAAAAAACATTGGTGAAATGCATCAGCACTCTTTCCCCCTAAAGCATAGTTTTACATTGATGATACAAATTAGAACAATCAATAAGTCAATCACTTTTACCCAAGTATTATATATTCTTTGATCTTTACGTTATTTATATATGATTGTTACCATTAAGGTTCTGCATTGGCAAATTATTCATACAACATTGATTGCAAACAATCACTTCATATAAGTTTGCAAATTTAGATGAAAAGAGAAGAACATCACCGACTAAATACCAAACTCGAACTGAAATCAATGAAGGACATATGATTTATGTATAGTTTTGCCATTAAATAATGTATTTATAATTGTTGCTATTTAGCATTTAAATTTTAAAAGAAAGATGGTAAAAGAAGAGAATCACCAAACCAATACTGCAGTCTATGCAATGCATGTTGTTTATATCAGAAACAAACTCTCCCCTTTCAGCCTGGATGTTTCTCAATATTGTGTCAAACGATAACGATATAAAGAATGATTCAGCAAATACTCAACTCACAATGACATCAAAGTAGCACATACGATTTATGCATATTTTTATCTTTACATTATTTGTATATACCTATTATTATGGACCATTCACAATGGAAAAGAAGTATACAGAAAAGAGGAAATTATCGACCAAGCAATCAAGCCCAGTTGACAAGACTAGAACACATATGAATTACAAATAATTTTATTTTTAACTTAGGTATATAAACTTGCTGTTATTTAGCATCTACAAAGGCAAAAAAGGATGAAAAGAAAATTACAAACAAAATACTCAACTCAAACTGACTTCAATGGAGCACATATGATCTACGTATGTATTTATTGTCAAATTATTTATATATAATTGTTTGCATGGAACATTAAAAATGGACTATACATATGGAGAAAGAAAGCAATGATAGGCAATGAAATCAATGTAGCACAAGCAATTTTTGCATATATTTATCTTTACATCATTTACATATAACTGTCCAAATGGAGCACTAAAAATAAAAAGAAAGATGGAATGAGAAGAACATCTTCGAGCAAATACTGAATTCAAAATAACAACAACTGAATACATATGATTTATATATATTTTTATATATAAATTATAGTAATGTCATTGTTATGATGGAGTATCTACACTGGCAAAAGAAAGATGGCAAAAAGAAGAAAATGATCGAATAAATACTCAACTCAAAATGACAAGTATGGAACACGTATGAGATATATATATTTTTATCTATAAATTATTTACTTATAATTGTTAGCATTTAGGGTCTAGACCGGTCTGCAATGGCAAGAAGGATGCAGAAGGAAGCAACATCATGGAACAGATAGTCAACTCAAAATAATATAAATGGAACATGTATGAGTAATGCATATATATTTATCCTCATGTTATTTCATATAATTTGTATTATGTCACATTAACAATGACAAAAGAACGAGACAATTATATCAACAACTACTTCATGTAATGTAGGAAAAAGCGATGGAAAGATAAGCAAATCGCAGAACAAATACTCAACTCAACACGGTAAGAATGAAACATGTATGACTTGTGTATATATATTTCAATTTTCAATCATTTACATATGACAGTTCTTAAGGAGCACCTGAAATGGTAAAGAAGGATGGACAAGAAAGAAAATAAGCGAATAAATACTCAACTCAAAATGACTTCATTGAAGCAGGTATGTTTTATGTATATGTTTATATTTAAGTTATCGATATATAATTGTTACTATGAAGTATATAAAATGTCAAAGAAGAATGAAAGAAGAAGAAAATCATCGAACAAATACTAAACTCAAAATGAAGTCAGTGGAGCAGGTATGTTTAATGTGTTTGTGTATATTAAAGTTATCGATATATAATTGTTACTATGTAGTATCTAAAATGGAAAAGAAGGATGAAAGAAGAAGAAAATTATCGAACAAATACTCAACTCAAAATGACGTCATTGGAGCAGGTACATTTTACGTGTATGTTTATATTTAACTTATCGATATACAATTGTTACAATGAAGTATACAAAATGGCACAGAAGGATGAAAGAAGAAGAAAATCATCAAGCAAATAGGCCTACTCAACTTAAAATAACATCATTGGAGCAGGTACGTTCCATGTGTACCTTTATATTAAGTTTTATACTTAATTAAAATGGCAAAGAAGGATGAAAGAAGAAGAAAATCATTTAACAAATACTCAACTAAAAGTGATATCATTGCAGCAGGTATGTTTTATTTGTATGTTTATATTTAAGTTTGGTATTCAATTAAAATGGCAAAGAAGAATGAAGGAAGAAGAACATTATCGAACAAATACTCAACTCAAAATGACATCATCGGAGGAGGTATGTTTTATTTGCATGTTTATATTTAAGTTATCGATATGCAGTTGTTATTGTGAACTATATAAAATGGCAAAGAAGGATGGAAAAAAGAAGAAACTCGTCGAATAAATACTCAACTCAAGATGACATCAATGTAGCAGGTATTTTTCACGTCCATGTTTATATTTAAGTTAATTATCTATAATGTTTAGTATGGAGCATATAAAATGGCAACGAAGTAAGAAAGAAGAAAATCGTCGAACAAATACTAAACTCAAACTTATGTAAATATGAAACCAAAAAGTAATATTTATTTAAATTTCATATTAGTATTTATTTACTATGAAGCATCTAGATTCGCAAAACAGGATGCAGGGAGAAGAAAATCTTTCATAATTCATGTCAATCATCTCAAAGTGACAAAAATGCAACAGGTAGCAGTCATATGTTAATATATGTATCTGTCCTTAAGTTATATATGTACAATTATAAGCATCGAGAAACTATAATGGCAAAATGATCGAAAGAGCACAAAATCATTTAAAAACAACGGTGAATCATAACCATGTTAACTGATAAATTATTTTCAATATTAGTTTTTTTCAATATTTAACAGGACATGTTATATAGTTACTGACTAACGTTCATAAAGACACAATGATTAATAGAAAGAAGTTTGCAGGATATTGAGCAAGTGTTGTTATGCTGTTGAAGCACTTTTCTGAAATCAATTCTAACTCTCCAATAGCCAAGGAGATTGTTGGAAATTCAATGCAACATTTTCATCAGATTTAAATGTTTAAATATATACTGCAATAACATGATATCTTATTATTTGAATTAAGGAGTCAATGAAAGATCCTATCGTTCAATCAAAGAGAAGATTATCTCAAGGACTTCAATCGTAAGTTACACTTTGGATTAGCTATATTTTATCACTATGGCCAAAGAATAAGAGACATAGCATAAGAGACATGTCAGGGAAAATACTACCAAATTGAACATAGAATCGAGATGGGAAAAAGTGGATAAAACTGAATTATGCCAATTGAGAAGCGATTACACATCTGAACTCATGTTAACTTTGTTATCTGGTTCTCTTTGATTAATTATAAAAGCTGAAAGAACGAGGACAACTAGAGCTATTACAGAAATGGACTAGCAGAAAAATGAAAAACGATCTGAAAGCCTTTTGTTGATTAACATTAGATGAATTTAAGCAGTGTGTTGAGAATAGTAACTTGGGTTTAGGCTAAGGTTAGTTTTGATGGTTGGTGGTTTATGGATGATGGTGGATGGAAGATGTAGTTAAGGGTTTTGAAGGTTGGAAATAGAAAATAATTCATCTAATGTTAATCATCAAGGCATTTTATGTATGTGCTTGGAAACATAGGACTATTTCCTATTTAAAATTCAACATTTCAGCAAAGGAACCAGATAACAAAGATTAATTAATTGTTTCAAGTTTATTTACTTTCATTTCTTTTACATGAATTAAAACGTAATTTTTAATAAAGCAAAAAGGAGCATTTTTAAGTTCGAGCCAGAAAAACTATGTGATGAAGAGAAGAACTGTTCATTTGCCTTCTAATTTCTTCACCTCAATGTTTCCTCTCATAACCTGAACATCATTTGCCTTCTAATTTATTTAACAACATGGTTCCTCTCATACTCCAAACATGACGTAATGTTACTTTTATAGTTTTTCTGAGGAATCATATCTCTTTTTATTTTGATGTCATTTCAATGAGACTGATAACTAGTGCAGGGCAAGCCGAGTATTTTTGCACTTCTCAATAATAGAACAGAAGCATATAACATTAAGCTAAACAATTAGTGCTTTTAATCACAGTCAGAAGTTCTGTAAGCTGAAGATTTTCATCATTTTAATTCATCATCTCTTTTTTTACCTTAATCTCAATCAAGTCAACTTGTTACATTGGGTGAAATAACACGCATATATTTCCATATCTCAAAATTAGAAACGACTGAAATCAGATTGTGCAAAAATGTATTGCATGTAGAGAGATTCACTGGTTCTGTATCCTTAACATTCCCGTAACAATATGTCTGAGCAAAATGCGTTTCCCTTACAGCTTTCGAAGAAATGTTTATTGAAGTTATCGTTTTGTTTCGTGCCGACTACTGAACAAACATAAAACATACATGTGGGCTGATTGCAGAAATTTTGCAGACTTGGAGAGATATTTTCGATTGGCATTACATAATTCGTCATTAAAATATATCACTCTAAAATACATAACAATGAAAAAACTGGATTAAATAACTTACATCTCTCTTTTATTTTGAAGAAATACAATGATTATCTTCCAAACCATAGATCGCTTTGCTGCCTTTTTCATTCTTTTTTCAGCTAATAATCCACGATATATGCTGAATAGAAAGTTAAAGGACTGTAGAAGAAGAAGAAGAAGAAGAAGAAGAAGAAGAAGAAGAATACAAAGAAAAAGAGGAAGAAGAAGACGACAATAAAGAACAGAAGAGGGACTACCTTTCACTCAAATTCGAATACTTTTTAGCATTTAATGAACAGTTTAGCAGTTATATGATTTGCTTGTGTGTAAATAAATATTTTAAGATGTCTGAATATAGCCATTAGCAAGTGTTAGCGAACCCAATCAGTATTGCAATCCCCATAAGCTTATCTTTTACATTATTCAATCTATTAAGTCTTGAGAGAAAGTAGGATGTTTGAGCTCACCATTTTACTTTCTCTCAGCAATTCCATAAAGCAGTTTTGAACAATCCCTTGCGTAGAGCACTCCATATAGATTCAACTATATCCTAGTATACATTCGCTAACCTTGTTTTGGCTATGTTCATCTGGAGTCCTTATTGTCATCCTTTCCTACTATATACACTTAGCTTGTCCTTGAGACTAATTTAATGTTGTGTTTGGGTGTCTATTTTCATATGCTTTTTTGTGAAAATCAATAGGGCTGTTTTGTTGATCTTTGATTAAACTCAGTGATGAACTAAGACACCCTTCACTTCGTTAACTTAGTCTCTTGGGCAATATTTGTAATGGTCTAATAGATGTAAGAGTTGTTAACATAAGTTCTACATACTTATCTTTACAAATCTTACATCGATTAGGCCAAGTAGAGTATAACTTAGACTTAACTTGTAAGTAGACGAACTATAGATCAATCAAGAAATATTAATAAAACCGATTTCTTACCCCCGTATTTGTGCTGAACTGGATGCCGGAAAAAGGCTGATAACGACCATATTTGAAATTCCTTGATTGGCTAGGAAACAAAGGAAAATACAATAGAAAATTTGAAAATAGAACTACCTGATTGGACGATTTGTCAATGTTAATTCAAATTACGGTCTATGATTGGCCAATAATTCAATCAATTGATCAAATGTCATTGGGTAGAGAACAAACGAGAATATTCAAATACTACATGCTGATTGGTTGTTTGCATAATCGCCTATTCTAAAATAAAGCTATATCATTGGGTAAATAAACAATCAACAGCAGAATACTGGAATCTGATTGGTTGAAAAAACAAAAGAGTCCCAAAAGGTCAAGTTGCGGCCAATTTTGCGGCCAAACGCTGCTAATTTTGCTCTAAATGCATAGGTGGCGGCTCAAGCCTCAGCTGCCAAAAGGGCTAAAATGGAGCAATCTGATTGGTCAATAACAATAGACACTATTGTTCTGCAAATTCTGGCGGCTTTTTGCCGCTGTTTCCTTAGCCCCGTGGCTGTTTCAAAGAAAGGTAGAGACATCTTGTGTATGAAGAAGCTAATGTTTTGGCTTGAAAAGACTGTGTTTTGTCCTAAAAGCTGAATTATTTTATCGAAATAGACGAGAGAGAATATTGTATGAAGTTGTATATAGAAGATTGAAGTATGTATTGGATGTCATGGTCAAAATCCTATTGATAAAATAGAATCCAAATGAGCGATGGCCTATCAAAACACCCGACGAGAAGCAAAATCAAGTCAAAACACTATTGATAGTAGTGGAAAACGGTTAGAATTTAAAACGATTACTGTATTTAATCTTATCATAAATATATGACCAATCAAAGTAAATTCCCTCTTGAATTGAGATCAGTAAGAATGTTAAATATCATGAAATCAAGGAAAGCCAAAATCCACCATGAGATTTTACAACTGTTTATAAGAGTATACTACAACTTTAAAAATCACATAAATGTAGAGACGATCAAAACAATTTAGGAAAAAGCAGGATTGGGTGTCTTATATGTTAAAATGCCGTAAAATCTAGGAAAGCCAAGTACATTATCAGGTGTCATCGAGGTACAAATATTTTAGGACTGTGTATACATATGTGCGTACTAAAATTGGAGGAAAACGAGTAAAGATAAAACGATAAACAGGAGCGTAGCAAAATAAGGTTTGTGGAGGATGCACATGCCAGAAATATTGTTTGGTGTTGGTCAGTTGTTGAATCGTCCTACAAAGTTAACATGACGGGTGATTTGGTGTCTATTCTCAACGAAGGTGAAAAGGGAAAATTATTTAAAAACAATCAAGACTTGAATAATAATCTTTAGAGATAAACACAGAAAGATACTAACAGAATTTTTATCAATCCTCTTTCAAGTTTGATGATAAATTTCATGTCATTTTTATATGTCACCATTAGTTTTGAATTATTTTGTGTAGAAGGGTACTTTCTCTTTTGCACCATGCAGAAAAAAATGCAACAACTTAACAGACAAATCTTTGAGCAGGCTTGCCACACATCATCTAAATTTTCTAACATTATAGCACCAAATACAAAAATATACTTCTAGTTGACAAAAAGTAATATTATGGAATAAACAGATATAGAAATTAATGTTCTCAATTTAAGACAATAAACATTGATATTCTCAATTTTGACATTTGTGTCAGGGTCAAGGAAGAAATGACTTTTTTATATGACCAAAGGCTCTATTGAGTTGATGAAGAACTATTCATGACAGCTCCAGAGTACTTGAAAAAAGAGACCTGAGAAAACAACAAACAGACAATTCAATTGATCATTGGTAATATGCAGACTTCATAAGACTTTACAAACTACCATTGCATGTAAAAACCAAAATGTCCTTCTAATTATTATTCAATTAAATTGACACTGTTACAAATTTGAATTCAATACAACTACAAACGACATTTGAAAAATGATGTCAAAGGAATTTCTCAATAACCTATCAATACATACTCACTACAATTCCATAAGTTATAGAACTAGGATGTCCAAATAGTTAAGCTCTTTGATTTGAAAACATTTCTATTGATATAAATCTGAAAGTCAATTAAACTAAAATTCAATCAACTATGCCAGAAATAATAAGGACTAACTTTTCATATCAAAATATCATAAAATCATAGAGCATACATCCAAAAATTGAATGTGTTCTATGCACAATAAAGATAGAATATGAGATCACAATAAAGAGCACAGATCATACAAATCTGTGATTGATTACTGATTAATGATGCCAATCAATCATGCGGCCTGTGCTGGAATTATGGAGGGATCCTGGCTGTATACAAGAGATGTATGCATTGACAGTTTAGGGGTTGGCACCTCTCTTGACAAAATTAGATTTCATGCATCCAAAGTTACTGTGCTGACTAAATTTGTCAACAATATAGTCTTTAACTTAACATAACAATATGGGCCCAGTGCTGACACTAGAATATTTTATTGAAGAGGGGGTGTCAGATTCCAGGTTGTCAATGTGACAATGTATACTGCATAAATTGGCTTGTCAAAGAAACAGTGGATAAGGGGTATTTCACATCCAAGAGGGACAAAATCAGTGGACATGTAACCAACCATCCTAGTGCTAGTTGATTTTTAAATGTAAGATAGATAACCAATAGATAAACAAGATTTGGACATTTTAGCTCAACATCTCTTCTTGTTCTGAAAATAGAGCAGTTTGAACTTCACACAATTTTGACAATATGACAGGTCATTTGTTGGAAGTAACATTTAAGAGGTACACTCAAGATGGACCATCTAGCAACAGAATATCTCCTTTGCACAATAAAGAGAGCATGATCTCTGATTGACTTTTACTGATATAGATTAATCCATGGGGGCATGGGGCTAAAAGCTTGAAGCACAGTCTACAAAACTGATAGTTGAAGAGTTTCTATAGTGTATAGTCATAAGCCATAGCTTGTAACAAATCATTGTTGATTCTAGTTTATTTCAAAAATATAAATAGAAAATAAATATATGTGAATATGAAACAAATTTAGGACTAAGAACAAAAGATACCTACATGTCTAATTCAAAATATATCTAATTCAAACCTGAAATAAAATCTGTACAGTACATCCTCGATTATCCGAACCTCAATTATCCGAACCTCGATTATCCGAACGCCATAAGTTATTACTTCATCAGTGTTTTGCAAACCATTTCTAGATTAACAAATTACAATATCCGTCGTCTGTATAAATTGTTGCTCTATATCAAAGTCAAATCAAACGGAAACATAAAAAATCCGCTGACAAGTTTTGTCAACCTGAACGCCCACGGTGTTTCCTGTTGTGATTTGTTGAAAGTGGCTCCCAGCAAGCTTATTATCGCCGTCAGTTTGAAAGCACCCTTAAGGCCAATTTCCAGTGAGAAAAAACACAGCGAAATGCGAAAAAGTTCGAGCGAAATACGTCACAGGCATGCGCAATGATATTTCACAGAGAGTTCGAGCGAAAAAATTTCTCAGCGAAAAAAGTTCACTTGAGTTCAACTTTTTCTCATTTCGCTTGCGAAATTCTTTCGTAGACCAATCAGAAGTCGTATTTCTTTGGCAAGTTGCCACATTTCAACTTCATGATGTAATCATAAACAGGCCTAAATAGCAGTGGCATCAAAATACCCTTCGTCGTTTGAAATCGCGAGCACAATTACAATCAACGAAGAGGACTGTTCAATTAGACAATTCTTTGAGAGTACATTTCTTCTAATTGGGAGGGAGTCATCTTAAATATTTTGAGAAAAATAATTCGTGGTCATGAAGCCGCATTTCCCTGACAAGATTATATACTCTCCCTTCTCCTTTCTCTCTGCATATATCATGCCGAACCCAAAACCTTTTTCTATATCTTCTATGTTTTCTCCATCGATACAATGAAAGTAAAATCTACAGGTCATCACACGACAAATTCATGATGAACCATTTCGCAGAGGGATTTCTCTGAAGAATTTCGCCTACTGGAAACTCACTTGCGAACTATCTCTCGAGAAATTTTTCGCGCGATAAACTTCTCGAGAACAATTTAGCTGAGTTTTTTCTCACTGGAAATTGGCCTTTACTCTATTATTGACGTCACGATTTAACAAAAAAGTAATCCCTGCAGCACAATACTAGTGCTCCATTCAGATGCCTTTTTGAGTGCCGGAAAAGCTACAGTAATCAATCGTTAGGGAATTCTTTTGACCTCTTTAAAACATTATTGCTTATTTTCGAAAAAAGTGGGGGACTATAGCCCCCCAGCCCCCCTGTCCCGCGGTGCCTGGGAAGTCAGAGTTATGATGTGGCATATTGCTTAAGTTATCAAACAATGCATGCAATACAGGAAATTGTGTTTATATTGGTTAATAAACTTTAATTCCCTGAAGATAGGTTTTCCCCGGCATCTAGAGGACATAGAAGTTCGTGTTATTGTACTAGACTTGAAAGTCGAGCAAAAATCATAGAAGGAAGCTTGATAATTTCAGCGCTTAAAATCAGGAACATACGCCTGATAGCTATAATTCGATTCATGCTTAAAGTGCTTATGCGTCGAAAATTTCGATATGTACTTTTTTACATTTTCCTATGCAACTTTTTACTGCGATCATTTTGGTATAAACAGTTCGGCCACCAGTGGTTTCAATAAAAAGTTATAAGCCCTCAAACGTCGAAGGACGAAGGACGAAGGCACTGTAGACCATAACTGTTTATGTATCGAAAGACAAAATGACTTGTTGCAACTGGATGTGATCCAATTGGTATCCTGAGCCAATGTATGATGCTGAATGGGCCTTTCCATTCAACCGCTTAGAGAAAGGACTTCTTGAAATTTGGAGAATATAAAAGATTTGGTTTCCAAACACAGTGCGGGAGAAACCGAGTGAAATCTTTGGTTTTAACATACAAATGAAGTTAAAAGAAGTTAAAGAAATGAAATGACATGAAATGAAATGAAGCTCAGAAGTTAAAAGAATGGAGTACTGCCGCTTTTATTTGACTTCATTATGCTTTCAATTCATGCAGAAAGTTAAAGGAGCAACGTAGGGGGCGTGTCACGTCCAGCTGGGATATTCTGCCCTTCTTTGCTCACCCAAGGAAGTTAAGATGAAGGAGTGTTTAGGTTAATGCCATAAAAAATGGAATACTTGAGGTAAGAGAATTAGAAGCAGCGACAAATGGGTAGATGTACAGGAGTGTGTGTAAGATATGACACCTTAATGGTCTTTGTTCACTGAATAAATTACTGTTTCACTTGTTAAAACGGTATGTTGGTTTCAATGATACCGCTTCAATGGAGTATAAAGCCATATTCACTCCACGCAAATTAACCTAAGCTAAAACTAGGTTAAATCTAACTTAGTTTAAATTGTTTCTTCATGAGGAGGAAAGCAAACAAAATAGACGAAGAAATTAGGGACCGAGCTCTCACTGCTTAAATTTCCATGGAGTGAAAAACAATGCTAGTTTTTATATCATCCATAAGAATCTTCATTTCATACGAGAGATAGGCAAGGTGACAGTCTCTGGTTTCTTTCACTGAGAGACGTTTGAGAAAATAAACTCTCCCCATAGCAGGAATATCATGAGGAGTAAGTGCTGGGCGGTATTTGCTTGCAAGTGAGCCTAATCTCATGAATACGAAGCACGTGTGAAAAGTGTTAGAATGCATCATTTATATACTTCAGAACTCTAGAAGGCCCATTTTACTTGTCCACCCTAGGATAAGGGGCTCACTTGAAAAACAAAATTCGTCGCCTTGTTGATAGGAAATGAATATAACGGATCTGTAAGAGAACTTTGTAGGATACGAATGGGCTAAGTCCCTCATTCTCCACCCTGGTGATATTGTGAGAGTTTAAATTTATCCAAACGTGTAAAAAGAACAGAAGGTTCTGAGTAGGATATCACTGATTTCAAATCCAACTTTCTATCCTGAATGTGTGTACGATGGCATGGGTCTAGCCCTACTAAAAAACGTAGTATGGTATGTTTTAGATTTAAAAATGGAAGAGCTTTCACAGGTGTCCTATGTCAACACTTTCGGATGGTAATGAGAGGGTATACGTATCTGTAATACAATAAATGGTATACAATGCAGGAGAACTTTTGAAAATGATGCGCCCTTTCCCACACAGGACAGCGCTTTGCAAAATGAGGAACAGTCCCAAGTATGTCAAATGCTGTTCCCAGTAGTGGCCGGCAAAATCAAAAACTTTTTACGGTATTTTGGTCCTCTGGAGAAAAATTGTTGTCATTGAGAGAGCGGTACTCGCTAAGGTTATTCAAGGATCATGTAGGAATATAGTGTGAGTTGTTAAAGAGAGCCTATAAGTGATGTTACCTACTTTCCACTATTGTGTCTACTCTTAGATCCAGAATAAACGCCCCCTCTCTTATTTTCTTTAGAAAAGGTGTTTGAGACCTCGATCTTATTGGGAATCTCTGTTTATTAAATTCTAATATTGCCATTGTGAGATGTTGTTGTGATGAGTGATACTATTCTGAGGTGTTGTTTGCCAAAGGAGGCAAAGAATGAATTGATTCAGGGCAGTGGTGTAGTCGTACATTGATAGCTAGGAAGGGCTCTTTGCGTATCCTAGTTTTTATAAGAAACTAAGAACTTTGTCCAAATACTCATATAAGAAACTGAGAGAGTGGTCTTGTGAGGAATGCTGTAATACTTGTTATGCAGCTATAATAATGCTAATAATACTTGTTTCATGTGAATACCATTTTACGAGCAAGACATTGAGGGTGAAAGGGGGGGTGGGGGGAGCGTTCCTTTAAGCTCACAGATAGGGGGCCTGCGTCCCCCCTCTTCTACACAACTGATTCATGAATGCGTAGAAGTCATAATGTAAAGTGGAGCACAGTGTGATAACGAGTCATTAGCCAGCAAAATTTCCTGCAACCGGTGGCGTACCCAAGGGGGAATGGGTAACCCGAACCCCACTTTTCTAAAACATGATCCACGAGAATTGTCCAAAAACGGTGTGAACTTTATGAGAGGGGTAAATTAAAATACTGTGGCATATAATATTGCTAATATAAGTGAAATGTAAGAGAAAATATTTCAAAAATGGCGTTTCCTTTAATTTTCAACAGTTTGAAGGTCTACAAAAATTTTCAGGGGTTACACTCTTAGACCCTCCACCCTAGATCCTCTGCAGCCTGCAAGATTTAGATTTCATAGCTCAATTATCTTCTAGTGCATGTTTAAAGTTTTATTGTTTAGCTTCGCAATTTTTATCAATAATCCATGAAAATTGTTAATATCACCAAACAGTTTCATCTTGTCATAGAACGCTGTTTCATTGATGCACACTCCTTTTGTATAAGGGTATAGTCTATAAGAATATCAAGACTCAAAATCACTGATATTCAAGAATAACTTAAGAACAATGCAAGGCTCAAGCTCCATCAAGGCTTGGGTAATTTGCTTATTTGAATTTTCTTTTGAAGACTAAACAACTGTGAGCTTCACGTATCCCACCAGGGAGGTCATTACACTATGGTGCGATCGATAACTCTTTGGGGAGTGTCAGGTACAAAATGGTTAGTATAAGAATATAATCTATATGAGAATTAAAGTTCAAAATCACAATATTAAAAAATCATTTAAAAGTACTCTTAGGCTAAAAATAAAACAATTTCATTAAGAATATTGAGGCTCTGCAAAACATTAGGTATTGTTATGACGAGTGTGTACTCTGCTGCTGTGTTCATGTAGCGTGTCTCTGTAAGTATAACTAAAGCTGTTCCCATGTTGTCTCAAGCGAGGATCATTTCTTCAAGAAGTTATTGGATCTATTGTCCACACAGATTGGCAAACTTTTTATAACTTTCAAAGCCCACGGCTTATTCTGACCCCTGCTTATTAATGTTTACTTTTGAGGAGTTTTCAACTCCTTGTTTTTAACAATCCCCGCTTATCGGGGATTTAAGTGTTGAGGGCATTGCCATAAATGTTTTATCATTGTGACCCTTTCTCAGGTGTGTCCCCACTAAAGGACATTCCTGAATAGATTCTATACATGCCCCCACAATTTACCTAGTTTAATCGCAATATACGCAATGCATTGTTTAGGGTACACTGGCTGTTAAACTGTGGGGAACTGGGAAACTGTTTTCTCCTCCTTTACTGGAAAATGTCCTCTAGTACCAGTTTTAGCACCCCCAATATCCGAACTGTTTTAGTTTTTCTACTAGACCCCCTTACCAATAACATTGCTCCTCCACTCTTGGGTTGCAAGACAAAGACCTTTCCTTGCAACCCCCATCATCACGGAACACCCCTTTGACTTTGTTATTGTTTACTTCCTTCCGCGTATGACTGTCTTTTAGCATCAAGGTTAGGCGTGAAAGCCTAATTGCATTCGCTAGCTGTCTTCTAAATCTTTGGAAGGCAAGATATAAAGTTGATTATCAGGTATTCTTTCTTGTTGTTGTCGAAGTCGTAGTATGCTTATGATCTTGTGTGCTACATTTTAGTCACTATATAAGTTCGTAAGTTCCTTGGTCCTTTGCAAATTGCTTGGAAAAATGTAAACAATTTAGGGACTTTTATAAATTTTAGTCCTGGGGGTGAGGGAACTTTTGTGAAAGGAATTATGAGAACCCTGTGTATTGAAAAGGAATGGCGCGGTGCTACTGTTCGTCACTTGGTAGTCTGTTACTCAGAGTGAATACCGGAGCTTTGTCCTTTGCGAACGTTGGCATTCCGACATAGGTACAAAGGCAGCTTCTATTTACCGCATATTCTCTATTAAGGCCCCCGGGACTTATTGTTTCTAAACATGTTAGATCTGGGGCTACTGTTACTCCACTTCCTTGCTGATGAATGTGTCAAGCCTGCTGTTACTCCACTGTTTGCACACCCTACCACTGATTGCACAGCCTAGTCATAGTTTGGAGTCCAAAGCAGGGGCCATGCAACAAGGCCACTCAATAAAGGGGCTGGGAGATGGAGGCTGTTACTTCCAACTGTTTCAGAGACACCATAAAACTGGTCAAAATGTTTTATGCAGAAGACAGACAATAGCTGGTATATGTAGGTGGCGGGATATGGCAGCAGGGCTTTGAACATTACACACAGTGTTATAGACAGAAGTGGAGGATGGGGGAGTGGCGGGGGAGTGAATTTATTCCAGCAGAGTTTGATTGCAATGTTGTCAGAAAATTCCTTACCTGGTTGGAAACATGTTCCAGTCAGTGTTCTCTTCTATCTAATTGCTAAATGTTTAAAATGAAATTACTGGTTATACCTAACTAGCAATCTAGTGTTAACATGAAAACAATAAATATATAAAAATATTCTTATTCTAATTTTTCCGAAAGTCTGCATTTCTTATTAACTGGATAAAATTTGTTCCTTGATGGTGACCTAGCTATTTAACTCACAAACTTCACCAGAATTTCCAAACCAGTAAACCAGTATTATGTCTACTTACATGTGTTTATCTATGTCTCTATTTATCCACAAAATAACTGGTATATCACTCTAGTTTATTATTAGGTCAAGAGAGTCTATGACGTTTTTCTCGTATGGTAGTTTTATTTATGCCACAAGAGTTCCACAGGTGTCTACAATTACTTACCACTTGTGTCCCTGTGGTTTATAGGCGTATTAGGCATCTAATTTGTTGTGTTTCTTAATGCCAATGATGGGATTATTTCATTGTAGACAGATTATGCTTCCTTGGCATTCAAGATTCGCATTGCATTTGATTCCAAGTGTCCCAGTAGGCTGTGTGATACATTAGCACAATCAGGTATATATCTTAGAATTTTTTGAGATTATTCTTCATCATAAACTGTCATAGGTTACAAGATTGAGTTATAATCAAAACTAGATATGCTTCCATGATTGTTCGGAAAGACGTATGAGACTATGATGCAGAAGTATTGTAGGGAAAGTTTAGAGCTTAAGAACATTATCGTGGGTTCCACATTCAGACATAGTTCTTTGGTTCCGACAAGATAGGCCCAATTCACCTTACTTGAAATTCCGCATGCTTTGCTGCCCTGCTTACAGTAAATAGCTTCTTTGTATTGTGCACAGGTTATTCTCTAGAACAGCACGATACCCCACATTTTTTGTAGAACTTTGCGTAGAAAAGAACCATGCTTGCAGAGGTATAGCCTTTTAATGATTTGAAATAAACGGCAACTGTGTTTTCTTAATTTCGTGATCATTTATCATAGTTTTGGCTGCTGTTACGTTCGCACTTAACCTGGTATAAAAAGGAAAAGGCAATTAAGCTAGTTACCAAGTTTCAAATATTATTGACTGTTAGCAGGACTAATAGAATAGCTTTGTGTACATAGTATATCTTTAGTTCTGCTCACATACACTAGATTGGCTATGCGAATGATTTGGGTACTGCATATTTGTACTGATATGAAACATATGTTTTAGATTGCATTTCTCTTTCCAGGATTGTATTAAGCATCATGGAATTAACAAGTGAACAAGAGAACTTCATCAAACTTGTGAAGATCATCGTAGAGATCGTGCCTAAGCATCTCAGGGACTTTTTTGTAACTAATTGGGATGCTAAATTCCCATCTCAACCATGGGCAAATGATGCAGCAAGTGGTCAATTTCTGTACAATGCAATACCTCAGAGTGTTAAGAAAACTCAAGCAAAGTTCAATATCACATTGCAGCAGATGATACTTGTAGACGATTGTGAAACATGGGATCCTTCAGCACTGTTTTTTGTTCTTCTGTATGCTGACCTTAAGATTCTTGGCACATGCCGACCACGGAATCAAAGAGCTTATCCATTCACTGTCAGTGAAAACATCGATCGCCTATGTGAGTTAAGAAACGCAGTTTTTGGCCATGTTATCAATATGTCAGTTCATGATGCCGACTTTGGTAATATATCGACAGAAATCAAAGGAATCGCAAAGAATGTATTTTGTGATATTGCCGAAGACGAGATTCATCAGGTTATCACTGCTCAGGTGACGTCACAACTGTCTCATGATTTGAAAAGCAAGTTGGATAAAGAGAAACAAATCAATGAGGATTTTAGTGAATGGATAACGAGATTGGAGGTAAAGATGGAAGGTATGCAGATTGCTGGTATTTCGTGCTGCTTTTCTCATCTAATCTGAAGCTTTCTCTTGAATTTTATTAGTTTGTAATCACAATGGATATGAAAACTGGATATAGGAAAAGACGGCTGTAATGGCAGATTGTGGCCAGGGCTAGAAGTACTTTGGGACCAATGAACATTTTGACCTTACAAAACCACGTGATTTAATGACACATTGATTTTGTTTCTCCATTTATCTGTAGTGGTATACATCATCATGTTGTAAAAGCATCTTTCAAAAGGCCTGTTGCCTTTACAAAACTTTCATATAACTTTATCCAGTCGATGGGGCTGCGATGCCCCCCCCTGGTGTGGGCAGTTCTCTCTCAACACCATGTCCAATGCAGTTGCGATGGAGCTGCGTTGGCTCCCCTGTGCAAATGAGATACTATGAGATATCATGTGACAGTCACGCAATCTCCGTTGTGATTGGTCAATGCTTTTTGGTGGGCAAAACAAAGCGCGGTAATAGGCCTTATGTTCTCTCAAAAAATGTCAGAGCCGATATCGGGATTTTTAAAGTTGAAAGAAAGCTACAAATCAGCTATAATATACCAAAACCTGAGCAAATTTTTGATGTCGCAGATTGTGAACAACGTCATAGATGCTGTAGCAGCAGATTTCAACTCAAAATTGGACTTCAAATCTTTGCGTGAGTCCTCTTTTCAATTATTCAAAGCTGGCCACATCCAAGATATTTATGTCAAGCTTGGGTTTAAAACCTTAATAATAGTAGCTACTTGTTTACCAGAAATGCGAAAAGATGGAATATATAAGCTAATGATGAGGCTTGAGGCTTCTTCTGGTGACATACAGTTTGCAAACTGTGGTTGTATTGCTGGGAGAGGGCCTGAAGCAAGCTGTAAGCATATTGCATCATTGTGTTATGCACTGGAAGAGTTCGTGCGGATTTTTATTAGTGATTCAGAAGCTCTCACTCTGTCCTGTACAGATAAGCTGATGCAATGGAATCAGCCAAGGAAAAGGAAATTATCTCCAAAAAGGATAGATGAAATTGATTTTTCTATGGAGAAGAAAGAGAAGAGGAAAAGGAAATGCAGACTGATAAGTAGTAATGAGCCCTTTGAGAGACTAAAAGTTAATGCTGTTACTGAACGTGACTTAGAAGCTATATACTCATTTAGAGAGAATTTGCAAAGGTACCAGAAGAAAAATCCAAAGCAAAAATTGGCATTATTGTCAGTTCTTGGTGAAAATGCTGAATCTTCTGCACTTGCAACTATACAAGAAAACCACGCATTTATGTCTTCAATTGCATTTGAAGAAAATATTAGATATAAAAGAGGACTTCAAGTCTCCAGCACAGAGCGGCTGGGAATTTTCCAGACAACTAAAGATCAGCATAGAGATAGTAAACGGTTCAATGCAAGGAAGGGAAGAATAACAGGGTCAGTTTGTGGTAGGATATTAAATAGGTCACAAACAATATCCCCAAAGTCTATTTTGAGTTCCATTATATGTGACAAAAATATAACAACTGCTGCAATGCAAATGGGGAAGGACAAAGAGCAGCAAATATTAGTGCGCTACAAGAACTACATGCAGCAATTAACTGACAAGAATGTCACAATTGAGAGTGCTGGCTTCTTGATCCATCCTGAAAAGGGCTGGTTAGGGGCTTCTCCTGATGCATTCATCGTTGAAGCAAATGAATTGAAGGGCTGTGTTGAGGTAAAAACTGCAGTTGCGTGTTAGGATAAAACTATTGAAGATGCCATACAGTCAAATAGAAGCTTTTGTTTGAAAAAGAAAGAAAATGGCTTGATTGCATTGAAAGAGAACCACAACTATTACCACCAATGCCAACTTCAACTGTATGTTGGATGTGATATGGTTAATTTTTATGACTTTGTTGTAGCCACTTGAAATGACATATGTGTGGAGAGAATTAGGAAAAATAAGGAATGGACAAATAAGAATATCCCTATTCTTGAAGACTTTCATGATTCATTTTTATTATCAAAGTTGGTAAAAGCTTAAGGTACAGAATCATTTTTTCAAGACAATCAATCACTTTATTAATTCATTATGCAAGTTACTTAATATACAATATATGTAAAATATTTTATTTAAATCTGGCAGCAAATGTGTAGAGTTTATTTGAGTTAGTATCTTGTACTCTTTGATGCGTCCAATGGCTCTCTCCAAATGGACCCTTACATGAGCTATCCTTCTACTGTGGGCAACTTCATAAGGACTCAACTGCTGACCCTGACCCTTTCTTGTGAAGTCAGGTAAATTTAATTCAACCCCAAGAGGTTTTGTAATGTCCTCAATTGTGAACCCTCTATCTGCCATGAGCATATCTCCAGGCTCTAATTTTTCCAACATGCCACTTTTCTTTACTATTTCTCAATCACTTATGGCTCCTCCATATAATTCTGAAATGAAACTTATAGCACCAGTTGGTGAAATTCCTACATGAGCTTTAGCTGAATTATAATTCTTGTAATTTGAGAAGGTAAGTTGCTGACCTATTGGATTCTTTGGTCTTGGGATATTTACTTCAGTGCAGTCAATTATGACTCTTAACTTTGGCCATTTTAGTGCAACCGATTCTGGCATTGTGTTGATAATTTTCTCTCTTGAAGGCCAGATATTAAGTGCTTTGAATCTTTTGTACATCATATCGATCCAATCTATGAAATATTTCCCGACTGTTGATGTACTTGTATGAAAAAGATGAGCAATGAATTGCTCTGTTATGCCTAATCTTAATCTCAATGAAACCAGTATAAACTGGTCTTCTAGTGACAAAATAGAATTTCTATTTCGAAATATCAGGTTTTGGGTTATAAACCTGAAGCATATCGAGAACATGTCAGTGTCAACAAAACCTGTAAAATATTTCAGCTTTCTTTCATATTCAATTATAACCCGGATACTAAATGTAAAGTTATTTTCTGTCTGTGCTTCCTTATTTATAGCCGTTGGAAGATAGTCCACTTGACTACTTGCATCTGCTAAAATCTGGATATCAGAAAATTTGTGCTCCTCACATACTTCTGCCAGTGTTAGTAAGTCTTCAAAACTTCCAACAGTCTCTTTTTTAATATCATCAGTTTCTTCTCCACATTCTTTGCTGTTGTCCTTTTCCGTAGCACCCGACTTGTGACTAGCAGCCAATGTTGTTTTCTTTCTTGGCCTAGACTCTAAGTGCTGACTGCTTGAAGATTCTCGTGTGGCGATTTACCGGAATGTTCTCTTTATAAATGCTGAGAAGCTCGAGCAGGCATTTCAGTGCTTTCGGCTTTCTAAGTGGTAGACGATGCAGTTTAATTCCAGAACCTCTTTTTGCTCGAAACCCACAAATTGTACAAGTTGCAACCATGTCTAGGCAAAGTTTGCGCGCTTTGTTTTGCCCACCAAAAAGCATTGACCAATCACAACGGAGGTTGTGTGACTATCACGTGATACCTCATAGTATCTCATTGAGGGGTGGTGCGAGCAAATGACCTACCCTAGAGCAAAAATTCGAAAGCTTGGCCTGATAGATCGGTTTGTAGAGCACGTTGACGTACAAAGATAGAGGTAGCGTGTTTGGATCCCCTCAGGTCGACTATCTTCTGGCATTTTCACTTGTCATTTCTCCCAAATCCTGTTCCTTTTACATAGAGCATTTTCACTACTTGAATGATCTCTGCCCAGTCACGTTTCATCTAGAGTATCACAGACGGACTTAGCAAGAGACACTTCTAGTTTTGGTTGCTTAAAACATTGTATCTGGTTATGTCTTGGAGATGGCTTTAGTCTGAATAAGGTCTGTTCGAGCACATTACCGATATATTGAGTACGATGAGTTGGTCTACTCTTGTACTGTACTCCATTTTCATTTCACACCTTGGCAGTATATATCAGCCTTTGTTCAGTTCGGGATGCAGCTGTTGCTCCCATTGAGTATTAAATATTGTGTCAAAATTAAATTTTTGACTAAGTGTTCATGTTTAGACATTATTTTTCACACTCTTTGACGTTTGAATTTTGACCAAATTGTGATATTTCATATATCTGAGTCTTCCCTTTCCTGATTTTAACTTACAAGAATACAACACACTTGAATTTTTCAGTATGCAAAAATTCATTGAAAGTAAAAGATTTTCCAATTTTAGTAAAATAGTTTTCAATCTTTTGAACCACGTTGTTGAGAACTTATAAACTCAATTTTGCTGAGACTGCTGTTGGGTGAAATGTTCTGAGTATTATGTGACTCTTCACTACAAAGTAAACATGCAAGTGGGCAGTAAATTATACCTTTGATCTTATTTACTGTGGTAAAACTTTTTGAAATAATTCCAGAGATTTTGAATTGTTGACTGTATTTTGACAAATGTCGATCTTTTTTATTTCATAATCACTCCAGTAGTGACATAAAGCTATAAAAGCAGGCACATCATAGGTACTTGTATCATTGCATGTTACATTTGATATGACTGCGATCAAATGTCAAATTATATTTTTTCATTGTTAGACGTGAGTTGAAGGAAAGACACTTAGGTAATATCTAAAATAGCAGATTATTCTAGATTTCTTCTTTCTCACAAATCACACATTTTACTTAACACATCACACATCACACACCTCTCGTTGTGTGATTCCAGTCTAAGATACATTTGAGCTTATGCGAATAAAATCCTGACAGATTTACGTATTAATTTCATATTACTTCACAGGAGTCACAGGGAGAGTGGACAGTTTGGAAAATAGTCGTGATAAGTTGACCCATTATGTATCAGGTATGCTTCTAATTCTTAATCACTTTCTTTATGACTTAGTTTTGCATATAATTAAATATTTTGAAATGAAGTGCCTGCTGCATTGTTTGTCATCTGGATGTCATTCTCTAGCTGAGAACAGTCGTTTATCAGAAACAGATGATCTTTGCGGAGGCTCGTTTATGAAAAGTGCTTAAAATTATTCTTCTCTCTTTATTAGTGAGTTATTCATTATATGATAGCATAGTTAGTCATTTGTTCATTGTGCTCCATAAAATATCGGTCGATATTGGGTTGTAGCTTTGGACAGGAGAGTAGAGCACTTGGCAAAGGAGAGCACAAAAAGTATAATTTTATGTTTTATGTTGGAAGATTAAGTTGTTTATTGATTTTCACAGCTTTATTTCTGGTACTTTATCAAACTTTGAAGGTTTATGAGGGAAGATTGCCATTAGTTTGAATAGTACTGAATTTACATTCAATCTCATTGTATAACTTAAAGATAGGTTTTGCAGTATTGTTTACACGGTTTATCAAGAAGGCTGTGAATCTATACACTTGGCTACATCATTCCATCGGCCTTGAGAAATCACTTTGATATGATTACAGATGAGTACCTTGAAATTCTAAATTGTAATCTCAGAAATAATCCTTTGAAGATATGATCTCACTGTGAGGACATAAATTTGCTCATCCACATACAGTCTCCCAGAACATAATCCCAGGGCTCATATTCAGAAGTTAACATAAGAGTTATGCCATTTCCTTCAATACAAATATGCGTGCACAAACGTACAAGAATGACTAGTTCTATGGAAGATCAGAATAAGTCTACAAACATCAAGTTATTTGGCAGCTATGCACTCAGGTCTAGTGCTTTAATTCTGCAGAGTGCCTCTCTGCTTACATGATCCTAGATCAGCAGGATATCTTGATTGAAGCCTGTATTATGACACTGTCAAGTTACATTCGCAGAGTCGAATTTCATGTCAATGTGAATGACACCATTTAATCCTACATGCGAAGTCATGTACACTGAAAGTCCCCTTGTATTTCATGTAAAATTTGTCATTTCCCAGTATGCCATTAAGGCCCGGACATGGTGTTTAAGGTAAGTAAAGAAAGGAACTGTCATGACTCAGCTCTCTTATTTGTAGTCACAATTATGCCTAGCACATCAATACACGTGTCAAATGGAGCCACAGTTAACATTAAAGACATTGGTTGTTTCTCGACTCATCCATACCGTGAGTAGGAGTTTTTGATCCAAAAGCCTTTTGCATTATGTTTAGTAAAATATACGTGTTTAAGCAATTCAAAATCGAAATATAGTTAATTGAAGAATACTTAACTGATAGCATTAAATTGAGTTAGAAACTTCTGCTGCCGACGTCATGGAAAGGTGCAGTTTAATTATGACCAAGCTATACATCCTAACTATTGATTTTTCAAGTTAAGCATAAACGACAAGTGAGATATGGACCCCTTCTATTACGGCAGTTAATTAGTAATTTAAAAAAAATTCTATTTTTCAAAATAAAGTTGGAGTTCCCTTTGAGATATTCAACTAGACATGTAGAACTGTACTGGAATGTATACACCACTTTCACCGACCGCGCACCCCGGGGACTGGGCCGAGATTTGGGGTGAAAGATTTTTTTGGTTGTATGCGAATACCTATGAAAACGGCTTGTTGCTTGTGACTATCGTTAGATATTTCACGTTTCTCTCGTCGTTTTCATTTGTTGTGTGCTATTATTTGCTGATCTGTGATCTGTTTGCCTTGGGAAGAGTTTTTTTCAAAACTTTTAAGAGTACTTTGGGTCTCACAGCTCACAGAAATAGTGTCTTACACTGTAGTGGCCTAGTCCTACGCAGAGTCGCCATGGTCAATGGAAATTGTGCTGTAGTTGGTTGCCGAAATAGCAACTACAGATTGAAACAGTGGAAGAAGCTGGACTGTAGTGAGCATAAAGGTCTTTGTCATGGAAATTGCCCTTGTCCAAGACCTTTCACACTGCATCGATTCCCCAGTAAACTTCTAAACTCGGAAAGAAGAGACGTCTGGATTCGTAAAATGAGAAGGGTGTCTGCAAAGAATGCAGCTTGGACCCCAGGTGAAAGTGATATGGTATGTTCAGAGCATTTTGTTGATGGACACCCAACTGTTAAAAATCCAGATCCAACTTTGAATTTAGGATACACAACTGGAGTGAAAAAGGTAAGAAGAGTTTTGGTTCGTCAGACTGAGCTTTCAACAACTGAGCCTGTAGAAGAGCTTAATGCAAGTGCCTCCATGGATGTTGATCTTGTTGAGGAGTCATCCTGTGTAAGCTGTGTGAATTTGAGAGCACAAAATGCTGCTTTGCAGAATGAAATTGAAATTCTACGAGCAGAAAATTCCAAGCTTGCAAAAAAAGTTGATGAAGTATCACAGGCACTTTTGAAAGAAAAATCCATAAGAAAGCCATTTTCATGGAAGCATATAAAATCTGATGCTAAAATGAAATTTTATACAGGCTTGCAAACTGTGGCTATATTTAACTTATTATTTGACTTGATAAAGCCTTGCCTGCCAACAATGATGTATTGGAGAGGAAAGCAAACCAAGTCACCATCCAAATGTAAGTTGTCACTTACTAGGAGACAACATAGAGTGACCCATAAAGATCAGTTTCTTATGGTTCTTATGCGGATTAGACTTGGCATTTTGAATGAGGATTTGGCAGATAGATTTTTTGTTTCCTCTGGTGAATGCTCAAAGATGTTTACCACATGGATCAAAATGTTGGCAAGGTTACTTGGGGATGCTCTCATTGTCTGGCTTTCAAGGGATATCATTCAATCAAATTTGCCTTCTGCATTTGAAAAGGTTAGCCCAAAAACAAGATGCATAATAGACTGCACTGAGATTTTTATTGAAAGATCAAAGTCTTTGCATGTTCAAGCATCAACTTGGTCAGACTATAAGAACCACAACACAATCAAGTTTCTGATTGCAATTTCCCCAAATGGCTATGTCATGTTCTTGTCTGATTGCTTTGGTGGCCGAACATCAGATCAATATATCTGCAATGATAGTGGGTTTTATAAGCTTCTGGATCCAGGTGATGAAGTTATGGCGGACAGAGGCTTCCACATTAAGGAGGATTTACTTTTTTATTACTGTTCATTGAATGTGCCACCTGGAGCTAGAGTGAAATCTCAAATGACTGCAGCAGAATGCAAAAAGACAAAAGCTGTTGCTAATCTAAGAATTCATGTGAAACGTGCCATTAACAGAATAAAAGAATTCAAAATACTTAAAAATACATTACCAATAAATGCATTACCATTAGCAGATGACATTATAAAGGTGTGTGCAGCAATATGCAATATTCAAGCACCACTAATTAAAAGCTGAGAAAGAAATAACTAAAAGAAGTTATATATACTATTCACTAATTAGATGTGAAGTGCAAAAGATGGAACAGACAATATTTTGTTGAAGCTCAGAAAGCCAAGTGATAAGAATAGTTTAACATTCTGAAATAGCATATTGTAGCAAATTATAGTATAATATAGCATAGTACAGTATAGTACAGTATAGTATAGCATGGTGTAGCATAGCATAGTGTAGTATAACATAGCACAGTCTAGTGCATTATAGCATAATGTAGTAGAGCATAGTACAGCATAGCACAGTATAGTAAGCATTGCATAGTATAGTATAGCATAATATACTATAGTTTGGATACATAGCAGGTTATAGTATAGTATAGATTAGTATAGTATAGATTAGTATAGTATAGTATAGTATATTATAGTATAGTATAGTATAGTATAGTATAGTATAGTATAGTATAGTATAGTATAGTATAGTATAGTATAGTATAGTATAGTATAGTATAGTATAGTATAGTATAGTATAGTAAAGTATAGTATAGTATAGTATAGTATAGTATAGTATAGTATAGTATGGTATAGAAGTATAATGTAATTACAATGATTATATTCATTTACATATACTTTTTTATTGAGTGTTAAATTCTAGAACTTATGAAAATAATGAAGGAACATAATGACTAATGTAAAATTCTTCTAAGTTCCTTTGTAGCTTTAGCCAGTGCTCTCTGTCAAACTTTAACTTTTCAAGAAAATGACCATGAGTTGTCCAGACAAAGAAGTAACAAGTAGACAGATTTGTGGATGCCATTTGTACCTGACACTGTGTGAAATATTTATGATTCTGGTTTAGGGACAAATTACCATTACCAATCTTTAAGAATTGAAGTTTGATATCTGGGTCTGTTGGTGTTGTATGTCTTATTGAAAATGGGCATTTTACCTCAAGGCATGACTTCCCACAACAAGAACATTCAATTATTCTGTCTGGGCTTCCACCAATAAAAGGTTGATCCCTGGCAAGAAACAGACCACATTGTTGAACATTGACATTTTGATGCCTCTTTTTAAAAATTTCTTCAAAAGCATTAACAGCATCAGCTTCCATGTTTCTTCCATACTTCAAGGCAGGCAAATCAGGATTAATATTTTCCTCATTGGCTATTTTCTTGAAGATATTTGCCAGGTCAATTGGTGCTGCACTCTTTTGTAGGGAAAGGAAACGTGTATTTACAGCATGTGCAATTGATGCAGTTATTGCATGCTTCCTGCTCAAGTACCACATAGAATTATTGCTTTGACCCCTAGTTACTTGCTCCACCTCTGCTATACTCTGCTCAGTTAATCTTTCAAAAATTTTGTCTAAGTATTCTTCCTTTGAAATAGAGTCTTCCAGTATTTTACTGAGGCAGTAAATGTTAGTTGAAGTGTCACTATGTTCAGTATCCATTGGTAATGCAGGTTTAGGCAAAGCAGTAAAAAGAATAGATTCTGATTCTTTGCAAATAGTTTTTAAAGCAGTTGCAACAGTATGTAAGTCTAATTTGTAAGTACATTTTGCAATTGGATTGAAGTTTCTCTTTTGTATTGAATTTGGCTCTTGAAGTGGCCTCCCTCGTTTTCCAATACTGTCCCTCTTCAATTTCAACTCCTTGATTTTCGTTGGCTCAACAGCTTTGCTGTTAGGCAGCCATTCACAGGGAGCTGAAGTACAAGAAGGATTATTAAGTCCTAACCTGCTGGCAGATTCAATGCGAAAAAGAGCAGCTGCAATATGATTGCATGTTTGGGACATTCCTGCCATACAAGTGCAGTGAGTGCAGACTATTTTGCCAGTTTGTTTTTCAAGACAAATCCAGAGTCTGTGGGGAATGTCATTAATTCTTTGTGAAGGTCTACAGGATCCTCTGAGTAGGCAAAGCTTACTATCTCCATTGATATTGTTAAACTGAAGTTGTCCCAGCCATCCTTGTGAAAAGTAACTATAGGCCTTTGATTGTTTATAATCACTAAGGTCATTACTAGCAAGTTCATTGGGATGGAACGCTAGGAAATTAAATATGTCCATGTAGAGTGTAACTGGCCAGTATCTAACTCCTTCTTTTTCATTTACCCAACCCTGATCCAATTTGAGCGGATCTGGGATCACATGGCTGCCACTCACACATAGTTTTCTTTCATAATCTCTAGCAATATCTGCTTGAACTTCCTCGGCTGTTTTCACGACAGGAAGATCATTTTCCATTGCATAAAAGACTCTTGCAGCTAATTCTTCCTTTTTTCCACTAATTTTCAATCCGCGAAGACGTAAAAAGTCCTTCAAGTCATCAACTTTCTTCTTTGATATCGTTGCTAAATCCATCTTGCTTGATTAGGCCTAAGCCAACGTACTTTTACAGTTTCTGTGAGACCTAAAGTACTCTTAAAAGTTTTGAAAAAAACTCTTCCCAAGGCAAACAGATCACAGATCAGCAAATAATAGCACACAACAAATGAAAACGACGAGAGAAACGTGAAATATCTAACGATAGTCACAAGCAACAAGCCGTTTTCATAGGTATTCGCATACAACCAAAACAATCTTTCACCCCAAATCTCGGCCCAGTCCCCGGGGTGCGCGGTCGGTGAAAGTGGTGTATTATGGGAGACTTTTGTTTTAGGCAATGACACAGAAGAGGAAAAAGGTGATTTTAAGTTTGAGTTTGTATCATGGTAGTTTAAATTAAAATCAGATGTTTTAGACCCATATCAGATTACCTTGGAATCCCATAGGATTATTATTGATTCATATCATATTATTATAAATCGTTATGAGATTAAGTTGATTCATACTTGCAGACTTAACACTTTTAGACTTATATTTTAGAGCATTTCTGTCATGGTCTATTAGAAGCGTACTTTGTCTTTATTCTTATGCATGTAAATCTCCAACTTTTGTATCTCTTTTTTGTTACCTTTTATAACTAAATCATCAAACAGTATATGATTAACTATATGATCATTAAACATTGTTTCCAGAACGAAAGCAGAAAGCAGAGATTGGTGAGTTAAATGTGCCATATCTATCTTAGTTCATATTTGCTCCATTAATTTAAATGACGTAATTTCCATTTCGATTGTACACTATGTTATCATTATCATTACGATCATCATCAATGTCATCATCCTCATGGTGATTAGCATTATCTTTAGTGCTTTCCTCTTTTGCCAACCTCTCATACGATTGGTAGCTACCTCACTGGCATTATTGAAGCCTAACTTTTGAGAGACATCATGTAGAGATTGAAAAGAAGGTATGGGACACAGAAGCAGAAGAGGTTTGAAACTTATGTTCAGAAGTTTTGTTATTGTAAGCATTCTCAGAGTCTGATTTGTCTTGTGTACCGTCTGAAATTTGTTGCAAGCAATGACATGCATCACATGAAATTTACCGTCAGGTTTTACTAAGGCATTTTAATTACCGACAAGGTTGGATCGTTATGCCAAGTTGTGCCTGAGGAACCAAAGGATTGCTGATGGATACAGCAAAAGGTTGTGTTGTAACATCCGCACACCACCTACATTTGCACGCCCTTGGTTGCAAGACTAATTTATGAATGCAAATCAGTGACTACAGATCAAGGCCAAATTCCAGTAGGAAAGAGTGATCACTAAAACTGGTAGAAGTGTGTCCACTAGTAAAGGGCAATTACGAAAATTCAGTCGTAGATCTTGATACCTCCTTTTTAGATAAACAGAGGAGTACAACATTATAATTTTGAGGAAACTCGGTCGCTACTTTGACCAGGCGCAAGTTTCACACAACATTGAACAATTCAATGCTTGCCAAATCAATATGATCTTTGGGTGATTCAGCATTTCTGTGAAAGCTGGGCCAAATATTCAATCGCCTAAATAGCATCTAAAGGCCTAGAAATCTTTAAATTCATCTTAAAGTAAGAAACATGATAGCTATTAAATCCCAAGTTACAGCAATAATAACAATAATCATTACATCAAAGTTTTCTTCTTTTCAAATGCCTTATTATTTTATGTGAAGTAGTAAACATGAATTTAAACGGAGACTAAAATGCAGATGGTATGCTCAACAATAATGTGATATGAAAATGAGCCTTTAAACTTGAATGAATTCCTTAAATACAAAATGTTCAATATAAGCTAGAAACCAGGTGGTATCCTAGTAAAGATAGGGGTATTAGGTTCGTAACCTCTCGCGGATAGTTGTACTGATTATTGCTAGGAGGATATATTAACATAAAAATGTTTAATATAAAAGCAGCAAATTTCGAGTACAGGTGTTTAATAAAATCACTTCACCTCATCTGTCCATGTCTCTATTATCACTCGCTAGCTTCAATTACCGGGATTTTTTGAAACTAGAACCAGTTTTCCCACTGTCTCTTCTGATTCCAAATCTTTGTGTGCACTTGCAACATCCTCCAGTCGATACTCTGTCACTTTTGCCACCCTCAGTTTTCCCTCGGCAATCCATCGTAGTAAATCTTCCATGGCTTCATTAAATAGATAAATTTTAGAAAACATGAAACTCAAGTTGAAAGCCAGTACACTTTTGTTTTCTTCGGTAAGCTGAAAAAAATGAAAATACAACGAAAAGAGCATTGATGTTAACAAAATTAAACACTTTTGATTAAACACTTTCATTCCTTTTCAAGTATAGTAAATCAATAACAATGATAATTTAATTTCCAGTTTCTAGACTTTCAAAGTTTACAAAGCAATATAAAACTAGATAGAATTCTGTGAATAAAGCATTGGCTTAAATCAATAAAATACACCAAGAAAGAAAATGAAAAATCATACCTGTAAAATTTTTATCACAAAATAATAATTTCCCTAAGTCTTTTTGTACGATATTACAATTTACAAGGAAAAGCAGCGCAAGGAGTGCATTGATGTTTGAGATCAAAAAGCGCAGGGAAGACTGGGGAGCATGCCCCCCCCCCGGATTTCTTCCGGATGAATTTTTTGACATGTCCAAATTCGAGGAGAAATAATATTTGTGTAATGAGAAGTATGTTTTATGAATATGCAAAAAGCTAATATTGTTTGCAATCATTTTTGGAAATAGCTTCTCATGTAGGCATGGATGTTCTGCCAAAAAGAGCTGCTAGTGACTGCACAACATCAATGCATAATATATCGGATATATTTTATGTGGTTTTTGTTAACTATGTTAAGTATGTTCAATGACATACTTAACATTACATAATAATGTGCCTGGAGGGACGTGAATAGGTTGGAAAATCCAGCAGATGTAGGTTCCAGAAGGATCACCATTAGGCAGTTGATAAAGAGTGAATTATGGTGGGAAGGGCCTGCATGGTTAAGCAAACAAGAGGATGATTGTCCTAAGACTATGGCCTTGACAGAAGCTGAGGATTTAAAAGAGGGGCAGAAGAAATCTAACGTGTTATCAGTAATGGCAGAAAAACAACAAGGGTTGAGTGTACTCACTATAAGTTATCTCACTAATGGTCTTCCAGCCTAGTTTTTTTTTTATAAGTATCAGGCCAGGGGTATCAAAATTGCTGCTAATTACAATACGTGCAGTACGGTTTTGCATATTTTGAAACTGGTTGCTTTCAGCTGCACCACAGCAACACCAAACTGAAGAACAGTCCAAGGTATTGTCAACTTCTGTAAATAAAAGCAACGTGGTCGATTGTATAAATTTTGTCCTCTGACGACGATTGCGGCTGTTGCTCATTTGCAGCACGATTACAAGGCAACAAATCGTCTTTGACGTTATCTTTACCTGGTAGATACTGAACAGTATAAATTAGTAGTGGAACATCATATGAATAAAAATTTTTCCGTTAATTTAGATAAATTATTCCATATTGATTTTGGTTATATCCTCGGACGGGATCCGAAACCGTTTCCACCACCTATGAAGCTAAGCAAAGAAATGGTACGTAGATCTTTTAAATAACAAACGGTACTTTAGGAGCTAGTTTCATCTGCTCAATAGATATGTCCCCTTTCTCCTTCCTGCTAGCCCCAATAGTACCTGTTTTGCTCACATGTATTTACAGATACATCACTTTCATTCCTGCTTTTCAGTATCCTCCACCAACATTTATAAATGAATTAAAAACACAAAAATTAAAAAACATTTCCAGAACATTTCAATAACTTTGAACAATATTCAAAATTTGGAATAAAGAAGAGACCTTCACTACCGCAAATGCTAAAATAAAATGCGATTCATAGTCCCACATACCCATGGTGTATGAGAGATTCATATAGGCTCGGTCGCCAACTCTGACAGCAATCTTGAATTTCATTGCCTTGCCAGTCTGCAAAGAAAGTTTCAACTTCATCAAAATGATGTATTGGTTCTTTTCTTTGCAAATGAATAATATATTATATATATTTATATAATATTCTTGTATATATTTGTATAGCTATATTGAAGAACGAAGCCTTTTCAGTATTTCTCTTATACATAAGTGACCAAGATAATTTGTGGCAAATCGAATTATAGCTCAAAGGTTGCCTTAAAACAGATATTAAACAGTGTGCTCTCGGTTTTGTTGACATTTGTGCTAAATCAACGCTCCTTTGGAATATTCCTCAGTATCCCGTAATATGTAATGACTGCTGCAGATGTTTGAGAGATCAAATCACAAGATCAAATTTTGCTGAATAGGACGAAAGCACATGTAAAAATACAGCATAAAATAAATCCTAGAAAATTCATTAAATGCATGACAGTAATGGGTATTCGCTATTGCTAATAAGTTTATATTTTCATTCATGCTGAAACTTGGAATCTCTCTTTGATAAGTACTGTTGCCAGCAAACTAGCCCTCTCTCATTTGTCTTATATACTTAAGTATTTCACCTTCAGAAGCAAGAACCGTTTTTCCTCTAGGGCACTTTTTTAAATTATCGATGGTTTGGATGGGTGCTTTTTCGAGGGAGTGCTTTTTCATGGGAGGCACTTTTTCGTGCGTGGGCGCTGTTTAGATTCTTCTTCATTTCACTCAGGTAGTTTTTCATCAAAAGCTAGTTTATACAGAAGTAGTTCTCAAAGTTAATTAAAAGGAGATTAATTATTCAGCCTTCTTCTATACAAACTTCCATTCATCACCATTATCATTCCCGTCCTCTACGTCATCGTTGATGGCAAAAAATGGATCGAAGCCCAGTTCGAGAAGGGGGATGGGTTGTCAAATTTTCGTCATTTTGGTGCTTACGTAGTAGGTGAATGGTCCCATATGATGCCGTTTGATGGAAGATAAGTTTTCACTTTAACATGAAATACCTGCTGTATGACTTGTACGTATATGTGACTAACCATTATTGCCTTTTATGACAAATGGCGCATATGCATTGTATGAGTATGATTTAGCGGTTGCGAACGGTGTTCTCTGTACTTGATAGAAGTGCGCTTTAGGCTGCAATGATACCACATCTCGTCGAATTAGCTCCCCGTTGCTTGTCTATTTTTTTTTCGGCTGGGGGGCTCAAGAAGGGTTTATTTGAGAGGAGTTTATATAATTATTTGACTTGACTTTTTGGTTTGAAACTTATGATTCGCTAAAATGACTTGACTTTTCAGTTGATTCGCTAAAATTAAGTATCTCACCGTTTAAGGGTACCCCTAAGGATTGTATAAGATTCTTCAATCAATTTATGAATCAAGTAGATTGTCAGCCTATAAAAAAGTGGTGAAATTGGTCTATCTGTTGCAAAGTTTAAGAGCAGGGTGGCAAGAGCTTATAGGCAATATCCCAAAGAATGAGGAAGGGTGGGACAGGGCTCTGCAATTGCTAAAGAATGAGTATGGACAAGACAGGTCTGTATTTGCTGCTCTTACTGAAGAAATTATTGGATCACTGGTAGTCAAAGGAGTAAGATCTTATAATATCAAGCAGTTCTATGGCACTTTTTGTGTAAATGATGAAACACTAAAAGCATTAAAAGGCTATAGAAAAGCCGAGAGCCATGTTTTACCAACACTTGCAGAATTACCAGGTATTAAGGCAGACCTTATCAGAAATGATGATGATTGGGAAAATAGGTCTTTTGATAACTTATTGAGAGAAATGCAAAAATGTGAAAAGTCTGTTGGTACTACAGAACTTCACTCTAGCACGAAAAAGCGGAAACATTTTTTTAGCATACTGAAAGCTTTTTTCGTCCGACACTCGTCAGAGTATGAAACGTCGGATAACGACCAAAAGGTGAACCGAAATATATAGCCAGATGCGAGTACACGTTAAATGATGAATAATGTGTCTATTTAGCCCTATGATTGGCCAATTAGCACCTATTCACCATTGTTTACTTGAAGAGTCCAAGTGAGAAAATGAACTCTTTTTGTTTACACAAGACTGAGTTTTGACCCTTTATGTAAATTGATTCCAAAACACTTAAGTGAAAGGACGATCTTGCTTGCCCTATGATCCGAAAATTATCGTCTGAATATGTTTTGGCGCATTCTGGATTTGTAATAAGATGTTGTCCTATGGCCGAATCACTTTTCATTTTAGAATTAGAGTTTTTACACATACGAGGTGGCTGTTCTCTTGTTGTAGTGTTTTTCGTCCTGATGCTCGTAGGTACATGTTGTTTTATTCTATCTGCTAACCTCTGCGTAGTGCGCCCTACGTACCGAGCTTCACATCCACAAGAAAATTCGTAAACTACACAACTTTTTTGGGTGGTAGGAACGCAATCTTTTTTAGCAGATGGTAGCATGACCCTAGTATTATAAACCGCACGGGGCTTCACAGCATAGAAACAAGATGTAATGGCTTTATTAATTTGGTTTTCAAATTTTGATGAAACATTTCCAATCCAGGGCAATTTCAGGTAAACCGGGCACTTTTCAGGATCAAGCTGTTTTTCTGATGAAATGTTGGCTAGTTTTCCCTTAATACAAGAAACAAGGACGTCTTCTGGATATCCATTGTCAATTAAAAATTGTTTTATTGTGTCCTGCTCAGAATCTAACTTAGTTTTATAGCAAATCATAAGTGCCCTATGAAATAAAGTTTTGATTAGGTTGATTTTCCTAGCTTTTGGCCTGAAGGAATTCCAACGGATGTATTGACCAGTAAATGTTGGCTTCCTGTAAATGCTGGTGAGAAATCCAGTGCCCCCTTTCTCCACCGAAACATGTAGAAAATTCAAGGAGTTGTTTTGCTCCTTCTCTATTGTAAATTTTAGGGCTGGATGTAGCTGGTTGAGGTTTACATGAAAACGATCACATTCCGGCTCCGAACCGAAAATGGCAAAAGTATCGTCAATATAACAAAAGTAGACACCTGGTGTTACGGTGTTATTGAAAAGTCTACTTTCATGAAAGCCCATGAAAATATTTGCTAAAGCTGGCCCCAAAGGATTACCCATTGCCACTCCATCTAATTGCTTATACATCTGGCTATTAAAATTAAATTCCACCCCTCGCGTAGCAATTAGCATCAAATCTTTGAAGGCGTCCTCAGGGAATGGAGGGCAATCAAGGTGACATCGATACAAAGCATCAGCACAAATCCCTATGGTCTCATCTAATGGCACGTTGGTGAATAGACTGCTAATGTCAAAAGAGCACAGAAATGTTTTGGCGTGTTCAATGTTGTAGTTTTGAATAAAGCTGGCAAATGTAAACGAATCTTTTATGCAATTCGAGGAGTAGAGCAGAGACACTGCAAAATGTCTTTGGTCCACATCCTTCTCCTTTATTGCATGTTTTACTTTTCTACTCCTCTTGTTTGCTACAGCACACGCATCAATAACAACGAAAGGAGATTCTTTCTCCTCCTCCAAAGATTTCACCTTCAAATGACAAGTATGTTTTTCGGGTCAAGGACAGTCTGTGACTATAACTGCAGGGTAGCTATAATGCCTGCCAAAGGTCTTGGAACACTTGCTATGATTTACGCTATAGATGAGCTATAGCATCCCCTCCCCCGTTAAACAATGTTGTATGAAGCAAATATGGGCAACTCGAAGGAAAAAGTGATGCGTGTTTTTAAAGCTACTGGTCTCCGCCATCGAATCAACATTGTGTCAGGGGGGAGGGGGTCTACATTTTAAGTGGTGTCAAGGAGAAGCGGCAGGAGTCGGAAATCAACACAATTGTGTGGGTGTTCCAACTACTTTTGGCAGGCATTGTAGCAAGGCAACTAGCTCTGTTTCAGGTTGTAACAAAGAAACAGCGTTAGCACAGACCAATGTGCGATGGCCTGTGATGCTGGAATATCAGAGGGGCCAGGTGCCGTTCGCCACTTTGGCGCCAAGCCCAGACCGCACCTCAAACCGCATGGAAGAAAATGAATGAAAAATGTCGCTATCGTCTCATGTTTCATCAGATATTCAGAATAATATCAAACAAATTGATTTTATTTGCAAGATTTGTTAATCCATTACGAGATTTCTCAGAATATCTCAAGAATATCTTTTGTCATGTTGCACGATAAGATATGCAAAAGATACTCGTAAGATATTGTTTTCCTTTGTGACATGATCAGATATCTTATAAATATCTTACCATGTATCAGGGCCTTTATGTTTGTAAATATCCTTAAAGAACACCATGGACTGAGTAGGTACTACTTCAGGTGCTAAGGAATTTTTACTTTGGACAGAAATGAGAATAATTAAATGCTTTTTGGAAGATGTGAATAAACGAAAAGATTACAATATGTATTAATTGCAGTTTCGTTCGAAATTTGACTGTATAATTCACATATATTGGCTGTTAATTTCATCATCATCATCATCATCATAATCATCATCATCATAATCATCATCATCATCATCATCATCATCATCATCATCATCATCATCATCATCATCATCATCATCATCATCATCATCATCATCATCATCATCATCATCATTATTTTCATCATTGCTAATTTGTCAGTTATTTCTTCATCTTACAGAAATTCACTTGTATGTAAAAGCTAACTTTTTTTGATGAGTTTCCCTGTTTTAATTCATTGATCTCAAACGGCAATATTTGAGACGTTAGTACATGAATCAATGACAGTTCCATGTTTCATTCTGTCTCATCACTGAATAGCCTCGTGGTTTTCTTTCTTTAATATATGACATCATATATGGATATATACATAGTCAAACTCGCCTGGGCCAGACTTATCTACCTCGGATAATTCACAAGTCAAACAGAAATAGGAAGTGCTGGTCTTTTTTCTATAAGTGCTATACTTCTTGCATACACATATCACAATTTATAGGCCGGATTCTCTCATAGTTTGGAGTCTTTCTGAAGTTTGGTTGTAAAATGGTTCGATATAAGTCGAATTGTGATCTTGATTTTAATGGCAAAGGTGGAAACTGTTACAGCCAGTGAACCCCTTGCTCTCAAATGGTTTTGGGAGCCAAGAAGATGTAGATGTAGAGCTCGTAGAAGGCAGCTCTATCTTACAAAATGTCAACAATGCTGGTCAACAACCTTCCAAGCTGTGAGAAGGTGCACTTTTGTGAGGTGTTTCTACCCTCCACTCTCGATGGCACAAGCATTTCCCAGCCAGATGATAAATTTAGCAAATAGTCCACTTTCTTCATTTACTCCCTGTCCCATACGAGCTCTCATCGGGCCATCACTTACTTTATGTAATTCGGGCTTCGCATAACTCGGACTATTCTGTCTAGTCAAAAGAGATCCAACTTACGCAAGCTTGATAGTATATAGATTTGTTGTTTATTTATTGTTTTGAGATTGTATTTATCTTTCAGATGAAATAAAGAAGAAATACATGCAGCAATACAAGATGCATGAAATTCATTGTGTAGATAACAATAACAGAATAGTGCTGAAGGAAGCAATTATCAATAAGTTTGCAGTCAGGTTGAAGATCAGCAGTGAATTGCCATGCATGGGTACCTTCAGAGATGAAGCGTGGCAATATTTTGCACATCATCAAGGTATGAGAGGTTATGATATTGAAATATCTGATTTGACTGATTATGAGAATCGTGTAACTTTTATCCGTGGCATTGCAGGAATGGGAAAGTCTGTTCTTGCCAAACAGTTGACTTATGGATGGGCAAATGGCGACATTTATCAAAACTTTGAAATGTGTGTAATGTTTGAATGTAGAGACTTGAACTACTTCAAAGACTATGAAGGGGCCGAGCTAAAGAGACATGAAATCCTTGGTGAATTCCTAAAGCGTAAAGTTAACTATGATTTACGAGATGGAGAAGGAGTCTTGGTTATAGTAGATGGACTGGATGAACTCTATGACATAACTGAAAAAGATTCAATCATTTTTGACCTCCTTAATGTAAATGGGAACTATGGTATGGCTAAAGTTATAATAACTGGGAGACCCCACGTCGAAGACAAACTAATTGGTTACAATAACATGGGTGGTTTGTTTAAAGTGGAAATTAATGGACTAAGTGAGGATCAGATTGATGAATATGTTGACAAATTCTCATCCCGTGAAGATCACAAAGTTGATATGAACAAGGCAAGAACATCATCAAAAGGTTATCTTCCCATCATGAATGTGCCACAGTTTCTGAATACACTATGCTGTGTCGTCACTATAATGAAAGACCAAGCTGTTTTGAACAACACGGAATTATATTGTTGGACTGTTTTTTTGTTGTTCAAACAACATGCTGACAAACATGGTGCAAGTACAAAGAGAGCTTCAGACATTTTTGATGAATTTTCACAGACCTTATCAGCACTAAGTGAAGTTTGCCATAATTTACTTGCAAACAATAAAATAATTGTTGAAGGAGATATTAAGTTACTGCTTGGTGACATTGGAAAAGACAAGGAATTTGTTCAAAGCCTGTTTGTTGATGTGTCAGACAATATTACAGAGAAGTATCAATTTAAACATTTATCACTAATGGAATTCCTCTCAGCCCTATACATGTGTAAACAGGACTGGAAACATTTGATGGAACTTATAAAGGACAACTTGAAAAAAGGGTTTATTGAAGTTGTCTCATTTGTATGTCGTTTATTGTCAGGATTTTCATATAAAGGAATAATAAAGGAGTTGTTAAAGAATGTTGCAGGATTAGAACAAGAAGTAAATGAGAAACAATTATTAGATGATGTACTTGACTTGTTAAATGATTGTGGGCTGGATGATAAGACTACATTACGAAGATCATTTGAAATTATTACCTTCTTTTTAAGTAAGAATTTTAATGATAGAGACTTTATTAAGTCACTTATTGGAAAATGCCATGGTACTCGGTTTGTATCAGATAAATTTACAACTGATAATGTTTGTCAGATATGTAGACACTTGGAAAGTTGTGGATGGAAGGAGGAGGATATTAGAATTGCATTCGCAAATGTTCAGTTTTATCAGTTCATTATTTCAAAGGTTGAACAATTGGACGTGATTACTGTGAAAGAACGTTTTCACATTGGTGGTTATAGCATCGTGTTAAGCAGAATGAAAACACCTATAAATGCCATTCGTAGAAAGTTTGCAGGAAGCAGTGAGAATGGGTATTGTGGAGTGATAGACATAAGGGATTGCGAGTTGGACGATGAGCTGAGTGAATGTGGTTCAAATGATCGGCAATTGAAAGGGTTGTACATACAGTTCTGTCAGTTGAAGAGAGTGGAGAGTTTCAGGATTGCATGTGATTGGGGCATGTCATGTGAATGGTTTTGGTTATATGGACTGGACATTAACATTGAATGGTGGGAGGGAATGGTTGAGATGTTTGAAGCAAGGAAATTGAAAGGAGATTTGCAGATGAGAAACTTGAACATAGAAGAATGCACCAAAATGAACAATGAAATTGCATTGAGGGTAAGATAATTTACTATTTAGTTATTTTTTATTTGCTAATTCATACATTTCCCATTTTAACAATTTAAGTAACAATGGCACATTATATATGTGATAATTAGTAATTTCATAATTTTATTGAAATTGGAAATCAAATATTTCAGAGAAAAGAAGTGCAGTTTGATATTATGTTTCTTAAACATTGAACTTGTGTAATTACAAATAGTAACATTTGCATTCAATTATTTGGATGTCATTTTTCCATAGTTTAAGTAAGGGGATTGCTTTGAGGTAGGGAATTTTTGTGGGTAGAAATTTTGTCGGAAGAAAGTTTCGTGGTTGAAGAGGGCAATATCATAGAATTTTGCAGAATTTCTTTTCACGATTGAACTATTCGTGTTCAATGTCATGGAATTTATTTTGCTATCAAGCGACATTAGGACAGTTTGCCAAAGGAAAGGACAGTGTATTACATCAAAACTCCTCTTTATTACAATGAAATTTTTAACATAAGTCACCTTCAAGAATTTCGAAATGGAACTTCCTGGAAATTTTAAGAGCAACTACTATACATGTCAAAAAATAACTTTCACTAGGTGATTGTATAGAGATACATGAAGTTTCTGTCCACTGAATTTTTAAAGACTTTTTGCAAAATTTAGTTTCGTGGTTCATAATGTTCTGAGTTTTGTGGACTATATTATCGCTATCGAAAAATTTTCATAGAATTAACTTTCACTTTTTCAGTGCTAAATTTTTCCGCGACAATTCTTTTCCGCGCAAATGTCTCCATTAAGGCATTGAAAACTGGAACAAGTAAAATTACAAGGTTTATTAGGTTATTTAGCTTTTATACTTTGAAAATATTTATATCTAACACTCAAGTAATCTTTCAACAAAGTCTGAAAGACTATGTTATAAATGTATATAAAATCTATTGACTATTTATGTCAATTTACTTACAAAATAACTTGGTTTTTCTTTAGATTAATAGATTTTCACATCACACAACCAAGTTTGTTTATACAACAGGTTGTTTTCCTAGAGCTGTTGTGAATGTTCACAACGGAGTAGAAATTGGGAATTGGGTTCACGCTTCAGGTGCATCCATTTCGCCTTCTCAGCATGTGCTAACATATTTATCATGCATGTTTTGCAAATTATTCAGAATGAGTATAAGTATGTTATGGGATGAATTGAACAGAGTAGGATGCTGTAGTGATGTGCTGTAGGTATGCTTTCACATGACTGAATAATAAAAATTAAAATGTTGTATTTCTTGAAGTAGTTTCTGTCATGGGCTCATTTGGTTTACAATAAGTACATACATGCCAAATTGGGAAGGTTGCCAGTTAGGCACTTAAATAAAGGGAGCATGGGGTAGAAAGAGATGCTTGGAGATTTCCTAGTTTTCAAATGACAACAGTTATATAGTAGTTAGGGAGTATTTTACAGCTTTATAAGTAGATAAACAAGATTTAAGTTTCACTTGTCATGTAATGTATGAAGAGAGTGTGTGTTGGGACTGTGGTGGTCTTAAAGGATGAAATGAGACAATAGGAAGATGTATAGTAACGATGTATAAAATGATGTAGGTGATGGGGATGCTTAGGGGGAGTTTTGCACTTTTCAGCTATAGGCAAACAGAATGGTGAAATGCGATGTTATAACAGATAATGTTTGCAGAATAGTTCATTTTTGCCCTCAGTTGAAATTAAGCATTGTAAATTAGCTTTAACGAGCAGATTTTACTTGCATTGGAAACATTTCAATGTAGATGTTTATTGCCAGTTTAGTATACATGAACAATTCATGTTTTCCGCTTGATTCATAAAGTTATGACCCATGTGTAACGTAATGGTGTTCTATGTGCTAGTATATTTTATATTGTATCATGTTCCTTTAGCCGTCATGTTGCGTGTGTCAATCTTACGTTCATGTTGAGTTCTGTTGTGCGTAGTAAACACCCTTTCCAGGCAATGTGCTGTACCTGTCAATGTATCTGTCATTTATCATGTACTGTGTTATTATTATGTACTCTGTGCGTAATGATTAGTCTTAGTCTTTGGGTGGAATACCAAGTGAATACAACAAGAAGTGTTGTTTCTGAGTTTGAAGCCTATATTAGGCCTAGGCTTGAGGTCTAGGCCTAGGATCGCCTCCGGGTATGCCAGAGTGGACCATCTCATGTTATAATAAATGTTACACATACCATAATATCAGTGAGGTGAAAATTTCCTAATTCTTAACAAATGGGTGATTTTTGACGTCATCATTTTACCTCTTTACTATCTTACACTAAAGGATATACAAGAAAATAATATTACTTTAGAACTAACATTTCAATGATGTGCTTTGTATGTTTAAATATTTCCAGTTTATTTATAGAGCAATAATCACTCCATATTTAAGATGATGCAAGTAAATTTTGTAATGTCAAATATTTGTAAATTTCTACAACCGCTTATTTGTTCATTCATAACAGTCAATTAAAGTTCATTGTAGTGATGCCCTTCCATATGTAACTCCAATTACTTCATTTGTATATATATACAGTACTCTAGTTCATCTGCTAAGTGCAGGATGAAAATGCCCAGTTTTATTCTATTTTCAATTGGCATTGTTAATGCTGCTATTGTTTGATAAGCTCCATTTCCACCCTCCATGCACTCTTTCGATAGAGGTGAAACCACAATGCTTCTCAAATGGTGCTATTTACTATCTGCAAGTTGAATATGTTTATTTTCTTTAAGATTTCATATGGTATCGTCATGTATACTGCGCTATTTCCAAGGCACATTCTCGTCAACTGCAATTTTCAACAACAGACTCACAACCGTTAAAGATTTGCCTAGATTATGTGATTTGGTGTGTGAAAAGTACGGGAAAAAGTAGCTTAGGTCTTAATTGCTTCATAATAGCACTGATGTATTGTTTATGAAAATCAGAGACCTTTAGAGTTTGTTTTTTCTTATAGATAGTCCAATGTGGTGTGGAACTATGTATTGATGATCAAGAAGTGGTGAGTTTTTTAGAGTTATGGTTTGCTCAGACTGTTTAAGCAATGATGACTATGATGATTACCATGATAAGAACACATCGGTAGGGAAACACAGTTTTACGATAATTCTTAACACGTGAGCAACGAGGAAAATGCCATTATGATTTAATGAATCTGGAGTTTGAATACATTGTGACACGTCTATCTGATCTTCCTATTCAAGTACGAAGGACTGAATAATTCATTGCTTATGAACGGAGCCTTAAGCAACATTTTGCTTGAACTCCAATTAACTTTAGCTATGCACAAACTTTTTATTTAAAAGAAATTTTAACTTTTTGCTATCTAGTTTTTATCTGGTTTTTCATTAGACAGGACACACATTTATAACAGCTCTTAAGTTGAAGTGTTTTAATCCTGTATAAAGATTTTGATTATTATTATTATTATTATTATTATTTAAAGACCACCCATAACTTAGGCTTCAGTTACTGGCTTTGGTATCGGACAGCTTTTTGTACCAGACAGGCCTTTCACAGTTACAATGGTGTCCTGCTTTCCGATGCACTTTCCATTGGCTATCCTGTAGAGAAAGTATTCTGCTTTGAAGGTGATTCAGAAATATATTCTACACTCTCTTGTACCTAGTAACATGCTTTGCCGGGCTGTTCGATATGTGTTCTTCACTGGAAACACCTTCATGAGTAATTAATTGTTATATTCTCCACAGAATAGAGAAAACCGAAGGAATAGGCCTCGCAGTGCAGAGTAATTCTGGTACCTTATAAGTAGAAACATAAGCGGCGCAATTGCTATCTGGTTCCGGTTAACTGAGGCCTTATTTGCCACATAGACATTTTGGACACATTCCAGTATCCATCGCCAGTATTAATATTTCGTGTAATATTGATGGTTTGACTGATTGATCATTCCATTAACTGATTGATTGACTGATTTAAGTAGTCCATGTCAGCATTGTTTTATTTTACACGAATTTTGTTCTGTGCGAAACTCCTTATATGGAACTCTAGGCCTGAAATTTTCCACACTCAGTCGGATAAATGATTGTGGGATGGAAATATAAATATATTTTGATATTATGTTATCTAACTATACAATGTCACTGCTTTCCGAATCTTCATATATTTCAATTTCAGACCAAGCTTATTAGTCCCTACCTTTCAGTTCCTTAATACTGCAAGGTTTTAGGTTCTGCATGACCATGAGACAGATGGTTATTAGACGTGTGGGCTCAAGGATTTTGCAAATATTATTCTACTGTTGCATTACTATTGCATACAGTTTGTTTGAGAGTTCAATTCCTGTATTGAAGAGTATCATAAGTTGCAGTGGTTGGTTTTATCGCCTCCTTTGCGAGTTAAATTGGATTACCCTTCAGCACTGCCTATGCATGGGGCAGAGGGGATGTTAAAGTTTTGTAAGATAATTGATTTTGTGCTAAACTTTGACAAGTTTTTAGAATGCTCTGATATGGAATTAGAACATTTCTTATAAGTATTTATTTACCTGATAAGTGAAGAATGAAGGAGCGTGGTGTGGGGAAAATGCTCCTAAGAGAACTGTGACATATATCTATCTATCTCCATGTATCTATTCTTGAAGCCCCTAAAAATAAGGTTGCTTCCTCATTGTTTACCAACACTTTGCAAGCATTTAATCACCACCCCCTCCCTTCTAGCTCCGCTTGTGCATGGCTTTCAGATAGAAAGCTGCGTCAAGAGAGGTTCATCTCCCAATTGAAGTTAAGAGTGTATTCGACTAGAATTAATTTGGTAATCATTTTGTCTGAAGGATTTAATCACATATTTTGTTGGATCAGGTGTTGAACCTTCTCAAAAAGAACTGCAGACGATTTTCAATGAATACACCGTATTGAAATAGCTAGGAAACCATATGGAACTATAGCTGTTGTAGGTATTTCTGTCAGTTCAAGCCGCAGATTTGCACTATGTTAGGATTTCAAATGACTTTTTGGAAAATCTCGCAGTACAATCTCAGCGAATTATTGAGGGCACTACCCACCCGGCCCCCACTGTCTACAAGCCTGTATTCACAGGCAGGACTCAATTGTAATACCGCTGTAGACATAGTATCCTTATAACCTTTGAAGGATAGCAAACTTCCAACGGAAGGATCTTTTCATTATGGTTGATCTTTGTGTCATTTTGTCTCATATTGTTTCAGGTTAATACCTTTCATCTTGTTTTCTGTCCTAAATTTCTCCATTATCCTTTATAGCAGCTTCCCTCATCTTTAACATCTCCATGGATTGATCATCCACCATCAACAGTAAGTTATGACATTTATAACTTGCATGTTTTAAATGTATGCCATTTGTGACTTTACACTGAGTGAAGAATTTGATCGAATACACACTTGTAATGGAATAAAATTTTTGCTTTAGTTCATTTAAACTACTTCTTCCTAGCAGCTTTTGGTGATTTGTATAAACTATGTATAGACTTGATGGGATTTTTGGTTAAATCTTTCCTACGATGTTGCTTAGCTCTAACGAGTATTTATGAGCAATGCATGCAGTTGTCTATTGCTGGATGAAACAGGAACAACTACTTGGACGAGAGCCTTTACTTTTATTTGTGGAGATCTACTACGGATCTCTAATACAATACTGATAGTAGGACTTGAATTCGCAGTTTATCGTGCTCGCTTGCCACAGTCTGACTAAGGAGAGGCAAGATGGAGGTACTAGGGGGCAAAAGAAAACTGGAAAACCCACTGTAGACTAACCAAGCGATTTGTCCGTACATGATGTACATGCTCTGAATAGCTGTAAATGTATAGATATAATAGATACAAAGGCTCTTCAATTTATTTTCATATTCCAATTGTCTTATGCAATATTTAGTTCAAGAATGCGACTTAGACCTCACGGATTCCTTTTCCATTAGACACAAACTACTAAACATTTTTTGGTTGACATTATAAGGAAGTAGTAATCTTAGATAAATGCATACGATTCTAGCCGGAAAGAGGCTAATATAACTTCCAGAGTGCATTTTATATACTTTGGGCTGAAGATCGTTCGTGTGAATTAAGCTGTTCTACGAGTTCGCCGTGGAAACATGTTTATTCCCTGGAGCGCTTACTTTTTGAATGGAATACACCCTGGGAAGATTGACTATATCCCCCTCATGAATCTGTTCTACGATATTCATAGGAAGCTAACGCACCAGTCAAAATGAATCCCCACCCCCCAACCACCTCCGAATATGTTGGGCTTTGCTGAAGAGTTGTTGCCTTGTTAGTTGCTTTCTATGTCTGCACTATGTGGGAGATTGACACATTTTGGCATTTCCACTGAACAATGCGGGGTTTTAATTGGGGATGGCGAACATTGCAGCTGTAATGACTTCTCGGTAATCCAATGCGCAATTATACTTCTCACACGGCATTGTGAGTACACTCGAAATGACTGCCACCTGAAGCACGTCTAACTACAATGATAACTGAATGGGGCATCCTTTGCAAGTATATGAACTGTAAATTATAAGTAATCAAATTTAAACTGTAATAATCGTCAGCTTTGATTGACTGAGTTGCTATGCAAACGTCCTAATCTGAGATCCAAATGTCCCTGTGGGTGGGGACTTTTGCCTGTTCTCAACAAAATATGCCCGCACATAGTGGGGTACTTATCTTGTTTTGCTCACATTGCATTATCAATTGCCACTCGTATCAGAGGTAGGAGGTGGGGACTCATTTACGCTGGTGCATAATTCCTAACGTTTAGCTATAGTATCAATACCTATAGATGCTAAGTACATGGGTTACAGTGTTTCACGGTGTAATCTGGCAAACGTACTGTAGTTTGCTAGCTTGATAGCCAGAGATAGGCAATGTGCTTGTAGATCGGTTGGTTAGAATCCAAAGTCTATTGCATGTTTGATCTAATACCGTTGGTTATGCATCTAGTTTTCAAATTACAAGATGTAAATAATTGATGATCAATAGCGTCTCCTTATACAGAGGAAATATTTTGCTTAAAATATCGTGAAGAGACCTGATGTTTACGACAAATAGTAAATTTTCAAGACAGCTTCCTTGGGGGTAACCCGGAGGCCAAGCCCATCAATCTCTTTCTGTTTTCGACCACCAAAAGTATGACGTAAACCGTTTAAGCCCAAGTCCAAGCATTCCAGACCAATCCTCTAGTAATATGGTCAAGATGTTGAAAAGTATTGAACGCATCTCTTGGGTAATGCTGACAATCCATACTCTAAAACGGATCTGAACTTAGAGCCAGTTCTGTGCTATAATTTGTCATAGATGGAGATGTATCCGCTGGCATTAGTCAATTAATCTTGTTTAAGTACCTCAATTGTAACTCCGGCACAGCAAACGCGGACGATAAACATTTCCTCCCTCACTAATCCTTGTATAGTAACATTCGCGTGAATCTCTATGGCGATCTCTCGGAATTTCTGGATCTAGATATCCGTAACCTGGAAGATGATTTCTTTTGTTCACTACTGTTGTATGGAAATACTAAATATTCTTTTATCATTACCAAAATCATTTTAGATACTACAGTAAGGTACATAAAATCATCAAAGCGATTTAGTTATGTTGACGATGAACATTAATGTCATCTTGGAACACCACCTTTGTGCCTAAATGTCTGTATAATTGCTAATAGCTTTACGATAGCAGAGCAGCTCATACGATATATAGAGTACAGATAATTTCACAATTTTCACAATACATCTCTTAATGATAATTGTTTATTGCCATAACAAAGCTTGCTTATGGGAAGAAGGCTAGGATGCTAATGTTTTGTCTTGGTTATGTCATATCTCTCGTTAATTAATTGCCGTCCATTTTACCTACCACGACATAGGCCATAATTGGTATAGAAGCGCCTTTTCGATTAGCATTATATGCAATGCAACTCCTTCATGTTTTGAATACATCATCTGGCAGTTGTCTACATCATCGATGTTTTTCGATAATTTGTCATATTTTTTATTGCCTAATACTAGTTGCATCAAAATTCATAGCCAAAACATCATTGCAATCCATTGTTTTCAAGCAGCTATTGGCTATAGTAGACCTTGACAAATTTGGAGATATTCTAGCGCTTCATTCCTGTATGCTTTGTTACTCCCGTTCATTTTCTTCCGTATTTACGCTTCAAACCTGTAGACCCTGTTGCCAGGTACTACCATGAGCACCACCACCTCAGGTCTACCACCAAAAATACCACAACCATCACCATGGATGATTTATTTCCCTTTATATTATCATCATTGGCTAGTAATAGTTTCCTATTCATATCAAATTTTTAGACAAAGTTCCTTCAGTCTCAATCAGAGCTGCGTGCTCATGAAGAACTGCTATTGCAATTGACCATTGCTCGATCATTAGAAACTGCTGAGGTAGACCGGCAGGTTGGTAAATATCAGGTTGTATTGAAGCCTTGAGCAGACAGTTGACCTCTCAAATCTGTCATAATGTGAATGGTGTTATTATACATAACTGTAGAATAAAAAAATAAGGAGTTCATTGTATGAAAAAGGAAGTGCAACACTTGCAAAGCCTTTGCTTTTCTGGACGACTACAAGTAACAATGTAATTATAGGCATGGAGAAATGACCGATATACCTCTCACTTGGCCCAGTAAGCTGTGATTCTTTGTTTAATTCTTTAATGTTTGCGTATTTAAGCCCCAAATCCATCCATCCTTTTGCCATGTACTACCAAGAGTAAACTTTGAGCACCACCACGTCAGTTCCACCACCTCATTACCACCTCTGCAGGTACGAGAAATACCATATTGGATGATCCTTACCCGTTGTATTATATCACCATCACCTTCGATCAGCTGCTGTCCTTATCAATATTGTAGACAAGGCCTCCTCAACCTGAACCAGAGCTCGGTGGCGAAGAAGAATATGAACTGGAACTGGCTCTTGCTTTATCGTTAATTCCTGACAATATTGATCTGCAGGTTTGTACAGACCAGGTTATATTAAAGTCTTGAGTGGCTGGTAAATAGCCCAGTACTCTTTGATCTCGAATGATGCGATATACATATTGATTACTGGAATTCTTCACCTATCACAACTGTCCAAACCCCCTCCACTAATTAATTATCGGAGAATGGTGTGGAGACAAGCATTTTAGCACGTCAATTTGATGATGATGTTTAATTTTACTGAGGTTTGTAAGCATTATAATTGACAGAGATGTGAAGAAGCTATTGATGCTACCCAGGACATAATATGTAAGAAGTCAAGGTAAAGGAAGAATTCATAAGAGTCAAAATGATTTGCACTTTAAGATGTGGTAGCTAGTCTAGGAATCAGTTTTGTTATACATTCACAAAATGCAGTAGGGGTGTTCTGATACAACTTAGCTAGTTGAGGACATCTTAGATCGAATCTTTCTTGTGGGATGACTTCCATCATAGTATATTCTGAAGTGTAATGTATTAGGAGTTTTCTTTCAAAGCTTATTATCAATATATTGCAATTGATTTTTTTTGATGCCATTTCTCAATCAGTTCTTTGTATATAGTTCTTATTGGCATCAAGGAGAGCTGCATTTCATTGCTCACTGCTTTAAGGACATTTTTCTATATCAGACAGATAGCTCAGCTGTTATCTGCATAGGCCTGTTACTATGATATAATGAAGCGACTGTGAAGTTTTGCAAAACATACAGCATGAAAAGCCTCATGAAGTCGCTCTGCCAAGTGATATGGTCTTGTTTGTTGTGGTTATGGTGGTCATGGTGGATCATGATTTGCAATGAATTTAATATATTTAAATGAGCACAGTTATCCATCCATTGACCTTAATGACGTAGATTATATGTTTATTCGAAGGAGGGCTGGATAGCTCCGCCAATCATATTGTTTCAAAGCCTGTAGGAACAATTGTCAAGGCACACTGTGAAGCAGCCAATGTATCCTTAAAATGAAGGTAAACACATAGCTGCTCCTATAATTGAGCGTTATTTGCTTTCCTTTATAGCAATCACCTGCAAGTTCTGAGACATCTGATCTTCACAATGTTCTCCCACCAGCAGCAGTAAGTTGTCACATTTGTTAATTTGTCAAGTGATGGTGAGGAAACGTAAATTTGATTGAAAATTGCAGCGGGATTAACAACGCAACACTGCACTTTGGGATACTTTAAAACTTACCTGTGACTCACTTTTCTATTTGGTGCATGGGAGACATGGATCATGGAAGCTCCATTGCAATATTCATTGGACCTATTGAATAGAAAGGACTACCCACGGCATGGCTGCCATCTTTGCTCCATTAATTAATTGTTTAGAGCTTTTGAATTCCTACGTGAAAATTTGGTAGTATCTTACTTACAGACATCTGGAGCCAGAGATTCTCAGGAATAGTAAATTATAAATAAACTTCAAAAAGATGACGATAGATTTAACTGTGTATAACATGTTTCGATTGCACCATCAATCATCTGGTATCATTAAAGTTCAATTGCGCAATATCCAGCTCAGCATTGCTCAGTTTTTTATGAAAGTTCTTGTTGGGCTCTTAAGTTCAATGTTTCTCCAATGTACTCTTTATCATATCTTTCAAATTTCATCACATCACCTGCAACTTCTTAATGCAGTTTTTGAACTTTATCCCACTTTTGTTCAAGCAAAATCGGACACAGGCTGATTTTTTAGCTCTTACACCTACTAACTTTCTGTTTTGATTGCGTGCCACTGTCCTCATTATTATCTACTGAGATAAACATGACTGTTGTTACGATTTGCTTTATGCTTGATGGCTATCTTTTGCTGTTAATCATTTCCACATTTCTTAGTGATTTCCTCATTTTTGGGCTGGCTCTTAGTATTGTCATAGTATCTCTTATTACTTTACAAACATCAAAGTTGCGAGGGTTTTATGTTGTGGCTAGCCTTATCGTTCCCATTTTGGCTGATTTTTCTTTTGGATACCTGAGATTATATTGTGGTATTGCAAGTGCTTCGTTCCATACTCAGTTAATCTCTTTGGGTATCCATGTCTAAGGAGAACAGCTTTCAATTTCTGTAGCAGTTCCTTATTTGTTCCAGTTCCGGACTCCATGCTATCAGGTTCAAGTGCATTGGAGAGTGGTGATGGAGCGTTTCTGCACTAAGAACTGTCAAATTAGCGAAATAAAATCAATTGATAAATTTTCATATGAATATGTCGATGCAACAGAAGTGTTCCGAAGCATGAATAAGAAATTCCTTGATTTATTCATGAAACAGCATCTTTGAAAAGAAGACTTACTCCAGCTATGAATAAAAGCATTCACTCACTTGTTTTGGTACTGCCTCGTAGAAATCTGCGTTCGTTTCCTAGATCTGCTCCTTATATGCTTGAATGCTAGTTTTGTTGACTGTGCATCTTTGTGCTTTCTTCTTAGATGGATCTGCAGTTGACGTCATCTCGACCAACGCGTAGTTCTCCTAGTGATGATAATGGAGATGGGGTATGCTATAATTTCATATTTTATTATCTTAACTTGTATGATCTTACATTTGCATCGCTTTAAATAGCTAATTTGTTTCAGCTTCATTTAGGAATCTGATAATGTTGTTTGAGGCCTCATTTTCACTACCACATCAGTGATATTTCTGAGAACAGAGATCTATGTGAACAAATTATGTTTTTGCTAGAATTTATATATATGAATGAGAGGCTGATACCAGGTATAATTATATCCATATGCATCGGAGAAAAGCAATATTGATCACAAGGAGGCATGATGAATAATGTTCCTTGAAGACCGTATGTCCTAGGCATAAGTTCACTCTTAGTTAATTATCTTTTTATCGTCATATTCATGCATAATACTGAAATGTGCACTGTGGTACTCAATAATTATTGCCTTCATACGACAGGTTTTCAAAGGATTCCTCTTTGTAACTCCTAATCAAGAGCACATGTAAATTGGCTGTCTCATGTTTGACATCAATCCATGCTTTGACCCAATCCAATTTGTGTCAAAGTTGTATGTTGTTGCACATAACGGAGTATTTTTTGATGCGAAGTCATTAATAATAATGACAAGTGCACGATTATTCTACCCAGAATCACGGGTGTGGGTGCTCGACGATAAAAAGAGTATTAACTAACAATGGACTAATGTCTTTTTTATTACCTTTATCATTATCAAATATTTCATACCTTCATTCGTAATATCATCACTTTTTTGGGTATCTTTTAAAATGAATATTTTCTTTGTAGTTTGATCATTATATTATTTCACTTCTGTTTTACTTTCTTTCATCTAAGCTTTTGTTTATCATAGGCACAAAGGAGACATCGACGCTGTATTGTTATGTGAACATTTTATCTTTTTCATCGCACTCTCAAGTATCAAATAAATGGGGGTCCTAATAAACAGGGGGTCGGAAAAAGCTCTGAATTTTAATAAGCGGGAGGTCAGAATAAATGGGGGTTTGGAAATTGAAATTGAGCTTTAAATGATTATAAAGTCCGGGAAAAAACAAAATCAGGTTGTCATTTTCACAGGCTGCCATTACAGCAGTAATTTTTCGCGACATTTCTTAGAAGTAGTATGCCAGAAGACATAGTTACAACAGTCATTTTGATCAAAGTCAATTGACTATGTCTTGATATCAATTGACGCATGCTTCGATACCTATCAATTGACACTAATTTTGATATCAATTCACATTTGTTTTAAGCGACATATATTCGAGTGCTTGTTGGTGAACGGTACTAACAAATGAAAGGAAATAATATGAGGAGCTTGTAAACAATTTCTGTTTCTTTAAAATTAATAAACGAAGGGGTCCTAATAAGGTCCGGGGGGTTGGAAAAATTTCGTAAAATTAATAAGCGGGGGGACGTTGATTTGGCACCTGAGAGTATATAACATGGCGTTTATCGTATATGTTAGATACATCTTGATCCCTTCCTTGTCAGTAGTCAGTTTTATCAACCAAATAGTTAATTCTATCACACCTTATAGCGTATGAGCCAAACCCATTGGTAAAAGATTATTTATTAAAGGAGCATCTTCATTTTGAGCATTTAGAGGTAGTGAGAGTCTAGGTGTAATGATATAATGACTTCCGTCGTCTAAATTGTCCATTTAACTTGAGATTTCATTCCGTCAATATTCCATGTCCTTGTTCATAGCTTTAAGTTTCCTCGCGATATGAAGTACTAAATGGGATTTCATCTAATGATAGACTTGCATCTGCATGCGAAGCTAAGACGGCAGGAGACACTGCCTTCTAAAGTATGAGATGCAGGCCCTTGTTACACCTCCAACAATTTTTAGATAGAACTATGTTTTGTCCATGATATTTGAAAATATAAAGCATTTACTGCAAGTATTTTAGGAAATGAAGGAAAATATGACGTAAGCAGTGAAGTTAGTTGCTATCCTATAAAGGACGTCACACTCTCGGATTCTGAGTGAAGGGGCCCCTTGGTGATTTTTTTAGTATTGCAACCTTGCTTGGCTTTGCCCCTTGTCTTTTCCGGTTTAACTTCGTGCCTGCCCTTATCTTATCAGCAGTTCTCATCTGAGTATCACTTCTCACCCATTGCTTCCTCCATTCTCAGTAAGATAGTTCCCAATCCAATACATGTAAGTTTAATGGCAATGAAGAATGAAGGTAGCAGTATAGAGTGACAAAATGATTTCATCAAATAAGGAACGAATGAATTGTTAATGATAAATGGATTGTTAATAATATATGAATTTCTAGTATAGTGTAATGTATAATGTATTATCAGTTTGGTTCTGCGTGTTAGTGGAGTTTTAACTAGATGTTCTCTTCATTTATTTTTTCTCTTCATTTGATAATATCTCTCAGAATATCGATTATTTAGCAATTTCCCCCTCTGTCATTCTGGACCCCTCACCTGAACAACTATCTCTGGATTTAATTTAAAATGAGATAACAATGAAAAGCACGATAATTTTTCCACAAAAGTTTCCAATTTGTCATTTCAGTACCCCTGCTATAATCATGTTAGGCAGACCATGGGCCCTCCTTGTTCCTTGTCTCTATGCCATCACATCATGATGGGAATGGTTCAAAGACAGCAACTCATTCACCATCTCAAGAGATATTTGAGGGCAGCTTGCAGAGGCTTTGAAAAGGCCTTGCATAGTGATCATACACTCTTGTATAATCACGTGACTTACATGATGTCTGTCTGTCTGTCTACAGAATCCATGACTTTCTATGCAAGATGCCTACAAAAAATGCATTCTGATTTGCAAAATTGAGGTCTCAAATATTGCATCGCATGAAACAGGAAATGAAATATAAGTGAAATATAAGTGAAATGTCTGGTAAATCTATCTGGTTGACTTGGCAAACACCCTTTTTCGTTACATTGAGATATGTTTGACTCAATGGTATTTCAAATGCAGTCACATCACTGAATCTCAAACAACATAGCTCTGCTGTATGTTTATGGTAAACTGAGGATGAACACAGAGCTAACCAAGCGCATATCCAGTTGTAGAAAAATAGAAACATGCAGGTACACTCTTTACTCTTTACTATACACTCTTGAAATCTGCTAACTAATAAGTAAGACACTACATACAGTATAGGGTGTCAGAGATATCCGACCAAGCTACTTTTCAAAATGTAGCATTTAATTCTGATAGTTAGTAACAACCTCATTAGAGCTTGTTTGCCACACATTTTGGTTAGTTGACTGTGTAAAGAAATCTTCATCTAAGGCTGAGAATGTTTTAATAGTGCATTTAGTTCCTGGTCAAGCCGAACGCCGGTAATTCTTGCAAAATGTTAATATGAAAAACAGGAGTGTAAACTTGGATACGAGGATGACGAGAACTGATTACCCGAGGTATTCCAGCTTTCATTCGTATTAAGGTGCTGAAAACAAATTAAGTAAATGTGGCACAGCGATGAAACTCATACTGAGTTTCTGTACTAACAATCTTTACCGATAAAATCCCCTTTATCATAAAAACTGAGTATATAAGGACAAATGAGACTGAAACTATGATTGGACTTCAAAGATCTTATTGTCTAGAAACTGTTATAAATTTGCTCTTTTCAGAAGATTTTGCTAGCTATAAACGGAGAGATGCAATCAAAAAACTGTAATCGGTTGCTGTATCCAGTTTATCCCTTTATTTAGAATAGCCAATCGCTGTGAAGTCTATATGTGCTGTGTAATTGCAAGTCAACATCATCTGACATCATTTATTTATAGCTGTGGGTGATTACATTTGCAATGTACTGCTCATTTCATTAAAGGAGCAACAATATGATGTGAAGGTAATACTTATTAATTTTTGACGTCATCAAGAGATTCATATATATAATTATCTTATTACTATTAATTTTTTGAAGTCTTTCTACCTGTAATAGTTTGTCTCAAGCCCCAAAACGCAGATTTTCCATAATCAACAGACTTAAAGCAGAAAAGCCTCATGCGTTTATATTAACAGGAGACTTTAATTGCAGATCATCGCAATGGTGGCATGGGGACACTGAGCAGCCTGAGGGGAGGGACTTAGATGAACTCATTGAAACAAATAATTTATATCAATTGATTGATGAACCAACGAATATTAGAGGAGACAGTATGTCTTGTATTGATCTTATAATAACAAACCAACCAGCTTTTTTTGTCGAGACTGGTGTAGCTCCATCCTTAGATGACTCCTGTCAACACCAAATTGTTCATGGGAAATTAAATATAGCTATTCCGTTTCCACCCCCATATAAAAGAACTGTTTGGGATTATTCCAAGGCCGATATTTTGAATATAAAAAGAGTCTTACGAAAGGTAAATTGGCCTCTTTGCCTCAATGGCCTGGGATCTAATGAAATGGTTGATAAATTTTATGAAGTATTGAAATCTACATTTTCGGAAAACATACCTAATAAAATTGTCCAGTTTAATGACAAAGACCCTCCTTGGATATCACGTGAAGTGAAACGGGCAATAAAGCGTAAGCACCGAGTTTACAAAAAGTTTATGCAAAGAGGTAGAAGGGTGGCGGACTGGGAAAATGTAAAGGAAGTTTCCAAATTAACTTCAAAGTTGATTGCTAATGCCAAAGAAAACTATTACAAAACATTAGGCAGAAAACTCTCAGACCCTATTACTGGTACAAAGGCATTTTGGTCTACGCTAAACAGGCTGACTGGCAATAAGAAGCATCCCAATATTCCTCCGATACTCGAAAACGGGCTCTTTGTGGTGAACTTTGAAACTAAAGCAAATGTGTTGAACGATCACTTTGTAGCACAATGTTGTCCGGCAGGAACATCAAGTATTTTACCTAGTTTTGTTCCGAGTTCCATTCCAGTTCTGCAGCATCTTAATGTTAGTAGGGAAAGGGTACTGAATCTTATTCGGGCCCTTGACTCCTGCAAATCTCATGGATGCGATGAAATTTCTATTACAATGATTAAGATATGTGATGATGCAATCGTTGAACCTCTGTGCATGATCTTTGAAAGGTGCATTCAGACTGGTACTTAACCTTCTTCTTGGAAGAGGGCCAATGTTGTTCCCATTCACAAAAAGGGGAGTTGGCAATGCAAAAATAATTATCGTCCAATCTCTTTGCTTCCTATTTTTTCTAAGATTTTTGAAAAACTGCTGTTCGATGTAATCTACAGTCATTTGAATGATAATAAATTATTGACGCCTAAACAATCTGGGTTCCGACCTGGAGATTCCACCATAAATCAACTGTTGTTTATAACACATAAGATCTATTGTGCATTTGATGATACTCCCAGTAAAGAAACACGGGCAGTATTCCTTGATCTGTCAAAGGCATTTGATAGGGTATGGCATGAAGGACTTATTTACAAACTTAAATGTAACGGAGTATCTGGTGATATACTAGCTCTTATCTGTAACTTTTTATTAAATAGGAAGCAAAGGGTGGTTTTGAATGGGAAGACTTCAGAGTGGAAGGATGTTCTTGCAGGGGTACCTCAAGGGTCTGTACTGGGTCCTTTATTCTTCCTCATGTATATAAATGACCTATGCGACAACTTGAATAGTGATGTCAGGCTATTTGCAGATGATACCTCCCTGTTTTCGGTGGTTGAAAACGAGATTACTGGTGCTGATGAACTAAATCGAGATCTTGAGAAAGTACGGCTTTGGGCCTGGCAATGGAAAATGCAATTTAACACGGATAAAACTGAAGAAGTCATATTTTCTACCAAATTAGCTAAAATTGCCCACCCTCCCTTAATGCTAGGTAACGATGTAGTGAAGAGGGTAAATGAGCATAAGCATTTAGGAATGATTTTCGATTCTAAACTAAATTTTCAGAGTCACATCAGAGCAGCCATCCTTAAGGCTAGGCGAGGAATTGGGCCAATACGATATCTCTCAAAGTATGTCTCTAGAAATATTCTTAATCTAACTTACAAACTATATGTCAGACCTCATTTGGACTATGGTGACATATTGTACCACAGATATGATCCTGACATGCGATTAGGTTTTACACAAAAACTTGAACAAACCCAGTACTCTGCGGCACTAGCAGTCTCTGGTGCATGGAGAGGTACAGATAGGCAAAGACTTTACAATGAATTAGGATGGGAAACCCTGTACAGTAGAAGATGGTACCGACGTTTATGTCATTTTTTTAACCTCAAAAATAATCAATCCCCAGAATATCTCTTCAATCAAATCCCTGCCGAGCGGAGAACCAACTATGATCTTAGAAATCAGCGAATATATGCCCCGTCTGTTAGTAGGACTGTCCGTTTTTCAAATACGTATTTTAGTAATGCCCCTTACGAATGGAATTTACTTGATGGAGATATAAGGAGCTCCAAGTCTATTGCTGAATTCAAACGCAAACTCCTGTCAAAAATAAGACCTACTGAAAACTCTGTTTATAACATATATGATATTGAAGGTGTTAGAATCTTAACAAAATTGCGTTTGAAGTTTAGTGCATTAAATGAGCATAGGTTTCGACATAGATTCAACATCGTGAGTCCACTATGTAATTGCGGTACCGCTAACGAGGATAGTAAGCATTTTTTCCTGCATTGCCCTATGTACTATCATCTTCGCAGAAACCTCCTTGGCCAGCTCTCAGAAATTCTTAATATGGATACTTTTAACTTCGATGACGATGTTGTTTCTTCGCTGATTTTGTATGGAAATTCTGAACTGCCATATATTGTCAACCGAATGATTCTTGAAGCTACATTAGAATACATCAAGTCATCGAGACGCTTTGCATCATTAGACTATGAAAATTAATAGCCCTTGAAAACTAAAACTTCGTGATTTTTATCTGTCCGTGTATGTTATTTTTGTTTGGTGCATTCGTGTGCGTGTGTGTATGTGCGTGTGTGTGTGTGTGTGTGTGTGTGTGTGTGTGTGTTTGTGTGAGTTAGCGTATGTAGCTTTCTTTCTTACGTTGAAAATTGCTGCAGGGGGAAAATGGCCTGGAGGCATTATAACCTCAACTGTCGATCGATTCTGCTCGAGCATGGAGCTCTCAGTATGCTCCTTGCTCGTCAAACCTAAACCTCAATCGCCTAACATGATGGCTAGGTGTTTGCCACTGGGGTGTTTCTCTCCTGCAGCAATCATTAGAATACTTTATACTTAATGGTAAGTGCCATACATAGTGGGAACTCGCTGACTACTAGTCCTTTCCCGCTATGGATGGCACGTAGTAAATTAATTGATTGTCGTTAGTAATTGTGTTTTTAAATGAATAGAGAAAAAAAAAAAAAAAAAAAAAAAGATTTTCTAATTTACATACTCATTGATAGTAAATGAAACAGTTAATGGCGGATAGCTGTGACAGAAGGACTAAAATCATGTCAGATACGATGGTTTAACTCTGTTGTAGGCTTAGGGTAGATCTCTAGGACATATGGCATATTTGGCTGTAATGTGAGAAATGGACATCTAGTCGCATTTCCCATGGGCAGAACCCTCCGTCAAACAGTGATTGTTGGAATCATGGATATTATGTACAAATAGAATGAAATATTGTACTATAGATAAAGGTCAACATGTTCACTGGTACATTTCGAAATATTTTTGCTGGGTAATGTTCAGTAATCAAAACAAGCGGAACTAGTTCGATGCTCTGCTGCTTTCAAGTGCTTTTCATCAAGACAACTACTTGGTATGTAAACTAACGATGGGAAGAAGATTAAGAGTTAAGAACTGACTTCATATTCAAGTTGAAAAAATTAACTCCATAACTGATATATTCTACATTTAGTTCTGATAAATAAGATCTTTGAAAGTATTACTACTTTTCAATTTCGAATCATAAAATGATTCCTAAAGCACTTCATTTTTGCATTATGCTTTATTGTACTTGATTTTGGAAATTTTTTGGGAATTTTTAGAATTATGTACAACTTTAAGCATGCTATGTCCAAGACACCTCATTCTGCACTTGATACAAATTCACATGAAGTACTTAGTCTCATTTCGTTTCATTGTCTCACTCTTGGTTTGAAATGAGGGAGCCCTTGTTCCGTTTCGAAAATGAACTATTTATCAAGTGCATGTAACTTTTTAATGATATTTTCTTATCAGGTAAGTTATCTTGTTAACAAACTACATTTGATCTCGGAAGTGTGTGCGTAATACCATGATATCATTCTAAGTCATAAACTGTTGAACAGGCTTGTAGGCCACAATGTTTTGCTTGACACGCAACAATGCCATCCCCTTGTTACAGTTGAAAACTTCATTTAAAACTATATAAAATTAAATGAAGATGCTTAGAACATGTAACTCTTGATGTATAGACAGATGAATTTAGGTATGTTTACTTTGTTGGTACTTTAATATACAGTGACGTGCATCCTCTTTCTTACCGATCGACCTCCAGTTTACGGTCAGTTTGAAGTCAGTTTACGTTAAACTTCCGGACTTGCCTAAGAATTTCACATGGCTATTTAGTGCTGGCTCCTCCAGTATAACAGAAAATTTTAACGCATAATGCATTTATCAGCAGTAGAAAAGTCGTTTTATATGAATATATACTTTTCAACGTGTCTCAATGCGATTTTAGATCGACACTTTCACTTCTTACATAGCCTACTCCGAGCTGTATCAACGTTGCTACGTCCTAATCTGAATCTAAAATAGGTTTAGTTACCCAGCTAATTTTAAAGTATGCATTAAGACAATTTGATATTCTCTTCATATCACTAGAAACTATATATGTGGGAAGCTGGCATTTCAGTTTTGAAGAATTCTGATAGCTTTCTGTGGGAATACCATCCCTTGAAACTGAGGGGTTTAAACACATCTCAGATCCTATACCGGTTAAGTCGCCCAGCTAATTTTAAGGACACGTTGACAAAATTTAAGAGTACATTTGTAGGAGGCTGGCATTTAAATTTTCAAGAATTCTGATAACTGTTCGGTAGGAAAATCATCCATTGAAAAACGCGTATTTTAGCGAAAACTAGGCTCTGCGGAATTCTTCCCAACAATACAATTGTAGAAATTTGACACGACTTGATAATTGAAGTTAAAACCTGTCTTTAAATTTTCGGCATATCCTTCTTAGTTATGGATAATTGTTTCATGGAAAAAGCTTCATAGTTAAAAATCGCGCATGTAAGGAAACTTCAGACCGTAGATGTAGACCTCAGGACTAATACCGGTTTAGTTGCTAATTTTAAAATACGCATTGATATAATTTGATTTTATCTTCAGATCTTTAGAGAGTACATCTATGGGACGCTGCTATTTCAATTCTGATGAGTTTTTGACAATTCCTTGAGGCACCTACTGTTCCTGGAAAACCCTCCCCTGAAACCCTTCTGTCAGGAAAGTAGTTGCTACGTACCTCTGTAGGAAGCTTAAATAATGTAAAGGCACCTAAAGATATCAGATATGCTTCTAATGAAGTACTTAACGCTACAATTGTCCTAATATCCAATCCTCAAGATTGCAGAGATCACTAGAGTATTTTCAACATAGAACCGGGGTGGGCCGAGGGGCCATGGCCCCCCATTTTTAGCAGATTGTGCAAAATTTCCCTCTGAAGTCAAAATGGGTGTGGTAATGTGCCCCTTTTAGGACTTGGTCCCCCCACTTTTTAGATGCTTCCTACGTCCCTGACCATGAGATAATCATACACTGTATTTCCCTGCAGAACGCTGCTTCCTTGGGATTGCTGCTAGTTACTAGAGCTATCAAAATATTTTGGATGCAGAAGTTTTCAGAAAATTATGAGCAAGGTACTAACAGAATATACGGTAAAGAGGGTCACTCCCACACTGTTTTCTGGGATGAGATTTGTAGGTCAAGAAATGATTAAATTAGAAAAAGTCAATATTTTCGTAAAGATTTTACAAAATATCATAGCGTATTTGCTGTAACGCGAACTGTACGCAACTTGTTATAAAGCTTAGAGCAAGCATGAAGTACGTTGTGTGATGTTGTGTAGCTACAAAGGCTTGTTTAGACAAAACTTATGAAAGTAGATGACGTTATTTATGCACTGGTAGCAGTATGCATGAAGGTAGCACACCTTCCTTTGCATTGTTTAATTGATGTTGTCTATATCGAGACTTTATACAGAAATCGCCCAAGTGAAAATTCTCTATCTTAAGTGGGAATGGGAAGCCCTAGTTTTCACTACAATACGCGTTTTTCAAAGGAGAGCTTCCGTCCCCCCTCCCGAAAAGTTGTCACAATTCATCAAAACTAAAATGCTAGCTTCCCACAGTGTTAGTTAAAATATGATTGTTTTACCTATCATGATTTAACATGATTTGACCTAACATGATTTAAAAGGATTTTTATCTGATTTTTAACACACATCTACAACTGAATGATATGCGCCAAACCTTCCCAGAAAAGTTTTAGCTCGAGTTATCGTATCGCTTAAATATTCTCTTTACTCTTAACTGGGTGGTTTCAAACAATGAATACAGGATTGACTATTTCCTTATCTTATTTTTTTTTGGAGGGCCCCTTGAAAATCAACTTCCGTTGAAGGGCAACCCTCCCTAAACAAATCAAATATCAAATATCAACAATCAAATACTACGGTATTGTTAGGATGTACACTTCCGCAGGGCTTAGTTGTCACTAAAATACGCGCTTTAAGCCGCGTTTACACTATGCGATTAATCTGGAAAGATTTGTCTTATACGACAAATCGAATAATGTAAACGGAAAAATCGTACGATTTTTTCCTTCAGCGATTAATCTTAGCGGCTCCTACGACAAATCTTGAAAGTTGAACATGTTCAACTTCTAAGATTAATCGTAGGGAATTCAACCAATCAGAATGCTGATATGCTAAGTGGTCATACATATATGACGTCGGTGAAGAGGGGAGAGGGGGAGTGCAATGAGCTGTAGACTTTTTTAGACGTGGTAGAGAGGGGATAGGAGTACTCTGTAATTGGTATTAATTACCTATTAACTATATTATCTTGTTTGTGACAGATTTAATGTTTTAATGGGTAGTTTTGATTGTGTTTGGGTGCATATATTTATGTGTGTGTGGAAGATGGGGGTAAAACAGTTTAGATGTCATAAAGGAGGGGCGGTATAGAATTAATGCTATCTCCGACAAGGGGAAGGGGGGCTAAAACTTGCGAAATTTGTTTAGACGTCATAAATGTATGGCCCCTTAGCCTTCAAGCCTAGGCAATAGGCCAAGGCCTAAAATAGTTACAACTCGAAGAGAACTCTCAGATGATGTGTCTTGTCATTGTAACGGCAAGACATGAACTTAACTAAAACATTCAAATACACATACTGTAAGCTAAACAAAAAACAACACTAGTTATGCCAGAACACAATACGCGTTGACAGAGACAACCATTGCCCGGAGGCGGTGATGCTGGCATTTGTCTTTGCAGTGTAAACAGCTAAACTTGTAAGATTAATCTTGTAAGATAAATCGTGAAAAACGCTACGATAAATCTTTTAAGATTAATCGCATATTGTAAACGCGGCTTTACAAAGGAGGGTTTTCCCCCGAGAAAGTTATTGGAATTTATCAAAACTGAAATGCCAGCTTACCACAGATGTACTCTTTAAAGGTATAAAACAAACATCAATTGATATTAACGAGTCTTTTCGACTTTTGCTAGCTAATCTACAAAATCCATTCAACAAATTAGCCATATTCACTCAGAGAATGGTGCAACATGTGGAGCATCGTACTTTCCATGTCAATTCCCAGTTTCCTACAACTTAACTTTTTTCGAATGTAATATCAAAAATCTTGATCGATCTTCCTATTGACAATTCTCTCTACCTGTATTTGGTTCTTTGCAAGAGGCCTCAATACCTCTCCTAGCATTACAAGCAACACGAAAAGCAAAACTATGCTCGCAAGGATACAATAGCCATTATGAAGGGAGGGGATGGAGCAGGAAAAAGAGCAGATGATGTAATGATAATTTTTTCGTTGATCATTCCTTGACCGTCAGCTTATGATCACATATTACACTGAGGTATTTTAGAAATTTCTTTTTCTGATCTGTGTGACAACACTTCATCCAATAGAATGTTTAGAAAGTCAGAGAACAGTTTGCAAATTTGAATGTTAACTTTGCTCGTCACATTAGCGCGGTAAATCTATTGGTGGTGGTGGAGTATTCTGTGGGAAGTTACATACGTATTGTATATTGATACCATATATGGAGACAGGTGACATAATTTGACATGACCACTTCATGTAGGTTTCTATTAGACGATTACTTTTTACTGGTTTCTATGGTTTTGATTACCAGTTATGCTCTATTGCTTACGGGTCTCCAAATTTACGCCTTGCGACCAAGGTATCGATGTGTGTGGTTGTGTGCTACAAGAGTCAGTGGCTTTTACATCTTTATTTGTATGTACAACTTTGTCAATCTGATTTAGTTGTAGTGTTCCTGGGGTTAATTGCAATAGCGTGCTAATTTTAAATAAAGTTGGTTGATTTCTGTTAGGAAATGATGCTAGGAATCGCTCATACGTAAGGCGCTGTTAATGTTATCTTTAGCAAAACGACAACATAATGGCATCGTCAAAATTGTAAGTTAGACAAAATAGAAAACCAAATAACACATAGTATATTTGGAAGTAGTATCGTAAATATGAGTCACTATAAGGAAGTAAACAAACTGGTAAGAAAGTATTATCATAGGGTTGTGGTTTTACTCCGTATTTGTACTTAAACTTTCCGAAAAGATCATAAGATAGCAGAAGCCATCGTTTATAGTTTTATGTAAGATGATTCGTTATTATCATTTTATAAGGTGTTTTATGTTTGCTTATTACTGTAAGAAGAGTTGACATTTGAAATTAACAAGCAGCAATAAATATGAAAAGAACTTGAAAGTCTGAGTTTACAACAGAAATATTACGACGTAAATTATACTTTTCAGGTCGATCATTTTAGCATTTCTGGAGCTTCTCTCAAAGGTTTGTTTGTTATGCTTTCGAATTTGATAAATAACGTATCATGGGTAGATAATTTGATTATATGGAAATCAGACCATTTTTTAACATTGTTACTACAGTGAACTGTTCCCCTGTAGGCCCAATTATCATTCCAACGGCTAATTTTCGGATAAAGCAGACTCTTTTTCTTTAATGTAGCTAGGGTGTTGACCCAACCCCTTACATTCATTTCATAATTTTAGTCCCCTTCTCTAAACTTTCCCTATAGTAAAAATTTCAAAAAACATGCTCCGATTGGAAGGAAGCGTCATGAAAAATGATCATGTTATAGATGCCTACACCCTGGATTTGATGCCGATATATGTCATGGCACACTCCGTTCTTCTTAGCTCTCAACTATATTAAGTAACACCGGACGGTATGTACTCCAGGTTGTTTTAGGCTTAGTTTTTATATGTTGGTTTATTGCCTAAAAAGTTTGTTAGGTAGTAAGGAATGTTTCAAACTCAAGTGCACACTCCTGCGTTAATACTGGCCCTGAACATGCTAAGATGTGAAGTGTTGGTCAGACTGCATCTTCAGGAGAAAAAATCACTGCTTGAGAAATACTTAAGAACTAAATCACCTGGTCTGTTTATGAGTCGTTAATACAGAATGGCTTTGTGTTGAACGATGGCATACCCCATTCACGTGATATTACGTTAAGCACAAAAGAACAAATGCCATATAAATACAATCATTAAATGATTGATAGGATCTATGAATGTCTAAACAGTACTATATTCATACTTTATTAGGTTATGTGTAATAGGATTAACAATATTGAATAGGATTTGGTTCATCTCATTGAGTGCATTCAAGTAATTCAGTTCCACGAATCCTGTTGTTTTGCATTTGTAATGGTCTGATGATATTTACAGGAAAGCCCTCTCACCAGTCATTGAAAAGATATATTGACTTCCTATATGTAAATATAGCAAGAAAGTGATCATTAATGACTGCATGGGATTATATTTTGATTAACGGGTTGATAATGCATAGTTTTTTAGATAGCCCTTGCCCTTCAACTGTGTTGACCTCTAATAGCCTACCATGCTGCTCTAGAGTGTGAAGTGAGTTTAAGGGCCATTCATAAAGTATATGCCATAAAGGGGGGGGGGGTTATTTATAATACTATTGTCTTTATATCGAACAGCCACTGGTTGTCCTTACTGTAGATACCTGAGCTGAATTTTTTGAGGGGGATGGATTTTTATGTCATTTATGCAGTATGTAAGATTGAAATGTGTGTATATAGTCTTCTTGAATTATGGTGTGTAGAGCCCCATGTTAATTAAAACATCTTATGGTAATTCCTTGATATTGAAGAATTCATTAATTGTTCTTTCATGAAATTGAATCCCCATTTTCATTTGTTATCTTCGCATAATTAGCGTAAGTCCTCAAATTGGTCACACCCATCAAAAAGGCCCCAACTCCAGATGATGATGATAAAGAATTTGAAGAAGACTATCTCTTAAATTTATATTGTTCTTTTATTTTTATGGGCAAACAATTTTACACAATTAGCTTTATATGAAGCGTGATTCAAGAAATTTTACATGACCCCTTGAATAAGATGTCCCCTCGAATAATTCCCTACGCAAAAACTATCAAACATAAATAAGCCTCTCCCTAGTTCAAGGATTTAAGGTATGCGCAAACAAAAAACAGCAATGCAATACTACAGGGGAGCAGGACTTTGCACAGTAAACTTGTGGTCATTACAACCAATTCACTGAAATATAAGAAAAGCAACATCAATGCTGAACACATCCAAATTGAGCAATGAGGGAGGGGGCATATTGCGTTCGTAAGGACAAGAGATATGGGACATAGGGTGTTCTTAATCCATGAGCATGAGGATTTGAAATAATATGTTTGGTTGTCCTGAGGCTAGATAGCATCCTTTTCATTTACTTGTGGTCTGCAATATTTCCCAATGAAAGACATTTTCTTCAAAAGCCAGAGCTATGTATGTCCAATAGCAGGAATTCAGAACATATGCCACAATCAATAGTACAAATACCACTACTATTTTATACGACTGCGCGAATGCTATTACTGTTTGTTTGATAAGACAATTGTTGGCAAATGTAATCTATTTATGAAGTTTACTAATCTTAGCAATAAGGACGACGACAAAAAAGGAAATCATTTCAATTTCTTTTTTTCCTTCTTTTGTCACCGTCCTGATTGTTAAGTTTATATCAAAGCTGCGATTTCCGGCTCATACACCAGTTTAATAATCTTATTTCTTATCATTGGTTATATTTATACCTGGGCCATAATTCTCTTTGCATGATATTGCTTTCATGGGTATTTCATATAAAATAAAATGTTGCCTTATAGATATTGAAGAAAATGGAGGAAAAGATTCCAGGTATGAAGATTTGTGATTTGCTGCCATGCTTAAACTGACATTCTGAACTGTCTGTGGTTTCCCTTTGTTCTCCATTTCATATTTCTGAGATTCATTTGGAGACTGCAGGAAAGCTTTATTGGTAGATGGCTTTCATGTCACAAAGTAGCCCTATCATAAGGGGCATTCATAAACATGTGGGAAATGGACAGGATATAGGCATGTCATTTACAGACAGGTAGTAGTTGATTCGAATCTCGTCAAAGTGTTAGTTCATTAAGCAGATGACTTTTCCAATAAGTGATTTAGATTCAGAGCTAGAGAAGGTGTGACATCTCTTTAGAATAAATGGATATCAAGAGAAAATTTTATTCAACTTTACATATGAACCTTGCCAGTTGATACATATTGTTTTTTTCAGACACAGGAAGCAAATCATTTGATTCACAAACAGACAATGAAGATTTGGAGCATGATCACAGTGGTATTGTATCATTACAAATTTCTATCTAAGTTCATTTGTGCCTTAGTAACTGAATGAGAGGAATTTTGTTTAAAGGGGCAAATTATTCAATTGAATGGTATTTTTAAATACCACGACAATTTTCGATAAAAGTATTAATATAGAGATCCAAGGTGGTAAAGCAATTTTATGACCCATATAATTTCCTGCTTTAAAATTGAATGTGACATGGTCGTTTGATTTTCCATGAGCAGTTAAGGGGATATATTAAGAGGAATGCAATTGAACAGTGACTGATTAATGAATACTTTTACCTGTTATTGGGTACCTTATTGATTCTTTTTACGCCGGCCCTAATTTAACGATAGAGAAGAACTTCGGCTTACCGCAACATGGGGCCGGATTTTACGTAGTCAAAATATTTTGAGACTAGGAAATTGATAAGGCACATATTTGCGCACTTCTAGCAGTTTTTATTTGGTTAAGATTCAAACCATCAAATTCAAGAACTTTAGCTCTTTTCTGCTCATTATCTCTTTCAGCATAATTGTCATCATTCTTAAAGTCAACTTCACATTCATTGTCAGACTCCAGTAATCTTCATTTCTTCCTCTATTCTGTCCTCCGTTTTAACCGCCACTTCGGGAAAATCAACTCCATCAAGGACCAGAGTAAGGAGGCTCGATAAAATGCATAATAATGTACTCTCAAGTGTTGTTGCGATTTCCTTCAGTTGTACTTTTGGTTTAGAATTGGGCAGGCAATCTGATGTCGTTGGGGGTTAGGTTACTCCATGCTTCTCTTGAATGCCAGATACACAGAACTCCCTTGGACACTTCAACTAAAAAATAGTGATAGGGTTGGTCAGTAGTTAACCATATTGGCAATTGGACGCAGTATTCATCTTGTCACGCATATCAATCCGCATCTGGTTATATATGTTGGTTCACCTTTCGGTCATTATCCTGCCTTTCATGCTCATATGAGCGTTGGATGAGAAAGGTGCTTTCAGTAAGTATATTAAAGATTGTTCCCACATTGTCACCCAATTGTGAAACTGCGCAGTATTAACAATTTGCTCATCAAATTGATGCAAGATTTGAAGTATAACTTAATTTCTATTTAAGTATTAGGATTGGCCAGACAAGCTGATGATGCCAGAGGGCTGTTGATGTTAGGTACGTTTTTGTATCCAAGATGTCATCAGTTGACTAGCTCCTTTCTTGTATTAAGATTTCCTTATCAGATGGAAATAGGATTTGGGTTGTGAATTGCTTAAATGCGGCTATGACTAAACTAGCAAGCTGTTTCAATGTAAAAAAATACTGAAGTCTGTTTTTCAGAATGGAGACTTATTTTTGTAAATTCAGTGATTTGTGGTGTTCTTTACTAATTATGTTGTTACCACCCATTAATAAAAGGTACTTTCTTATTGTTACCATTTAACCAACTTTACATGGAAGGTGCTCTCAAATTGCTACAATGTTGTCCCGATTAGTAAAATGTGCTCTTTAGTTGCTACCATTGTGTAATCCCATCATAGAGGGAATGTTTTCAATTCTCCTATTAACGACTGTCTGTTAATTGATTGTGAAGTAATCAGTCCATACATAAAAATAGAAGTTCCTTTAGTATAGCACCTGAACTGAGTATGTTATTTGACTATAAATAGGCAAATGGAATTTCTAAATCATTTAATGTAAGCAAAATCCAGTAGCTTGTTATATTTTGACAGATCTGAAAGGGCCATTCATAACGTACATTTATTATGTGCACACAAATGTGCTGAAGACTTGATCTCCTCCGACCACAGGCCTACAATAATGTTGAAGTGAAGGAGTCCCCCTCTCTTCAGTATGCCCAATTCTCTTTACCAACATCACAACATGCCTTCAGTTCAAATGGCATAGAAGTGTACTTACATCATAGTTGCAGAAAGTCTTACAATATTTATCATCATTTCCATTGTATTCATGTATTCACCTGAGTCCAAATCTCTACTATCACAAGAAATGTCTTTGTTTTAAATACTCGGTCAAAAGCAAATATTTCGTAAAATTCAGAAAATGTATAGCGACAGTGTGCACAAGAGATTTTTCTGTATATGATAATTGAAAAGATGTAGATGCAAACATTTAGTGTTGGAGCCATCCCCTTTTCCCACACCACCCACAAAAATCCAAATTTACAGCCATTTTACTGACACCGTCCTCCTCTTCATGTTGATATGATAAATGTTTGGTCCTTATTGTTTTCCAAGACGGTTTTAAAAATCATATCGCAAACAATATTCTATTTTAGTTGTAGCTAGATCAGAGCCTCCTGGACCAATAAATATGCTATCTGGAAGTACAGCCATATTTGGGAACGTTGGTTCCTTTTCCATGTCATCACAAAGTAAGTCAAATGCAGAATAATATGACAGAATTCAATATGGATAGAAGAACTTTGCTACTGAAATCATGGATTTATTCAATGATATCATGACTACGTGACACAATTAAGATTAATACCAGTTGGTTTGGGTTTAACCAAGAAGATATTTGTTAACATTCATGTTGGGTTTAGTTCAATTCTAAAATATTTAACTTTGTTTTTGCAGGCATGGAATCAAAAGTCGAACAATTATCTTCTAGACAAGAACAATTGACCCACAGTGTATCTGGTATAGCCATGAATTTCTATTTACATTTACAGCTATAATTTCTAATTAGTGTTTAAGGATGTTTTGCTTTCCAAACCAGAACCGTATTATACATATATGCTTAAGTAGATGATCTGTAATACGGTATTATAAATACTGTGAGTGATAGTCTTTGTTTTTTCAATAATGATATGTACAATTATACAATGCAAATGAGCTTTAGGTTTTTGACTGACAGCTTTTCTTACTGCACAAATACATATGCTGAAAATGTTTTGAGGATTAGAAAGTTTGAGACTCAATGATGTTACAGTTGTATTTGCTAATCGTTGGATAGCGTAAAAAGCACACAATTTATCAGCGGTGATAGTTGAACTTTGGTGCACATATCTGAGGGTGCGCTTATCTACTGGTTCATGCATAATTGAATATAAAAAAGTGCAAGGAAAACAGAGTGAATAAATAAATAATTTTTTCCATGATCTGTATTACCCTATAAAGTTCATATAAGGTAAAATTGCTCTACCATGTCTCTTCTCGTTAATCTTCGTCAGTTGTTGAGTCATCAGAAATATCAGAATGAACATCACTCTATTTGTACTCAGCATTATCTGAATCAGAGCATTCTGAATCTTCTTTACTCATTAAGTGGAATTCGCTTTCTGGTCATGCACTTAACTAATGGAGCGCGTATAAACTGGAGTAAAATTTGGTGAGGATTTGATTCGCTTAACTACGGATGCGCTTGATTGCGGCATTTTACGGTATGATATCAAGAATCAACACAAGTAATTTCATAGACGTTAATTGATTGTATTAATATATCATGGCTTTATTGATTACCCTCGCTTTGATGAAATGAGTTACTATTAATGATGAGAAGACTTATAGTGCAAATGGTGACGTTATGACATAAAGCAATATATAGCCACAATCTAAAATGTTAATCATGTCAAGGAATTGAATCTGAATTATCAAGTGCTTGAGTCATCACCTGCCAGTTTTGTTATAAGAAACTTACATGGGGTAGGAAGGGGGTTGTGAATTCATTTGAGATAAAGAATGTCTGAGTTATTAGACAGTTGATCTATGGAATGTCAAATGTTGATTACGACAAGAATTGATCAAGGACTATTTCATGGACTCATTGTTACGCATAAGGTAGTTATATTGCGTTAAGGTATTTACGAGAACAGTTATTCTTCAATGGTGTAAATCATTGTCTACAACAGGTAATTATAATAGAACATCTAATGTAAGAAAGATGACCATGCATCAACTGTATTGGTATTTTGCTAATGTTGCTTCTATTCATATTAAATCTTGGTATAAAACTTATGTTCACGTTAAATTATGAATTTGATCTGCACTCACTCAGAAATTGCAAGCAATGTGGAATGCTTAGAACTCAGTCAAGAAAAATTAACGCAAGATGTATCCGGTATGGCTTCGTTGACAACTCATGTCTACTATATAAAAAGGCTTTATGTAGTTATATTCTTTCAGTATCAATGATCAAAACAGTTGTTACAAAGATGGTACCATTATGACATAAAGTATTGAAAAGTGGGCCATTTTTGATAATGCAATAATCTATGTGAAGGCTCGAGTGCGAATGATGGTATTATCATATGTCACACGCCACATATCATATGTGCCACATCACTCATCATACAACTATTGTTGTACATCATATTTGATTTCATTGATATCCAACAAAATTTATATTTTAATTGCTACGTATTCTTGTATTCTAATACTTATTAGAGATTATATCTGATATGATGATATCTGATGTAATCGCTTGAAACAAGGCCACTTTGATATGTCTAATGTAATAGGTTATTTCTTTGTTACATGTCACACGTGACATATCACAGATCACATGTAATACGTCGCACATCGAAGATCATGTGTCTAGCAATGCACATTATATTTGATATTCATTCTAATTGATCTTGGATAAAAAGTAATGTGGAATTCATGTTGTGTCTTGTTTGTGGTTTTGTAAAATATGGAATTTAGTTGTTAAAAATATATCATTCTTTGTTATTTCTTCTTTTTACATATCAAAAGGGAGGCCATCTTTGTTTTGAGGTTCAACTTGCTTAGGTTGTATTTATGCGACTTTTTATAGTAGAACTAAAATAGGTAAAAATTAATTTGTTCACCAGTAACATTTCTTTTATTGCAATTTGGACGATTCTGTTGCAAGTTAGAGCTAAGTTATGCCTTCAAACTGATATATGACGTTATTAACTTAATTGTCATTTGTTGACTTGTAACATAATTTGGTTGGTTGTTATGCAGAAAGAAATCGATTTCTATATCATTGAAGTTAAATATTGTTTACACAGAGCTGAGAGAGGATGTGAAAGGTATAAAATTGGATCATGAACAGTTGGCACAAGGTATAAATCCCCTTTGCCTGTTTTTGCTAGATATTTCCAATATTGAATTATGGCTTTGCTTTCAACATTTCTAGTAACATTGTTTGTTATCTCTTGTTTTCACATCTCATCACATAATTTATTTTTCTCAACGTATAGCTCAGAGATTGCACAATTTATCTAGTATTTTACTAGCTATCTTCCAGTGCACGACGGGTATTAATTTATAACTATTTTGTAGGAATGGTGAATGCGCTCGAAGATTTCAGAAAACAAAAAGATTTGGGTATGTTCATATTCCAAATTCTGTCCATTGCCATTTTTCTCTGTTTTGAAAGGAACTTAATTGTAAAAAATGCTCTGCCTGTCGCTAAATACTTTTATGCACCCATTTTAGCTTTACATAAGCATTGCTGAACTAATCATCTTTGTTTTCATTTTATGCCATGTACCATTTCTTCGTTGGTTGTGATTGTGGCATGTATATGTCCAACATTTGACTGTAACCATATCACATGTATCATTCAACTCTTATTATAGCAGAAAGATGATTTTTATTGTGTGGTCTTCTCTTTACTAGTAGCCTCTTGTTAATGTATTTTAATAGCAATTAATAATGATAATTGCATATTATATATATCATATGTTTACGTTTATATCCCTTGGTGCCCAGTGGTCAATGAGAAGCAACAATAATCATTTCCTCAGATACCTAACATTTTTTTCTTTTTAGAAGCATTCATGATTTGTAGTTGAATTCATATGCTATGTCATAGTATTGACATTTTATTTGTGCCAGATGCCTTCTATAGATGGGGCGTGAATAAGAGAATGCGTAGTCATGTGGTGTGGGTAGACGTTTTCTTTTGTTTATCAAAGCAAGTATAAATCCAACTTGGAGTGTTCTTCTCGACGAACCCTGAAATCTATTTAATGATGCTTTTTTCACTTGGGTTCATATTGCCAACATTTTCCTCAATTGTTCATGTTTTGCATAGAATACTGGTCGCTCATGTGGCGAATAAAATATTCTAGATTTTTGTCAAAAACTAATCTTGTTAGGCTACGGTCAAAAGTGAGGAAAATTTCAGTGAAAAATGTTGAATGGTCAGGTTCTATAAAAGTTCAATGTATTTAACCACCTTGTTTGAGGGTACGTTTTGCATGTTTATGTAGGAAATCTTGCCGCCAAAGCCAGCTCTATAATATTTGCACACAATAGTTCTTTGCTTCTGTGATAGACCGTGTTCTTGGTGAAATATTCATTGAATTGTTTCTAACATTTGGCTATGATACCATCGAACAATAAGAAGGTAACATTACGCAAACGTTTATTGTATTTGAACAAGGTTTTACCAGACAACGGTAAAAACAAGTGTTGAGCTGACCAAGTTGATATATTTGCTTAAGTAATGAAGCATACCTCGTCTTGATAACTGACTTTCATTACACTCTGAATTCTTTAAAGGGGATTTACGGGTCATTGGAAATGTAAAGAGATAGGTGCTTTAATTCGTCCAGGCTATACTTTATAGCCATATGTTACATAACAGCTGAGTAAAAATTGATAAATTGATTTGGTTTTTAGAGCCCATCACACAGGAAAGCATAGGTGAGTTCTATTTATTATTTCCATTTCATGTCAGTGCAATCCTCCTAATCTTCATTATCATCAAAATCACCATTGTTGTCATCAGTATCTTTTATGTATCCAAGTAGTTCAAAACAATTCGTTGCTGTGATCACAGTGTACCTATAGTCATTTAATTTGTTAATCGGGTCCTTTTCACGTAATTCAACCTTTAAGTCTTGTTGCGTATGAATGTAGTTATGCACTGTTTCTAATGAAACAACAACTCATCCTTATTTGGGATTGGATCCTATGCTTTATCTCTTGTCATGCTTTCCATTATTGGGTGTAGTTCAGTGACCTTTATTTGTGATCTGTGAATAGATGAGGGTCATCTCAGGACAGTGTTGACTCAGAGCATAATTATGGTAGAACTTTTATATCATTGCAACTAGCATTGCAGTTCACACTTTAAAACTGATAAATCATTTCAGAACAGCAATCGCTTGAAATCCCATTTTGATAAAGAAAACAAGTGTTCATGTTCTTTCATATTTGTATATTAAGGCTAACCTCGAAATGGTGGCCTCATATAAATTGCCTAAAGGTCCTTTAAAGCTTGAGACCATACTAGTCAAAAAGGTCCACCAGAACAAAAAACCACAATGTTATTAGAAACAATAGCAATATCAAGCTTAGAAGTGAATCACATATCTAAAAATTGGAAGGAGATGGAATTAGTAGTGTTTATAAGAAGGGCAATTTAACAAGAAATGATCTAGTCTAAATAGTTTTCATTGTAAAAGCATATGTACCAAGAAGTAATTTAGTTTCGCAAAGTTCTCAATGACGGATAGAAAAGAACTATTGGAAAAAGTTGCACAGTAAAGCAAGAGCTGAATATTTAATTAAACTCGGCAAGTTTAATCAAACTATTTATTAGGTTTATCCCTTAGTTGATTAGTGCCAGGAGGGAGAAATCATGGAGTAGATCTGCAAAGATGCTGACCATTATGCAAAAATAAAGCGTTAAAATTTATTTAATACACCTATCTGTTTCATTTCCTAATTTGATTGAGACAGTAGACGACAGCGTTCTAGTGAAAATATAGCCCGCATTTTGGGCGAGAGGCAAATCTAGGGATTATTCTAACCTTACGTGACAAACAGAATACAATTTTGATCTCTAAATAGTGTGCATTCAAAAGCAAGAAAGGCAGTCTATGGTATATCATAAGGATCTTGCCTCTGTCTCCTCTTTTATCATCTATCTAAATAATTTAGAAGAATGCCTGCAATCCTCCAGGGGCAAAAATTTATGCTGATGATACTTTGACAATTACTTCTAGTAATCCAGTGAAATTGTTCGAGGAAGTAGCCAAAGAACTGCGTAATATGTAACAGTAGCTGAGACTGGATGGACTGATTCCATATCCCAAAATGACCCGGTTAATGATAATAGGACACCAAATTGAGATTTGGAATCGTCACCGCCTTAACATTCTTGGCCTGGATTATATGGACATAAAAAGGTTGATTAAATAAAATCCCTAGGCTTTATTGTTACAAAAGACTAACCTGGAATGAGCACTTTAGAAGTGTGAAAGGAAAATTAAGCACCAATAAAACGCCGGGAAGCATTTTGTCACAATCTCAGCATTGCAGTGTACATTACACTCTAATCGAAAGTTATCTGCGTTTTTGGTGGCATTATTTGGGGTAACTTGAGTAATATGAAAATTACTTGCTCTTCAACGCATCCAAGCTCAAGCATGGACAGTGATAAGAAGTGCAAAAATTAGAGATGGTTGGTTGTTTCGGGGCTTAATGTAGAAGATATGATCCATTATGACAGGACTTGATGATCTACTGTATCATAGATAGCCAGTGTATTCAAAACTTTTCACATAGTGTCCATAATCATGTTTTCTATGTACAATATGAACAAATCTCATAATCTACAAATGTCTAATGCAGGACAGAATTTTCCAAATAGACTTTTGATTAGGCAACTCTTAAAGTCTGGAATGATACACCTTCCAGCATTCATGAGATTCCGACTTTAAAAAGGTTTCAACAAGAGCTAATAGTGCATATAAAGAGCTAGACTCGTTTTACGCAAATGACAACTTGGAATGACGGCAGATTAGGAAGTTAGGATTTAGGCATTTTAGGTATACATTTTAATTACTAGATTTCACAACTGTAAGTAAATGATGTCTGCTTTGCTGAAGAGTTATTCAGTGTATGTTAAATGAAATGACTTTCTGCTTTGGTACACAACAAATAGGTAAAGATTTAATTTGTTGCATCTACCAGTCAAATGAATGATGATTTGTCTATATGGTTCTGTTTGTTTTATTTCTCATATGTTTGAGAATTTATCTATCTTCCAGTCGAAATAAAGAAGAAATACAGACACCAGCATAAGATGCATAAAATTCATCGTGTGAATAACAATAATAGGATAGTTTTGGAAGGCACAGATGTCAATAAATTTGCGGTCAAGTTGAAGATAAATCGTGAGTTGCCATCTATTGATAACTTCAGAGATGAAGCGAGGCAATATTTTGCACATCTTCAAGGTATAACAGGTGACGATATTGAAATATCTGGTTTAACTGATAACGAGAATCGTGTAACTTTTATTCGCGGCATTGCAGGAATGGGAAAATCTGTTCTTGCCAAGCAATTGACTTATGGATGGGCAAATGGTGAAATGTATCAAAACTTTAAACTGTGCCTCATGTTTGAATGTAGAGACTTGAATTACTTCAAGGACCATGAAGGGGCTGAACTGAAGAAACATGAAATCCTTGGTGAATTCCTAAAAAGTAAAGTTAATTGGGATTTGGGAGATGGAGAAGGAGTATTGATTATTGTAGATGGGCTGGATGAACTCTATGACATAACTGAAAAAGATTCAATCATTTTTTCCCTTCTTAATATCAATGGGAAATATGGGATGGCTAAAGTTATAATAACTGGGAGACCCCACATCGAAGACAAACTAACTGGAAATTATGACATGGGTGGTGTGTTTAAAGTGGAAATTAATGGACTAAGTGAGGATCAAATTGATGAATATATTGACAAATTCTCTTCTTGTGAAGATCACAAAATTGATATAAACAAGGCAAGAAGCTTATCAAAAGGTTATCTTCCCAGCATGCATGTGCCACAGTTTCTAAATACACTTTGCTGTGCTGCCATATTAATGAAAGGTCAGGCTGTTTCGAATAGCACTGAATTATATTGTTGGACTGTCTATTTGTTATTAAGGCAACATGCTGATAAACATGGTGCAAGTGGAAAAAGTGTTTCGAAAATTTTCAAGGAATTTTCTCAAACACTATCAACACTAGGTGAAGTCTGCTTCAATTTGCTAACAAACAACAAAATAGTTTTTGAAGGAGACATGAAAGTACTGCTTGGTGACATTGGAAAGGACAAAGAGTTTATTCAAAGTCTATTTGTTGATGTTTCGGACAATATTACAGAGAAGTATCAATTTAAACATTTATCACTAATGGAATTTCTGTCTGCCCTTTACATATGTGAAAAAGACATTGAGCATTCCCTGGACATTATAAAGTACAATTTGGAAAAAGGGTTTATTGAAGTTGTCTCATTTGTATGCCGTTTATTGTCAGGATTTTCATGTGGAGGAATAATAAAAGAAATGTTAAAGAATGTTGTCGGAGTAAAGCAAGAAGTAAATGAGAAGCAATTATTAGGTGATATAATTAAATTGTTAAATGAATGTTGGTTGGATGATATGACTAAATTAAGAAGATCATTTGAAATCATTCCTTTTTTCTTACATAGAAAGTTTAATGATAAGGAATTTATTATGTCAATCATTAGAAAGTGCCATGGTTACTGTAGATCAGATGAAATTAAAACTGAGCATATTTTTAATATTTGTAGGCACTTGAAAAATTGCGGATGGACGGATGGCGATATTCGACTGGCATTCGACAATGTTCAGTTTGCACAGTTTGATGTGTCAAATTTTGAAGAATTAGACTTTGTTGCTGCGAAAACATGTTTTCGCATTGGCGTTGGTGGCATCAGGCTACTCAGAATGACGACAGTTGTGAATGCCATTCGACAGAAGTTTGCAGGAGGACATGGAAATGGCTTTTGTGGAGTGGTAGTTATATGGGAATGCAAATTCAATGATGAGTTGCATGAATTCGGATCAGATGATCGGCAGTTGGAAAAGCTGGACATAGAAAGATGTCAATTGAGCACAGTGAGCAGCTTTATCAACGTATTGGATTGGGGGATGTCATGTAGATGGCTTGTGTTACATGACCTGAACATTAAAATTGAATGGTGGGAGAAAATAGTCGAGGTAGTTGAAGAAAGACAACGGAAAGGAGACTTAAAGACAAGGAGACTGCACATCATGCTTTGCACTACTAGAATGAGCCATGAAATGGCAATGAGGGTAAGATGATTTACTAATTAATTAGTTGTTATTTACTAATTAATAAATTGCAGTTTTAGCATTGGTGCCAATTATTATCTGCTATTGCTGATTAATATCTAGTGTTTCTAGGAGCAAGCAACGTTGTTCAAGGGGAAAGGGTGGCCATAAGGTATAAGGATGACAAAACTGAGAAAAGGATAAATTTTCATTATTTTCGTATGTTTCCCAAGGACTTTTGGTGAGTACTGTAGTCTCTAATTGCCATCATATTGGCGCTGATATATGCTTTGTCAAGGAAACGTAAAAGAGCTTAAAAGTTTATTTTTTCTTATAGATAGTCCAATGTGGTGTGAAACTCAAGATTGACTTCAAAGAAGTGGTGAGTCGGTTTGAGTTCTGGCTTGGTGAGACAGTTTTGACATTTATAACAATGATGAAATCCATGATAAGATCATAAAGCTATTTGATAAATTTCGGGACATGTACTGCAAGCAAAAGAATCATTATGATTTAATGATTCTTCATTAAGAACATATTACTGCACATCCATTTGAAGACTAGCCGGTAACTTGATCCTACTGTAGAGGGCCACTTTTTTCAACTGAGGTTAACACTAACCCAAGTCAACTTTTGTAGCGTAACATGAGCTACCCCGGGTTAAGAACTTTCTGCTCTGGGGGTGGGTGGAACATGGGTTGAATCTGGGTTGTGTATCGTGTAAAGTGAAGTTGGGTTCCAACCCGAAATTGATAGAATCCGGACATATGGTTGTAAAAGAGAGGTGCCAAATTCCGTTGCTTTTTCTTCGTTCCGATTCGATTTGATACGTCACTGCAAGTGAAAGTTTGCATATTGCCTCATGGGTCCACCACAGTTCCACATTACATGATGAAAAGCCAATTTGCCGTGTAAATCGCACAGGCCTTTACGGGCATTAAAGTGTAGTTAGTACATTAGATAAAGTCAGGTGTTCATTTTAAGAACCTGGAAATGAGGCATCTTGCTTTGACATTATGGCAAATCAGAAAACGTGGCCCCAATTGTAATGAATTTGCAAAATTCTATGTAATAATTTAGTTAGCTAGCAACTTTATTGAAAGGTAGCCTTGAATCATACGAGTTCTGCAAAAAGACTCTAAACTGTGTTATAATTTTGTTATAAACTGTGTTGAGACCCATTTCCGATGGGATAAATTGTTAGCATATTTCATCTTAGTAACTTTTGGTTTGTTTGCTGTGTCATCATGTTGTTATATACTATGTTTTCTTTTCCATTCAACAGCTTCTCCTTCCCTCGCTTTTATCATCTCCTTTCACCATTGATCTCTCAGCATCTACAGTAAGTTGTGATATTTAAATGTTTACTAAGATTGAATGTCATACGTCGCTTTAGACAGATTGAAGAATTTAATGGAATGGCACAATTCATACAGCAAATAGCTATATTAGTTATTTATCCCAACAACTTTGTGCTTATTTCAAACTATATGCTTAATAAATTTTCCAGTAGATCTGCTCCAAGACATTGCTTAGCTCTAATGAATATCACACAACCATAAATTTCGTTTCATATTGAACGTAACTGGAAGTGACTTTTCTGGTAAGCATCCAAGGCGCAACCACTAGGCAGGGTTCCAATGGTACCTTTTGTGAGAAATCCCTGGTAAGCAACCAAGCCTTAAAAACAGCGATGCAAAGGGGCCATAGTTCCCACACAATCAATCTCGAACCAGCAGCGCATTATTACATAAGAGTATCAGACTTAATTTACATAGCCCAATTTCATATCATCCACTAGAATTTCTTGTTTTAAGCCTTTTTACTTGTACTATGTATGCTTCGGGTTGCAAATTACTTAGGTATTTTCAGTTACGTTTTGCTCCATAAATGTTCATTTGAAATGATGTCAGCTGATAATCCTTATGAATTTTTATGCAAATTTCTCCCACGTCATTTTAGATGTCCACTTCTGGCATGACATCCTCCAAGGCAGATGTTTACAGTACTGTCGATCATTCAGTGGTCAGTTATGTTCTGATTTAGTTGCATGGTTCCTTCAAATAAATGTTGTATTATTGTGTAATGATGTTTTTCATGTCAACTGAATTATATCATCATCTATGACAATTCTATTTTTCTATTATTACACATAAATTATTTGTATTCTTTAGTGTGAATAAAAATAAGATGGCGCATTGACGAGATGTAGCCCCTAAGCCCTTTCCCTGACATTACTTAATGAAACAGCCAATTGCTGTGTATTTTTAGGCTCATATGTTTACTCGTTTCTCTTTCAGACTCCTCCAACTTCAAGTTCTCCTCCATCCGCAATAGAAACTACTTTTCAGGTGCCAACAGTAAGTGTGCTGGAGTTTTTGCAAGAAATTATTATTATGTTATATTAATTCATTTAGTTTGAATTCCTTTTATTTACGCTGAGTTGTGTGTTCAAGGCTTAAGAATTTTAAGGTTGGTCTAATTTCTGTCCTCCTGAATTCCATTGAGGAAGGTATGCTTAAAGCAATAATATGGTCATTAATTTCATTGTAAGCATAATCTGTTGGTTAGTAGAATGGTGAAACAATTAATGATATACCAATCTTATATTCTATTTTCAAATATTTTTCTTTACTTTTCTCTTATAGAATCTTGCATCTACAAACAGAAGTCGGCCTTCATCAATGGTAAGTGTTGATTGTTTCTATCCCTTTTGTACCTTCTCCAGTTTTTTGCATGGACATGTAATTCCAGTGTCATCATAAAAAATGGAATTCACACTCCGAAGTCAATTCACTTAAAAAGCCAACATTCCTCTGGGGCTTAATGATTTGTCTTGCGATTGAAGATGCAACTAGAGTTAAAGTCTTGGCAATTATATTCGCTCAATGTAATATCTGTACAGTTTTACACGGTTATTTGTTGGTTGTGACGTCATTCTATGCAAGTTTTCAAAGCATCCTGTGGCTGGGGGGTTCATCCCAGTAGTATCTATTGAACATCAGGTGAGCAGAGCGATGGAGCAGCGATGGAACTGGAATTCCTTCATTTTGTCATCAGTGATGGAATCAATAGAGAGCAAGTAAGCCTGTTTTGAATTATAGACTAGGGCAGATACAGGATTTATGTTAACAGGTGCACACTTAAAAATCACTATGCTATGCACATGCGCAGTGGCAAAGTTATCACAGACAAAGGCAATTTTGGAATTATTGAATTACAGGCATTTAAACTCAACTCTTTTCAATGGATTCAGCAATAATTAGAATTATTTTACGTGTCAGAGGCAATAATGTTGAGGGGTGTGGAAATGTCACATATCTATCTTGAATGTGTCGTATTGGCAAAGCTTTTAGACTGCTAAACATAAAATTAAGAACTATAACTAGTTATTTTGTTGGTTCACAACATCTGAAAAAGTTTCTAACAGTTAGCGTGTTTCCGACTTGTATGGAAATTAAACATATGTTAAGAGCATTTGGAGAAAACAGTTCTCATACCCCCCCCCCCCCACACACACACACATACACTTAAAGTATCAATATGCCCTTGAGTGTGAACAGCAAGCAAAACATTTTAAGCTATCGGAACATCCCATCCATCAATAATCAGTATAGATTCTCTCCTGTGGTTTATATAATAAACTTTCTTTGAGAGATCCAGAATTATCCGAGAAATGTCTTTGCAACATGCGCACAAACTTTCTGTTTCACAAGGTTGTTATTTAATTGATCACAATCGGCACACACTTGCATAATAATAAGGAAGTGCAACACAAACAGCATTGTCAAAAACCATCACACTCATAGGCTAGTCTGCGTTTGTTATGGTTCCTCAATCTGACTTCCCAGAAGTCATCTTTTGGACATAGAATAATGCGACACAGCCATGGATATCAAACCCAACCAGTGATTTCTAGTAGACGGTCAGGAAAAGAGTTGAAGATTCGACAAAGATGTAGATATTGGAATCAAACCTGAAGGACTGAATGTCAGAAAATTTCATTCGGAAAATCTGATGGTCTTTCGTGCAAGAAGTGCAACCCCTGTATCCGCCTCTGTTAGAGATCTCCCCTTCTTCACTACAATACCATATGTATAGGATAACAACATACTTAGGATTTGATGTCAATAAAGGCAACAGGATTTGGAGAAGTGAAACGTGAAAGCGAGAAAATAACCGATTCGAACTCGCAGCCCCTGACTTTGTACGTCAAGTGCTCTACCAACTGTGCTATCGAGCCCGGTTACCCAGTTGGTAGAGCACTTGACGTACAAAATCAGGGATCATGAGTTCGAACCACGCTTAGACGGTTGTTTTCTTGTACTTTCAAGTTTCAATTGATGTCTATCATATTTCTATACTTGCACTTCCGTGCACAATTCTATCCTCTTGCACTGTCGATAAGCCTATTTAATCCTCTTGGCTTTGCCAGCTTGGCTCCCGCTTTTCTGCCTGTTTGTCTCCTGGTCCTGCCGTTTTCTCAACGTGCCATGCATTGACATTTACATTTTGAATGTTCTAATAGCAAATCATATGCACCAGATATCTCATTTGGAATACCCTTTTTCTTTTGTAGGCGGCTTCATCTAGCAGTTGTAACTTGTTAGGCGAACTTGCTTTTTTTGTAATATGTTTTGCTTGTTATATCGTGTTTATATATTTTGATATAGGACTTTGTAGATATTAGCTGATTTTGATTAATAGACAGTCAATCTACTATTAGTTAGTGGTAGGTATTAGAACTGTAATAATAAGTTTATATTTTAGGAGCATTGGGTCTCCCTTCATTGTCCCTAATTTTGCCTAAAAGCTCTTGGTGTCCCTTTATATTTATATTTCAGGACAAAACCTACATATTTGTAGTATACGATTGTCACTTGATTATGTGACTATCAGGAATAATTTACCATCACTCAGATTAATGTGAAGCACACGTTACTTATGTCTGATATTGAATGAGAGAATCACTCTTTTGTTTGTTAATTTAAGCCTATACTTCCTTATTAGATATATTTACATCTTTATGATATAAGATAGGGACGATCTCGGTGTTCTCAATTTTAGCAATAGATCCAGTAGAATGCCCATAATGCACTTCTATAATTCAATCTGTAAATAAGTTGCTTATGAACGAAATATATTATTAGCTCAGAAAGGACGTAGAATGGTAAACGTTGCTTGTCTATACCTGACTAGTTTGTATAAGTCTCATTTTATGAACCTGCCATAGAAGAGGAGTGTCAACCTGCTTTCTCATGCAAATACTGTATTCCTGTGAAATTGGCATCTACATATTTTTATTAGCTATTGGGTTGCAGTCCTTCTTCTCCATGCAATTGAAATCCACAGTGCTGTGGAAAAAGATAGGGCCCAAGTAGAACGCAATGGGTTATTGGCAAATGCTCCCAAAGGTTCACTCTTTTCATCGTTGACCTTCCGATTGTCAGGCACAAGTTTGTTTCATATTCTCACATATATTGCATAGGCAGTTATTTTGTGAATACCACGTGGATGTGTTGAGGTATATGTGACACGTGGTTAGAACAGAACTTATTTGAATATCATGTGATATGTTTTGCTCCGTTTAAGAAGTCAAAATGATAATAGAATTAAAAACTAGTCCAGAACTTCACTTGCTTCACACTGTCATGTGACACAACAAAGTCATCTGGGGATAGTAATAATCCCAAATGTTTATCGGCTGATTCTAGTCGGCATAACTTGATCCAGACCTTGATATCATAATGCCCTTCATTTGCTCAAACCAGGGGTGAATTAATGTAGGTAATAAGCTCTACAGAAAATTTGTCAACTAAGTGTTATGAATGCGCTCTGAAATGAAGAGGAAACACTTTATATTGTGAATATGTCGAGTTTCTCTTATAATTAAATCGCAGACCTTCATTGATATTATTTATTGCATTTTCTGCATGTATTTCTAACCAAAGTCTACCGTTATTATGATAAACTGGCCTATAATTCAGAAAGGTAGCACTAGCGCTTAAAAGGGGCACACGGTATAGAAAAGGCATTTATCCCTGCATTGTTAACTTGGATGACCCACCCAATTCGTTCAATTTCAAACAGAATGGCTCTCTGGAAGAGATGTTAGTGTTGTACTATAAAGCGAAGAGTGATAAGTCAACTATTGTAGCTGATACGTTTTACAAGGAACTTGTCAACCAGTAGTAGGTTAAACGTGCGGTGGAATTTTGTTCTGTGAGCAAACTGACCTATATTTCCTGTATAGAAAAGGCATGTTCCTCTCTATTGTTATCTTGGATCACCTACTCAATTCATTCAACGTCAACAAGAAAGGCTATCAGGAGGAGAGGATAGTATTAGCGTATCAAACAATGGCCTTTTGGGGTACGTGAATGTTTACTCTCTAGCTCGTAATAGATGTCCCCTACAATTTTTTTTCCACAAAATGCATCCCAGGACATTCTCCTTGCATCCCTCCCCACACTTATTAATTTTGAGCCAAGAGAATATTATACCAAACAGAGGCAGAATTTTTCGGTGAAAAGTAACTCGTGGTCACTGATCACTGTTTGTTGTTTTGCCACAATGCTTGCATGAAATGCGTAATTGCTATCAGAGGCTCTAAAAACGCAGCTGAAAGACGTGCCGATGATAATGAAATTATGAATGAAGTTTATGGAAACCATTTTTAGTATGTTAGAAATTTGAAAGAAAAGCAATAAGCCGTTTATAAAAAATGCAGGAGTTTGTTACCCAATGAGCATATAGACCTTTTCTATACCCCATCTAAAGCAGACTACCCTATAGGTATTCACAGTGGACGTTTTCCAATCTCCTACGTATTGCAGCCCCTCCCCCCGCTAAACTTTTGAAACTTTTAGACTTTTCCAACCTCCATCCCCCAGTTAATTGCCACCACCTTCTATTCTGGACTGGAGATTAAGAGTTGTTAGCGACATTGATTGTAAAGGGGTCCCATGTGCATTTTGTCTCAGCCTCTTACAGGAATCTTGCAGTTGCGAATACGAGAATTGCTCATTATTTTTTACTGATGTTATGTTAAGTATGCTATAATCACAGAACTGGAATGCTTCTCTTTCATCCAATTGGATTTTGGATCCAAATTCAAATCATAGCACTTGGTTGACGCAAGCCAATTTGTAATCGATTTTATATAATGCTGTAAGAGATATAAGCATTCATTCTTCATTGTATCTTAAGTCATATAGTATATCTACATTTATTAGATTGCACCAATAAAATTTGATATTTCACTTCTTTTACTTGTCTTTTCCCTTGGCAATATCATGTGGCTTTCAACTGTTGCATAGACAGTTAAAAAAACATGGCTTAATGGACAGTGTTGCACAATCAAGTACCATGAGTTGAAGGAAGTGTTGCTATTGTCTCAGAGGTTGCGTCTTGATACCAGAGGAAGGACCTTCTTATGTCATCCAATTATGGCGTTAATTTTCCTGAAGTGGAAGTAAAAGGGCCGGAATGAAAAGGCCCAACACTGTAAAATTTTCAACCAAAAGTAGCAGTAAATTATGTAGTCCATGATTCTGCAAGTATTAGCAAGTTTCACAGTCCATTGGAATGGATAGATAAATTGGGGTAAAGCTTGCTGATTTTCCCAGCAGAGAGTGCCAAAGAGTAAAGAGCAGGTCCAATGGTTGACAGAGATTCCAACCGATCCAAACGGGATGTTTTCCAAAAGTTCCAAAATAATCGATTTTTGCATGACGTTACCTGCAAAGATCAAATGTTGTTATGTTGTTGCTTTTGTTGCTACAATCGTTACCAAAATTGCTTGCAATACAACACATTTCTGAGAGTAAGTGGCATGATATTGACACAACTAGTACTCATACTAGACGAGCTGTTTAAGTGATTCAACACCCCCTCCCCCTCCCCTCCCAAAACAATGTTGGACTCTTTAGATAAGACGTTGCTACGCGTGAAATTGGTCAACTTCTACGAGACACCAAGCGTACATCACAATAGCATAACATTTTACGGGGGAGGGGGAAGCTGGGCAAGGACAAGTGTGGAAAATCTACAATTCTTTCAAACAATTTCGGCAACGACGACTGTAATACAGGATCAGTGGATCGCATCGTCAAATCATCATTCCCGCTGCAAGTAGCAGATTTGAGGACAAGATGAATGAATGAATGAATGAATGAATGAATGAACGAATGAATGAATGAATCAATGAATCAATGAATCAATGAATCAATGAATCAATGAATCAATGAATCTTAAAAAAGTACTAATTCTGAACTATGTTGATCAACTGAAATAAAAATACAAGGAAGTGTGATCTGGTGTAAAAACATGATCAATTTAGGAAAACCGGGAGGTTATGAAGTGGAAATGGGGGGCCGGAAAACTTGGATTGAAAACGGGAGGTTTCTGGCCAAAACTGGAGTGTTGGAATCTCTGGGTGGAATCAATTCAGTAGTGAAGAACGTTATCATTTCTTTTAATAACTTAAAATATGGACATTTACCATCGCTTAGTTCGTATCTTCTGGCAAGTGATTATTTGCGCAGGAGGTACTATTGCTGTTCAAAAATATATCAGGGAAACAGATACAGGGATCAAAGGAGTAAATGAGGTGGAAAAAGAAGATGACGTTAAGATTAATGGACAGCGAAGTAGATTTTAAAGCTAATGAATATTTCGAAGAGAATGTAAACACGTAGCCAAGTGATAAAGGTCCCAAAGTTGATGACTAGAAATCTTAGATAAGTACCCTATCATTTTCCGAACTTCTTACTTTTCTGGAAGACATAAAATGTAACCAAAAGTGGTTGTAGATCACTTGGGTAGTAGACCATATTCCTCCTGTGGCGTTATGAAAGTCGGCAAATAAAGGACCAGGGTCGGCTATAAATTAAAGCAGGCTATAAACTAGGGCTGAAAAGGGATAATAAACACATTGACCTAAACTTGAATTGTTTGAAGTCTCTATAATGAATTGGTCTCAAGTGGAAAACGAGGCGAAAGCTCAAAACAGGCCTAGACATAGTAATCTTGATAGAAGAAAAATAGTAATGAATATAGGTTCCTTGTATGGTTACGCAGCTCGAAAACTAATATACATAATAAAGCTGCAAATTAAATAGCTGCAACACTTTGTTAGATATACGTGGAGAGATGCAATCAAAGGACTGTGATTGGTAACTGTATCAATGTTACTCCGTGATTTATAGCATAGCCAATGGGTGTGATGTCTAAAAGACCATTGCAAGTCAACATCATCTAACGTTACTTGCTGATAATTTTGGGCTATTACATTGGTCATGTGATGCTCAGTTGATTGAAGCAGCAACAATGTTTTGTGCAGGTAATACGTAACAATTTATGACTTCGTGAAACAATGATCATCTATCATCGAGAGATGCACATATGTGAATAACATAAGACTATTAAATTTTGTGAAATCCTTGTACCTGTAATAGGTTATATCAAGTCCCAGAGCGCAGACGTTCTGATTTGTTTAATCATTAACAGTAATTGAAGCCGTTATAGGTGGAGAACTGTGGCAGAATGACTTAAAGTCATGTCAGAGAAGATGGTTTAATCCCCTTGTGAAGGCATAGGATAGATCTTTAGAACCTCTGCTGTCGTGATTGGCTGCTATGTGAAAAATAGACACCTAATTCTACTCAGGTTTCTCGATCGAATGAACCCTCCTTCAAACAGTGATTATTGAAATTATGGATATATACCAATAGAACAAAGTGCTGTATTAAAGATCAAGCTCAACATATTCATTGGTAAATATTCAAATAATGGTTCCAAAATAGTACTACTCTCATCTAAAGACTTTTAAAAGGCTTCAATGATATATAAATGAAATAAAACTTACTCTCAAGAAAATAAAAATTTGATAATGGCACAATAGTATGTACAATTATAGTTCATAGAATCCCGGAAACAGGAGTTTTGTGGCGTTTTTGCCATTTAGTATTCATGAGCAGATGATATTTTTCTGTTAAACACTCACTTGTTGTCTAATATATAAAGAGCTATCAGCAGGGACAGGTGCAATTGCTATCAGGTACAATGTTGTCCTCCCCAGCTGTGAAAGAGATTAGTATACATTTAGGCCAATTCTTTGACCACGTTCGCTTTACTCTAGTTTTATTTTCATTCCATTTTACTCCTATAGCTTGAGACGTCCATAGACCGAATAGCATGAATGGGGAAAATTTACCACTAATGCTCCATGAAACTTATCGAAAATCCTACACATGCAAAAGCATACATCAGAATAAGAAACTATGTAATGAAAGCTTTTACAAATAATTAAATGCTGTCTTTTGATCTCTTGATTCTCTTTTTAAAGCTACCCTAATATATTAATTAAGTATGGAGGATGCTGAAAGCAATGTTTCAATGATACAATTCCTACTCAAGGACAGACTTTTGAGTCCTGTAGACAATATGTTCAAAGCTCTTTATCAATTGTTGGATGCCATAATGATTCCAACACTTGAATCTTTCAGGGTTGAAGCAATTAATTGCCCTAGCATGATGACGAGGTGCATGTCCGCAAAGGGGCTATGTTCAAGGCTACTGTTTTCATAGAAAGCAATGACAGACAGCTTTAGAAAAAACACGTCGGCGTCCTGTGCCGGTATTCTCTAAACAACTTCAAAAACATTTGAGTTCTCTTCACCTTTACTCAAAAATTACTTGTCCAAAGGACGCACTTTCGTAGCTCAGACGAGGTGCATGTTCGCAAAGGGGCTATGTTCATGGGTATTATGTTAGCAATAAATGACAACAGAAAGTTCTAACAAAAATACGTCGCTGTCCTGTGCAGGTATTCTCTCATAATATCTAAAAATAAATTACTTATCATTAATTCTACTCAAAAATTACTTGTCCATACAGCGCATGTTTTGATCTCTGGCTCTTCACATCGTCACTCGTTGCTGAAAGTAGGCCGTTTCAAAATTGCTTGTGTTGAAAGAATATCCTTCCAAGCCGTCGGAAAACAAGATATTCGATAAGAGGGAATGTTCCTTTATTCAATACAGCCATTACTATTGATCTGCAGTGGAGCAGAGCGATAAACAAGCTGAAATAAAACTAGTGGAATTTAGGCCTTACCGGAAACTTACCGTAAACTGAGCGGAAACTTACCGTAAACTGGAGGTCGATCGGTCTTACTTGCTTTATAGTTGGCGCTTGCAATGTCACACGTTTAAAGTTTCACTAATACTGGTATAGCAAATAACCAATGCGTAAACATGGATTCAAGGTTCTTGACTTTTCGACGTAACGATAAAGAACTTCCAATGATGCATAATACGCAACATGGTTTTGATGAAATACAAACCATGTTCAAAGAAAACACATTTATCGATGATCTATTGAAATTACCTCGTATGTAGTAAACGCGTTATATGCAAACAGAGGCTATTTGCTCCTACGCAGACCCATATGTCTATCGAGGAACGTGGGGAGCAGAGGCGGCATCAGCCCTCAAAAGGTGGGGAGGACAAGAGAAATTGTTTAGGACCACGTCCATTTTATGAAAGCCACGCCCATTTGGAAAAAGACGAGCCTTTATAAGGTTTTTATCTATAAATCATGCAAAATGCAAGTAATGTAAACCTGGGTAAAATTGTAATATTTTTAACAGAAGGTCTCTGACAAAAGTCTTTTTCATTTCCTTGTTTATCAGTTGAAGAATTTTTCTCCTGTGCCACAATCGTACCCCCCCCTAAATATGTCTCCTCGGATTTCAATGAATTGAAAAATCGGTCCTGAAAAATATTGGGGAGGACATGTCCTCCCCAGTCCTCCCCGTGGTGCCACCTCTAGGGGGAGCTCCTCAATTGTCTTGTAGAGACAACAGATGCAGGTATACAGCAGATGTATGATGAATGGAGCTACAAAGTGAACACCATTAAAACCCAATGTGAGAGATAAAGATCAAACAAAGCAAAGACAAAGGAGATCAGAATATTGACTTATATTAAGCGAAATCTTAAGAAAAAGATAAAAGTGACAAGTAGGCAAGAAGAAAAGATAGGAATGATAAGAAGGAAAAAGATTGTAAATAAGCATATAATGGAAGAATAACAATGAATATATATAAGAAGAATTGAAGCCACAGTAAATAATTTGAAAAAGGTAGGAGGTGGTATGAAAGAAACAACATTTTGGGAATTCAAGAGGAAATTAGAAAGAAAAAAGGAAGAGCAAGGAACAGCAATGATAGACAAGGATGGCAAATTAGTTGAAGGACCGGGGGAGATTTTAAAGGTATATAAAGATTTTTACAAAGACCTTTTCAAAGATAAAGTTGCAAAAACAATAGAGGAGAAGGAGGCAGAAGAGAGCATTGGAATAAAAATGAAAGAAATAGAGTCTAAAGGGAATGAACAAGCTCCAATTGAATTTGAACAAGAAGAAGTCAATAGGGCAATCAGAGGTCTGAAGTGTAGGAAAGCTAGCGATTGTGAAAAATGGATAAATGATATGATAAGAAAAGGAGGAGAAGAAATGGCAAAATCTATCAGAAAAATGTTTAACAAAATTTTAAGAGAGAGAGATACCAAAGCAGTGGGAAAAAATGAAAATAAAGTCAATCGTCAAGATTAAAGGAAGCAGGAAAGAGATGAAAAACAGAAGAGGAATTTTTCTTACCAATATAGTTTGTAACTTATTTGAAAAAGTGCTAAAGAGTAGGAGTGAAAATGAAATTAAAATAGACGAACATCAAAATGGATGGAAAAAAGAAGCAATGACAGGAGACAACTGGTTTATTTTGAGAGCAGTAATTGACAACAATAAAAGGCTAAGAAGAAATACATACATTCTGATGGCAGATGCAGAGAAATGCTTTGACAGATTATGGTTGCAGGATTGTTTAGTGGACATGAAAGAAGCAGGGATGAGAGAGCGAGAAATACAAATGATTTATAGTTTGAATAAAAGAGCAGAGATCAAAATACAGACACCGGTAGGAGAGACAAAAGAAATCGAAGTCAAAGAGTTGGTAAAGCAAGGAAGAGTATTGGGACCTTTGATGTGTTGTGTGAATTCCGCAAGGATAAATAACATGAAAGAGAAAGCAAAGACACTTATAACACCAGATTTAGACGTAGGGGCACTTGTGTATGTAGACGATATTATGGCTGTGGGAAACAAAGATGTTGTAGAAAAGATTGGGAAAAACTTGAGAAGTATGGAGAAAAAGAAAAAGTATACATTTAATAACGAGAATGGGAAAAGCCACTATATGATAATGACTACAGGAAACAAAGAGGAAGAACAAGAACTAGATATCCAAGTAGAGAAAGGAATGATCACTAGAACAAGAGAGTATAAATACCTCGGAAATTGGATTGCAGAGAATGGAACAATAGAAAGGCAGTTAGATGAGATAGCAACAAAATGCAGAGGGATGGTAGCAGAAATGAAAAGAATAGGAGATGAATCAAAAACCGGAAAGATGAGCACAAGGATCCAACTACCATTATTTGAAAAAACGGTTATACCAGTACTACTTTATAATTTAGAAACATGGACAAATTGGAGGAAAAAGGATTGGGAAGAAATAGAGAAGACTTAGGGGAAAGCGATTAAAAACGTCTTCAGTCTACCAAAGACAATGCCAAGCTGGGGGCTTTTAAAAGAATGTGGATTGTTGCCAATGAGAGAGAGAGAGTACTATACAAAAAATTTATGATATTCCAACAAATAATGAATTCAAAAAGTGAAAGGTTGTGCAAGAAAGTTATAGAGAGCTAGAAAAGAATGGGGTATAGGAATTGCTGGTATGGTGAAATCAAAGAAATTGCAGGAAAGTATAATGTAAACATGGACGAAGTCACAAACATAAAAAAATCGGAATGGAAAAAAATGGTGAAAAGATGGATAAGGGAAAGTATCGAAAAGCAATCAAAAGAGAAAGAAGTACAATATAGGAAATTAAGACACCAGAAACATCAAAAGTATGGAAGACAGAGGTATTTAGAAGAAGTAGGGATCAAAGCTGCAACTGAGATGATGAAGACGAAGTTAGAAATGTGGGACATAGGAAGAATACAGGCAATGAAAGGTATTGTTGGTGTGGTAACGTAGAGTCAAGCATCAGTTGATAGGCGATTCAAAAGGTACATATGCTCAATGTTCATCGTGCTTGGATCCCCTCCCTCCAGTACGCATTGGAGGTGCCCCTTCCCACTAAGCGTACATTCAATTGAAGATATATGTTAAAAAGCCAACCAGAAGCTCAACGCGCTAGTTCGAGTATCTTATTTGATGGATCCAGCTAAAATAGAGACTTTAATGAATGCTTTTATTAAGTCGCATTTTAATTATTTCCCTTTGCGTGGATGTTTCATGACAGAGGTAGCAATTCTAAAATAAATCGAATTCAGGAAAGAGTCTTAAAACTGGTATGCAGAGATAATGGAAAAGAATTAGAAGTAGAAAGAGAAGAAAATTTGAGTAATCACCAGCGCAACCTGCAATTGCTATTGATTGAAATTTATAAAGCAAAACACAACATCAGTCCTGAGTTCATGAAGGATGCTTTTTAGAAAACCATAACAATTACAAGCTTCGAAGTGATAATCATTTGCGGTTGCCAAAAGTTGTGAACACCAAGTATGGTACCGAAAATGTCATGTACAGAGGCTATATTTTGTGGTCCTCTCTACCGAAAGAAATAAAACATTCTAGTACTCTATCTGAGTTCAAGAGACGTTTAATATCATGGGATGGAAATATTCGCAACTGCAGGTTGTGTAAAGTTTTAATATTAGGAGTAGATTTTTTGAAAATAAGTATCATTGTAGTTAGGTTTTATCTATTTTATCTTTTCGTATTTAAATTGTAGTAGAAGTTGGCCTTAATTAGCATTAAAACACTACGTTCTCCTTTTTTCTGTTTTTTACTTTGAAATGCCAACTGTAAAGAATTATGTACTCACATACGTACCTTTAACTCATTGCGCCCCCTGATTATTTCAATCTACCGTAAATCCACGAATTAGCCCCCTGGGGGCTTGTTTATTTCTGCTGCTTTTTGGGTTTGGATTTATTCGAGAGGGGCATGTTCGAGGGGGGCTTATAAACTTATTTGACAAATGTCGTATAAAATGCTCACTGCCAAAGCTCCTTTTCTCCATACTGTTACAAGAACAGTCTATATTTAAGCATTAGTCTTTGCTACATTCTCCATCATCACCTTGGTGGGGTTTTATTCGAAGGGGGGCTTATTAACAATTTGAAGTTCTAGCATGGGAGCTAATTCGAGGGGGCTTATTAGAGGAGGGCTAATTGGAGGATTTACGGTATTGTTTATCTCGCCATTTTCAAAGTTCGTAAAATATAATACACAGAGAAATCTCAAATCTAACTAGGTTTTTCATGGTTAGACCGATCTTGCGCGTATTATTTCAAACATGTAGTTTTATCTATTTAAAATGCTTCCCAAGTACTTAACTTTTGACAATTACATGGCAGTATGGATATTCTTTGAATAGAGCCCCCTTTCCGGGTACCCCGTTGTCCCCATTTAGAGCGTACATATATTTTAATGCCCCCATAACTTGATTAATTGATTTATTTATTTATTGACTAAATGATTGATTCATTGAGTCCCTTGCCTAATAATAAAGATTGACATCAAAGTCGATTTGCTAAACTCATACTGAGTGGAACGAAAATTTATGCAAAGTTACTTGTAAACACAAGATTGCAGTATTGGCATCCAAGTCATTATGTCTTGCTACCAAACAGAAATCGACAATGACTAATATATTCTTAAAGTCAACTAACAGACAATAAGTCTATATGCAATGTGCAGACCTGATTACGCCATGAACAAGTTGTTATCAAATTGAAATCTATTTCTCACAAAAATCGACAATGAAGCCATAAGTGAAGCAATCTAAACTGTGCTGATGAGAAATTTTACAGACATCTTGATACAACGAAACAAACTGGCAGGATAGTAGAAAATTTTACTTTGGTAAGCTTCCTCTTTCAACAATTTATCATAGAACTACTATAATGAGGTATAGATTACAGAAAATCATATCTTAGTTACAATGAAAATGGAGCCTGACAACTGGTGTATGAAGTAGACCTTTTGCTATACCAATCTACAAGAGTCCATTATCTATTAACTGCATGGGTATATGTAAATACCTCTAAATGTAGTTTAGTTGGGGGGGGGTAGGAGTTCAAGCTATTTTTTCTATGTACCATCTAGTAATCTCATGTACCTAGTTTAGGACAATTAATTGATATAATTCAACTAATCTCCATTTCACTTCCTATTTCATTGGAATTAGGTCTTCAATATCACCATTCACATCTCACATTGCTAGCACCTGCCTGGCAAGACATTTTATGTCGAATTGGATACGTATATACATGAAGTATTTAGTCTCATTATGGCTTCCTTGCTGTACCTTTGCTTTACAGTGTTCGCTGACAATTACATTAATTACAAAAAATTTCGGACGTTATTATTGTCGGACGTGTGAAACGTCCGAAAATAAAAACGTCCGAAATTTTTTGCGTCCGAAAATTTAAACGTCCGAAAATTTCTAATCAATTATTTCTTTAAACATAACGAAACACTATCTTTTTCAGCGAAACATTTATCCAGAAAATTGTAAAAAAATTAACCTATGTAAATATCCTTAATCTTCTTCATCTTCAAGGAAGATAATATCGTCAATTTCATGCTCCGGTTCTTCGATTTCTTGAGTTTCATGCAAGTGACCAGTTTCGGCATCAGTCTCATCCAACTCGTCCAAGTCAGTCTCTGGTTTATAGTTTTCTGCTATATGTTGACTTAAATATTTCAATATGTTCGTGTGTTTTTCATCAATGGTAAGCTTTGCCGTAAGCATTATCTCTAACCCTCCACTTGGGATGGGTGAAGGCAACGGCCGAATTTGTAAGACAGTTGCTTCCATCTTGCCACCGTGCGTAAAGAAAAACCATACGAAACGAGAAATTTCACGCGGCACAGTGACCTACAATGTCTGCTGTCAGTTTGTATTTTCTCTTGAGAATCCATGCCACGGCATAAGGGTCAATGTCTAACGTATTCCTGTTTTTTTCTTTTTCTGCCACTAATTTTTCTCCTTTTTGAGGATTTCGCCAAACGGTTTTACCATAAACATGCCAACCTCTAGCAGCAATTTTCATTTCTACAGATACTTCCATATTGCCTTGTTGAAAATGAGAATATAATGTTACGAAAATGCGAGTAGAGACTGGTAGAAGAGCAAATGCAATATTGATTCGAATCAAATGTTTAAATGTGAATCTAATTTTGAAATGTATTTTTTTATTCGAATGTTATCATTCAAATCGAATTTTTTAATTGGAATTAGAGGCGTGAAGCGTGATAGAAACTTCAGTTGGAATCCTCAGGCAGTGTGAGAAAATGGCTCTTTTTCGATATTTTCAAAAAACAGAAAAAGCTCTGAGGGAACATTTTCAGGAGGCATCAAACAACAAAAGCTCTGAGATTGGATTAAGCAGAGTTGAATCTGAATCAGTAGCTGAGTCCCTAGAAGTAGTTAAATCAGGTAAATATCTCACAAATATTCAAGAAAATGATACGAATAGTTGTAATGGAATGAATTTGTTGGTTTTGTAACTGTTCTACATGCCATAGTATATGAACTGAGGTATACTGTATCAATGGAATACATGAAAGCAAACACTTATTCATTTTAGGCCGCAGTACGAAATATGTGAAATATTCACCAGAGCAAAAAGCTGAAATTGGTTGATATGCTGCCAATACAAGTGGCAATAAATAAATACACAAGTGCTGTCAGAAAATATCAACTGGATTTTCCGAATCTCCGCAAGCAAAAAGTATATGAATTCAAGAAGGCATATCTGAAGGACAAAGGATCTTCTCGGAAAGAAGTCACCATCTTGACAGCAAAAAAACGAGGTCGTCCTAAACTTCTTCCAGAAGATATTATGAAAAAAACTATTAAAACGATCAAGGTTTTGCGTCTAAAGGGTGCCCCTATCAGTTACAATGTCATTAATGCTATCGCCAAAGGTATAGTTGTTGCGAATGATAGAACCATGCTTGTTGAACACGGAGGATATCTGCAATTCACTGATAGTTGGGCTAGGAATGTTTTAAACGAAGTTCAGCGTTCGGAAACGAAAATGGTAAAGCGAATGGCTACAACATCAAAAATTCCAGTAGCTCCAGGTCTCCTAAAAGAAGAGCAGTTGACATTTCAATGGAAAATTCAAGCACTTATCAAATGGCATGGCATCCCAAAAGACCTTGATCTTAACTTCGATCAGACACCGTTATCCTATATTACTGTTGGAAACAGTACTTTAGATTTCGAAGATGCAAAATCTGTCCCAGTGAAGGGAAAGGGAAAAGGGAAGCATATCACGGGCACCTTCACTGTTTCTGCTAGTGGCCGATTCTTACCCATGCAGTTGATTTATGCTGGCAAAACTGATCGTTGTCACCCTCAAGGTATTGAGTTTCCACATGGCTTTCAAGTATCACACTCCCCTAACCATTGGAGCAATGAAGAGCTTGCGATCCAACATGTTAAGCTAATTGTAATCACGTATGCGGATAAGATGAAAGAAGAGTTAGGTCTACCTAATGATCAGAAGAGTTTGCTAATTTTTGATGTTTTCAAAGGACAGACTACAAAACGCTATGCAGATTTCTTAATTGAGAATGGTCTTGTTCATGTACACGTTCCTCCAAATTTGACACACAAATTCCAACCTCTCGACATTAATGTTAATGTTAATGGCTAAAAGCTTTCTAAAAGATCGATTTGAAAAGTGGTATAGGGAGGAAATCCAAAAGCAAACCAATGATGAGAAAGGTGTTTACGAGGTTGATATAGACACACGGCTATCGAGAATGAAATCCATCCACGCTCGCTGGATAATTGGTCTCTACGACAAGCTGCGAAATTCGCAGCAGCTTATCGAGAATGGCTTCAGAGCAGCCTCAATCACAGAGGCTTTAGATCCTCAAAGTGATTTTGGAGATGAGGATCCATTCAAACACTTATTGTAAAACACTTATTGAATATTATGCAATAATAAAAGTTCCAACTCCAATTCAACGTCCATATTTCTGTTTACAACTTTTAGGCAAAAGTCCGAAATTCGTCCAAAATAAGGGTAAAAAAGCGTCCGAAAATTTAGGGTCCAAAAATAAAAAGTCCGAAAATTTAGAGTCCGAAATTTTTTGTAATTAATGTACTTTGTTGATTGAATGCGAGAGTTTTAGCAGGAGACTATATACTTCCAAGATATTTTCTAATCAGGTAAGTTGCCTAGTAAAAATACTGCATTTTATCATGGTGATGCGTGTGTAATACGTTAGTGCCTAACATGTCAAAGTGCCAAAAATTTCATTAAACTTTGTTAGGCCGCCATGTTTTGCTTCTCACACAAGGGTGAAATCTTCCTGTTACGGTTGATAATTTCATTTAAGACAATGTATTTAAAAATTCACGAAGTTATATAGAAAATGAAATTATTGACGGGTAAAAAAGTCCGGTAGCGTATTATTTGCTTGTAACTTAAGTCTGCACTTGCGTAGAGCCAATCAAAGATCGCTTGATGGGGGAGTGGATGGGCAGAAAGGGGTCACGTCACATATGTGTGACATTGTGAAACACCGAATCTCTTTTATACTGGTCATAGAGTATTCCTTTTCCAAAAGTATAACCATTGAGCTCAGTGTTTTCGTGCATGGTTATCAGGAGTTTGAAAAGCTTGAACAATCTGGAAAAGTCAGGGAATAGGGTTTGAAGTTAAGAAAAATGTAGAAAAGTCAGGGAGTTTATGGTTGATGTCTATGAAAACCTGGAAATCCAAGAAAAATCAGGGATGCTTTCCTGGTAATGGATTTTTTTGGACTACTGAGGGCGTGCGAAAAAGTCATAGAAAGTTTTAAAATTGTTGTGGAAGTCCTGGAGAATATAGGAAATATTTTCAAAAACAGCCTTGAGAACCATAAGGTACAATATGCTCGTTTATTAGCCTAATACTATGTTTGAAATATTTCTCCATGCTGCACGGCATTGTGCTTTCGATCTTATTTGCTCAAGGTCTCTCTTGTTCCTAATAATTGGTGTTGGAAATGACCCTTCCATTGATCTCGCTCTTGTAATGTCTTTATTCAATGTCGTAACCATAGTTTCACGAGGCCTGCCTCTGAACCCTTTGTCTGATTTTTCAAAGTAGAGTTTCAATGCCTTTACTTTATATTGGTTAATAACTTTTAACCCCCCAAGATAGGCTGTCCTGCACCTCTAGAGGATATAGAAATTCAAGTTATTGAACTAGACTTGACGGTCAAACAAAAATCATAGAATGAAGCATGATAATTTCTGCTCTTAAATTCAGCAACGTACGCCTGATAGCTATAATTCGATTCATGCTTTTAAGAAATGACGTATTTCAAAGTGACGTAAAGGACGAAGGCAACGTAGACCATAACTGTTAATGTATCGAACGAAAAATTGACTTGTTACAGCTGAATGCAATACCCTTGCTATCCAGAGCCAATGTCTTATACTGTGTTGGCCTTTTGATTAAAAAGCTTAGAGAAAGAAGCTCTTGAAGTATGGAGAATATCGAAGCTTTGGGGTTGCAAACACAGTGCGTGAAAAGCTGTGTAAAATCTCTGTTTATGACATACAAATGGGCTCAGAAGTTTAAAGATTAGCGTACTGGCGCTTATATTTGGCTTCATTATGCTTTTAATTCATGCAGAATGTTGAAAGGGGAATGACCAGGGTATTCCCCTTCAGCTGGAAGATTCGTCTCCTCCGCTCACCCAAAAAAGCTAAGATGTACTTTAGGAGTGCTTTAGGTTAAAACGATAGAAAATAGAATACTTGTTTCCAGAGAATCAGTAGCAGCGATACATGGGAAGATTTACAGTGGGGTGTGTAAGGTATGACACCCCTAATAGTCTTATTGCACTCGGTATATTACTGCTGCACTTTTTTAAATGGTTTGTTGATTCCAGAAGTATGGCCTCATTATAGTATAAAGCCATATTCACACTACGCAAACTAATCTAGGTTCAACTTGGGTTAAATCTAACTCAGGTTAAATTGTATCACATGAACATAACTAAAACTAGTCTTTACTTACGGCAAAATGCAATAGAGGCTTAAAGAAAGAAAGCGGTTTTCTGAGTAGCTGCCAACAATTGTGCAATATCGTGAAAGATCGTGAATTGTGCACGCGTAAAGAAAACCAAAACGTTATCATCGTATGCTTCGTGTAAGCTGGCGGGGTAGGAGGACTAATCTTTCAATCAGTGAGGAGCTTAACCTGCCCACTAAAACGGGCAATCTAGTACAAGGAATCACTAAAAGAAAGCTACAGTACTTCGGGCATTTGAAACAACATGAAAGCATGGGGAGAAAGATTCTGGAAGGACGAATGCCTGGAAAGAGAAGCAGAGGCAGACAGGTAAGGAAATGGGAGGACTGTATCTCGGAACATTTGGGAATGACAATTGCAACAGCAGGGTAATATGCACAATGCAGGGCAGCACATAGGGCAGCCGTTTTTTCAGCCACGTCCCGAATAGGATATGCTACTGATGATGATGATGAAAGAAGACTAAATCAGGTTCGCCGTTGATTGGTGCTCACACCAGTTTTCAGAAAGTTGCCATGTGAACAGAAATGTGTTAGAACTAACCTATGTTAAATACAGCAATGTTTGCGCCTAGTGAAGAGGGCTCAAAATTGAAGGAATATAGAGGGTTTTCTGGTGCACAGCTAGGAATTGTCGAGGGGAGGGGTCAAGTCCACATAGAAAGACACACAAGAAATTTTTCCAAGAGAAAATCAACTTTCCCAAAGCAGGAATATCAACAATGAGTGAGTAATGGTCGTTATCTATCTGCAAGTGAGGCTAATATACTGAATACGAGGATGATGCAAAATACGTTAGAATGCACCATTTATGTAGGGGCACTGAGTCAAACTTCAGAATTCTCGAAAGGTCACTACCCTATTCCCCTTTGGCTATGGGCCGGACGTCAGAAGCCGAAAAACTTCTATGATTTTGCTACTCTCAAGTCTAAGGGAGATTACAATCAAATCTATGTGACAAAAAATGTAATAAATAGTTCCAAGCTTTTCGAAGACAATGGGTACTTTTACGCTTTTTAAACAGGACAGGGGTTTGGAGCCCTAAGAAGCCCCTTGTATCTGAGCCCCTGGGTGCCAATAAGGGTACTAAAGTACATTTTGTATTAAAGCTGGGTTGGCTACATTCCCCCCTAGAGCCTCCCACAGTCCACTATCATTTCTCCTGCGCAACTACATCCTAATCTTTACAACTCTAGCGTTCTGCCTTGTTCAAGTTCTATATTTTGAGAGGGAAGCACAGAGTATTTGAAGCACATACCATAATTGCATGTAGCCAGCCAATTGCTTTGTCTCAGGTGTACAACTCGAAATTCTCAGAGGCATGGCTCTAATCCACAATATGGCACAATAAAATTGCTTGCATAGGCTATGACGTAGAATGATATGTTTTGGATTTATCAATTGAAGAATTTTCACATGTTCACCCTTATCAAGATTCTTTGATAATAATGAGCAGATAAACGTACCAGAAATACAATAACTGATGAACACTGCTGAATTATTAATGAAAATCATGCACCTCCTTCCACACAGGGCAGTGTTTTGCAAAATGAGGAACAGTCCCCAGTATATTCAATGCTTTCCCCAGTAGTGGTGGGCAAAATCAAATACTTTTAACAGTATTGCAGCCCCAGACCTCTCTCATGGTGAGAGCGGTAATTATTAGGGTTGTTTTATCATCATGTAAGAATATAGTATGAGTTGTTAATGTGAATGTACCTACTATTGCGTCTACTCTTGGACCCGAATAAACGCCCCCCTCTTATGTTCATTGGAAGAAGTGTTTGAGATCTCGATCGTATTGTGAATCCCTGTGTATTAAATCCTAAAGTTTGATTTGGTAAACCTGAAAATGCCGAGTTACTGACTTAGAAGATTTTTAATTTCAATATGTAAAGCCCCGGACAATTTATCCAGCATTTGTTGGATGACGAATGTTAGATCATTTGGCCATCTTGTTGAATTATCCTAATGATTGACGACATCTAGAAATTTTCAAAAATTTTGGATGATTTAACATTAGTGTAGCAACCAGTGGCTTACCCGAGGGGGACAATGGGTAATCCGGACCCCTACTTTGTTAACACATGATGGATGAGGATTTCGCATAAATGTTGTGAGCTTAATGTTAAGGGTAAGTAAAATACCGTGGCATATTTCATTGTCGCTGTAAGTAAAATGTAAGAGAAAATATGTCAGAAAAGCGTTTCCTTGCATTTGTGAGAGTTTGAAGAGAATGATTTACAAACAGTTTCAGAGGCTACGCTTTTAGACCCTCAAGCCCTGGATCATCTACTGCCTGAAACAGTTAGATTTCACAGCTCAATTGTCTTTTAGCCCATGTCAATATAACTTCCCGGCGCTAGTACGGTTTTGCACCTCACAGTGATAACAGGGGGCTACACCCATAAATTATACACCATTCGATAGCTCTTCATCTGTACATTCATATTCTACCCCATTTACCCCCATAGGGTAGGGTTTCCGTTAGCAGTAAGGGAAGGGTTAGGGCTAGCGCTAGTTGTTTCTTGTCCGCCATTATGAATATCATGAGTATTTCGATGATATTCGTGATGGCTGACAAGAAATAACTAACCCCAACCCTAACCCTGACCCCACTCCTACCCCTATGGGGGTAAATGGGGGTAGCATATGAATGTACAGATGAAGAGCTATCGAATGGTGTATAATTTATGGGTGTAGCCCCCTGTTATCACTGTGAGGTGCAAAACCGTACTAGCGCTGAACTTCCCTTTGAGCCCCCGTCATCTTTGAATGCCCCTTTAATATTTTGTTGTTCACTTCCTTCCGTGTTTGACTTTCGTTGAGCTTCAAGTTGAGACACGAAGTTCTATTTGCATTAGCTCGCTTTCGTCTAAATCTTTGGAAGGCTTTCATTTAACTCTTTGGAAGGCAAGATAGACGTCTAAATCTTTGGAAGGCAACATAAAGATTTGATTGTCAGGTACTGTTTCCTCTTTTTGTGTCAAAATAGAAGTATGCTCACGATCTATTGTACTACATTTTAACCACTAGTTAAAGTTTATGGCAGTTTCAGTTTGCCAAACTGTGACTTAGGCCTCTTTGAAAAGATAATGTATGGAAATATCAGTCTTCGTCTTGTCATTTGTTGCAGTTAATTGATCGGGGCTGATGAGCAGGTTTTTAGGTAATAGGCAAATCCCACTTTAATCCTGGGGACAAGATTCACATTCAGATTCGCGGACAACATTCAGATTCGATGGTCGTCGTCTTGTAACTGTCCAAAACATGTTGTAGATAGAATATCGAAGCACCTAACTCAAATAACATCTGACTAGGCATGTTAAGTTACATTTTGAATATTTTTTCATAATTTTTAACCCAGAGGAGTTCCTCAAATGAAGTGCCGTTACGGTCAGTTACGTCATATTCTCATACCGATGAGTTTGAATTAATGTGAATTTTCGATCACTTATTGCAAATAAATTAGAATTTCAATGAAATAACATCCGACTAGGCATGTTAAGCTACAATTTGAATATTTTTTCACAATTTTTAACCCAGGGGGTTCCTCAAACGAAGTGCCGTACGATCACTTACGTCATATTCCCATACTGATGAGTTTTGAACTAATGTGAATTTTCGATCACTTATTGCAAATTATGATCTCCTGTTTATTATTGAGGTTGTTAGCATCTCTTTTGTTAGCTTTATTTATTAGGATTTATTGGCTTTATAAATTTGGATTATTTTTCTTTTTTTAAGACGATTTAAGTTTGTTTATTGTTCTAGAATGATTTGACTTTATAATTTAATCAAACAACAATGATAGTGAACAGAAAATGATGTTATGAGGCTATATAAATTAATATTGACATTAATTCTACTTTTCAGTGTTATCATTTCAACGTTCTTCCAACACCTCTTGAAGGGTTGTTTATTACCCGTTTAAAAATCGCTGGAAATGATCTTAGCCCCTGAAAATTCTTAATTTTGTAATACTAGTAAAGGGGCCTGATACTAATATACCATCATTTAATAGCGATAGGGTGATAGACAGGAGTTTGTAGCAATTACATTTTTAGTTACTTTATCTTCCACTCCATTCATTCATTCATTACGTGTTTTTCTACAGCTCATTGCCATCACTTCTTCTACGCTAACACTAAACTAACATCACACTGACATTCTATCGCGTCATGAGACCTTGCCCTTTTGTTAGGCCTATTTTTATACTAACTTTCCCTCAACACATTGCCTAGCCCTTCCTTTCCCACACCGATTTTTGTTATTCCATCTTTATACGTAATTCCGGGGAGCAAATGTATATACCAAATTAAATTGTAAAATGGTTAGTTGAATTTCTACCTTGGCAAAGAAACACTCACGAAAAAATACAATTCGCGTGTAGCTTATTGTCTCTAATCTACAACGACGAGAAGGAAGAAAAGAGAAGTACAGTGGTGAGACCGTTCAATTAATATAGTATAAAACGTCATTAGTAGGTCAAATATTCAAACGAAGAGAATTATTAAATGTTGATCCAGAGCTGGGATTTCGGGGGGCCATCTGATTCATTTTATTGTCTTCTCACGTGGGAGTATCTTAACACTATTGTTTGCATAGGAAATAATAACGTTTGGGGGCCATGGCCCCCAGTCCCTCTGGATCCCCTGGTAATTGAAGTGATGGCTATATGTCATTTTTCATGTTTTGGCTTTGGTTTCATGTTTACAGGGAAGTCCTTTGTCACAGGTAAGAACCAGCAAGTTAATGTTTGCCAATGTTAATGACCAAAGTATGAATCGTCTACAGTGATAGCCGTAGCTCTACACAATTAGCATTCAAATACCACTCCTGGTTATTGTACAATGCGAAGTGTTGGTCTTTGTCAAATCCAATGCGACATTGGTTATAGATAGGTTAGAAAATTGCACAGTGTAGTGGTATACTGCTTTATGGCATGAAGTTCATTAACATAGGATGGCCTACTGTTGAACGATAACATAGCGCATGGTTTCAACATAGTCACTGTCATGTGATATTTGATTTAGGGTGTTCTTTTATTTGATTGGTTGTAAGGCACAAGAGGCCGAAGTCAATATTAGTAAGATCATTAATGGTCGATGTCCATTAGAGCTGTTTTGTGCGTGCTTATATAGCGCCCAGATCTGAGCATGCGTACTTAAAAGCAGCTGGTGTTGATTTTGCATGGGCTTTGAGCACCAGGAAGTTAAGCTTCTCCTAAAATTCTAGCACGCACAATATCATGTAACTATGTATGCTCAGAGATTGGACGCTAGGCCTGCGCGAACGAAAAAGCTCAAATGGAAATAGGCCGTAAATAATTAAAGCAAATCTATGAATTTGTAACCAATACTATATTCATACGTTACTAGGTTAATTGTAATAGCATTAGTAGTATTGAATGGGAATATAAATTTTCATTAGTACCTAAAAGGGCTCTTTTTCTGTTCTACTCTTCAGAATATATGTGCGAAAATAAGATGACTGAAAGCTGTTCCATAGTTGAAGGTTGCAGACACGGCACTACTGGCGTGGGGAGGGGGGCTTTGGGGCGTCATTACGGAATTTTTTAAAATGATTTTGTATTTTGTATTTTATGCGTTACTCTAGATTTCTCCTGCATTTCACATCTGAGATGCATTGTATGGAGTGTAGAAGGTAGATTTGAGAACCTTCCCCCCTGGCGATGCCACACATGCTGTGTTGTCCTATATCACTACACGAAGTATATCAGTCCTCCCACCTGGTTTCAGCTCGTCACACCACTCCTGTACTCGCATGACATTGTTCGGCAATGAAACTTGACGTTGGCTTTGATTATTCAAATGTAGAAGTGGGTGTTAATTTTAAACCAGGGTAAATTTCTGGAACAACACCCTTTCTTAGCACAGAGATACGCCGATTCTAAATAGATAAGGAGAGATAATGCCAATAATGTGCATGTGACAAACCTCCACAGGTTTAAACAAAGTATAAAGCATTTACCCCCGTCTCATGCACCCTCATGGGTCTTCCACTGCCTTTCTCTATGCAGTTGCTGTGTTTGCCGAATGAAATAGCAATTTACAGAGTATAGGAAAAGCACTGGGAGTATCCCCATTGGTAGCTGTGTTTACAAATGTGTTCCAAATCCAGAATATTTCAAGCGTCTTAATTCTATTAAGCATTACAATGTAGAAACTGATTGAAAGATAGCCACAAATATATTTGCTGAGTCTTCTTGTTCTGGGTCATATCTCCTATTTTCTATACTGTATTCATAGGTTCAGACACACTTTCATCTGAACATTTTTGGATATACAGTGTTCCCTTGCTCCCCCCCCCCCCTTAACTCCACGCCTGCTGTTTTAAGTAAAGTGTCCTTCATATGTTCAGTTAAGGACTTATATCAATTGCCTTTCTATGCCTGATTGTAAAAGCAATTAATTATTTTTGTTGTGTGTACACTTTGTGTGATAGTATGGGTGTATGTTTACATATAGAAAGATTTTATGAAGTGATGAATGGACAGTAGGCTTGCATATTAGAACACATCTCGTTTATCATGTACTTTAGACGAATTCTTTAACGCAAGTTTGTAGCTAAGATAATTTTTGTCTACTTGTATTCATCACCTGGATGTTATGAAGAGTAAGAGATCATTCACCTGTTACATATTGTCTCTGCGGGGGAGCGTTGGTACCTTGATTTGTTAAGCTACTATCTAGTGCAACTGTAGGGCTGTGCTATGAAGTGTTACGAGGGGATGGGAAAGAGGGTCTCAAAAACGGTAAAATTGGTGTTAAGTGATGGATGAATGACCATTCGAGTTGTCATTCACCAATTACTTAACGCCAAATTTACCGTTTCGATTGCTCATTAACCCATTACTTGACGCGAAATTTACCGTTTTTGATACCCTCCTTCCCTTCCCATCGTAACGTGTCATAGCACAGCCTTACAGTTGAATAAAATGGTAGCTTAACAGATCAAGGTACTAACACTCCCCCTCAGAGGCACTTTGTTTCCTGTAGCTTCCTGAGTGCACTCAAGTTATAATGTATTTGATATTGTTTACAGTTATTCTTTACATTCAGTTTTCTGTTTTTAGAATTATAATCAAACATGGATCTCACACGTGAGGAAGAAAACTTTTGCAAATCGACAAAGATGATCATTGAGATCATGCCCAAACATCTGAGGCAGCTTTTTGTAGCAGAGTGGGATGCGAAATTCCCAAGTCAACCCTGGGCTAATGATAATGTCAGTGGCCAGTTACTGTTCAATGCTATACCTCCAAGTGCTAAAAACAGGAATGGTGATCTGAACCGCAAAGAGTTGCAGCCAAAGATACTTTCAGGAGATGCCAATTCATGGGATCCAATAATACTGTTTTATTTGTTCTTCTGTGCTGATCTCCAGCTTATTGACACTTGTCGTCCATACACCCAAAGAGCCGCCGCCATTAATCGCTTTCGTGAGCTGCGAAACTCGTATTTCGGTCATCCTGCCAATATGTCCATATCTGTTAAGGATTTTGAGACTCTTTCAAAGGAAATCAAAGACATTGCAAAAGATGTGTTCGGAGCTGTTGCTGAAAATGAGATAGATCAGATAATACATTCGCAGATAAAGTCACTAGAGTACCATGCATTAAAGAAGTATGATGAAGAAAAGCGAGACTATGATGTAGTGATGTTGAGGCTTGATGGTAAAAATATTACTCTTATTTCTGTCTTTCTCTCATATATGCAATGTTAGTGTATCAGATTGTATCCTCTTCTGTTTTGGTTATCTGATACACCCCCCGTCCATTATCATCATTATCAAAGTTGGTAGCGCAGTGGCGAATTAACATGCATTTGGAATTTTGGCCAGATTTCAACCTTTAAGTTATTTTTTATTTTGTTTGTTTTTCATGGTTGCTCATATTCAATTCTTTTTTGCAAAGACAACTGGATGTAGGAGGGTTGAAAATTGAAGATGGGAGAAAATAACTGACACTTTAGCTCAGTGGTAGAGAACTTAATGTTGAAAGTTGAGTTTGAATCCTGCTTGAGTCACTTACTTTCTCGCACTCTCAGTCTTCACTTCTCATTTTGTGGTATTCCAAGTCACTTGCTGTTATTAGCAACAAGCATCATTGCTTCATTTTTTGTCTGGAAAATGTGGTTTCTCAATGAAGAAATATTTGGTTACTTTCTCTAAGCGCCTACCTCCAGGTTAAATTGGTGAAGCACATTTCTGCAATAGGGTGAACAAAATATTGCACCACCACGTGACCTTCAAAATGAGGACACATCACCATAGCAACATGTATTTAGCCTGTGATTTACTGCAGAAATACTGCACGCTAAGCATGGGAATATTAACTTTTAGTTGTGTCCAAATGCCGAGTAACGGAAAACATGAAATTCAACATTTGCCAGCCATAAGTAATGAACCTTTTATGCAACAACAATGCATCCAAAAATTTATTTAACAAAAACTGGTAGTAAAGGATTTATGTCTTTTGTTTTTAACCACCTTAGTCTGTTTTTCCATTTTAGAATTGGAGCAAGAAGTCAAGAACGTTAAAGAGCAGAGAGGCAAAAGTATGTTTCCATTTGTTGCTAATATTGATTAAAACGTATTGTTAAAACTTATGACCAAGTATCTTTAGCATATTTGATTAATCTTCAAGCATTGCTTCTTGTTGAATAATTATCTCTCAATTGCCTCCTGAATTTTACAAAAATTGTAGACAGAGAAAGGTAGTATTTTGAAGCAAAGTGAGATATATGATATATATAATACTTTAGTTGTGTATTTATATTTTTTAGTTATTTCAATTATATTTTATATGTCATACTGATGTTATTCAATAATTATTTCAGTTTTAGAACCCATCACTCAAGAAGCCATAGGTGAGTGGCATTTGTCATTTCTGTCTCATATCATTTATGGTCTGTGATGTCATAATCATTCGTATTGTTTCAATGATCAATGTAGCCACTGTAATCATCATGATCATCAACACGATCATGAAAATCATCATTGTGCTCATCAGTGCATTCCAAGCAAGTCATGTGTTAAGTATGTATGTCTGCATGATGGTAATTACACACCATTCCTAATTAAGTAATATAGTGTCCTTACTTGGGATTGTACTCTCCGGTGGTTTATCCCTTGTAAGTGCTTTGCATCATCAGGGGTATGTCAATGTTTGTATGATCTTCGACAAACGAGAAGCCTTGTTTAGCAATCTCCGAGTTGTCTTGACTCTTAACGACATGTTGGTGGCAGAATAGTTTGCCATTGAAGCTAGCGTCAATTGCTGTTTACGCAATACTGGCATATGAAATCCTGCTTTATGCAGGAATCCAGTATTGATGGTATTTGATATGTGGAAGGTAAATCTAACTTCGAAGTGTCGATCGAATATCAATTTGGTTACTGTCCGCTTTTAGTTTGAGACTATACTATCACAAAATGGTCATCAGCACAAAAGCATAGTCTTCGCTATTTTACGTTTAGAATTGAATCGCTTATCTAGAAACTGGGAGATGGCATTATCAAAGTATTTGTTGGAAAAGCAGTTTTAGAAAGACATTATTTAATTGTTTGGTTTTGCAAAATTCTGAATAGAATATAATGACGAGCAAGTGGAAATGGCCATAGGTAAAGCAATAGCTAAAGGGTAAATTAAGAGCCACATATCTCATCAAACTATAGAGTAGATTTACCTTCTGTTTGGTTGGTGCTATGATGGATAGATCACTTTATAAATCTGTAGGTGGCTTTTTATTATATACTTAGTGGTATTTAGATTAGGACCATTATGCAAATATGAAGCACCAGGACTTATGGCATACGCTTATCTTATTCATTTGGAGTGATAAACTTAATGTTTTGATGTTATTTGGTTATACAGTTCAGAAATTGTTATGCGAAAAGAAGTGTGTATTATTGACACGTCTATGGGCAAACAAGGATTTAGGTCCATGTGGTCAGGTACAGTAGAACTTGCTTTCCAATGTGTCAAGGGGTCCAAGATAGGTCCACATGACCACCGTATGAGTCTTGATGTGCTCATCTGCCACATTTGGTACAGTGCACTAAAGTGATGTTCAACATATAGCACTGATATTTGATGACGTCATTCCTATTAGACAGTAATGATGTACATAGGGTAATGCTCCCATCTGGGGAACATCAATGGGCAGACTAGAGATAGCATAGGTAACCAGACATCTTGTATTGGCTTGTTTCAAATGAAGTATTTTCATAAACGAATCAATAAATGTCCTTCATTATGTATTTGTTGGTAGTAGATGGCTGCAAAATGGGAATCAGGAGCTTGGAAAGTTTATAATTGTAAATCCTTGCAGCTGACTAAAAATTTCAGGCAATACCGTTGTCATTTTGAAAATTGGGCAGACTATAGAGGGTCCCTAGACTACTAGCAGGTAATTTGAGTTTAGCATAGATCTGGTTGGAAATACGTTGCTTTTAAGTGCCGTATCTCTAAAACTTGGACTACTTTCCCTTCCCTTTTCAACTATGCATCCTCAACATCACAATCAATGTTCAATGTTACAATCGTGGAAACAATAGCTTGGCCTTGGAATGTATTGGCCCGTGTTTCTTATAGAACTCGGAATTTAAAGCCTGTTTGTCTTTAACTCAAAGTGACACGAGTGCTATCTGTTAGCTGCTTCAACTCGCCATAACTGCGTCTTGTTAAATTGACCATTGGATTCTGGTAACTGTGAAATTGTCTCATGATTTATCTTCATGATTTATTAAAATGCTCCCTACACTGAAGACCTGTTTGTTACTGGTGACAGTTGCTCTGTAATTGTTTAACAGTAATCTTGTCTACTGTTTTTCATTAACGTCTGCTGATCTTCCACTTCTGCTGTAGAAAAATTCACTAAAATCTCGTAGGAAAGAGGAGGCCAAGGATGTCTCAGATCACTTTCTTCTACCAGCAAAATTCGAACCCTCTGAGTTCATTGATTCTATTGCCCAATGTGAGACATCTTTCAACTAAGCATTCTTCTGACCTGTTTTTCATTGCAACATTTTTGTCTATAATTGCCAATATGATGTTGCTTGATCATCATTTCAGTCATTGGCATGTTGCAAATTTTCTTCTCTTTGTTTCCTCCACTGCAGTTATCTTCAGTTTTTTACAGTTTATCGAACCTAGTTCTGTCCTCTTTCAACTTCCGTATGAAACTAATTACCATACACCCTTTACTTTGAAGCAGTCTTCTGTAGAATATTTTGAGTACAATCCCCACAACCTGCTCGATTCATTGGAGATTTCGTCACTGGTAGCTCTTGCCAGACTTTTGGAAATAACTTGTTAAATGTTAAAGTCATCTTAATTCTGCAGTAGGCTACCTTTTGAACCAATATGGCTTCTTACATTAAGATAGTGGTTACACACTACTAAGAACATGTCAATAACAATCAAAGTCATTTAGTACTGCTCCCTTATCTTCATATTCTGTTAGATTTTAAAAAACTTTTCACGTAATTTTTTTGTATAAATATTTACACTTGATGACGTCATCTGCATAATTATGCAAAAACTATATAAGTCTTTTATTTCAAGTTTCTCGTAAGCGAATAGTCCAATACGTCCAGCTTTGTTATGTGTTCTCTGGTAAAGAAGAGTAACGGCCAGAACTTAAATTGTTGTATTTACTTAATTAGAAATATTGTTTATTTTAAAGAAATAGTTTAATGGAAATTTTGATTGCGCTTTAGAAATAAATTGTGGCATAAAACTTTAACTCTCAGTTCACTCCTAAAAAATGTAGATCAGTGCCTGCACAACTCACTTGCCAAATTCCAAGTATTTTGAATGAATAATCATTTTAAGAAAATGTAAATTAAAGTCAAGACAAGGGTCTTCTCATGAAAATCGACCAGGAACGTAGGATTCTCCCCTGTCTTGTTCCTTTTCCAAATCTACCCAACTCTAACCCCCATAAGATGTTTTCTTCTCTATTTGACAAAATCAGAATGCTTCTTGGTAGCACTCTAAATTTTTTTGACAGTTTGTTGGATAATTATGTTCGTTATGTAATGTTATGTAATTAAGGTTATCTTGATATGAAAATTATTCAGTACCTTGTAGAACCCTTTTGGTCCTTCATTGAATTCAAAGATTGCTCAATGTACCGCAATCTCGATTATTTCCCTTTCTACAAATAAATTTGTTTCGTCAGTTTGAAAATATACTACTTAATAACTATTTCGCTACTTCCCTTTTGGCTCTGCTTTAATGACAGTTCCTTTTAGGCACAATCACAAGTCCTTCTAGTTTGTCAATTCATCAGGACATAGTTTGTAATGATTGTTGCATTATTGTCTGCTTCCTATCTCACTTTAGTATATGAATTGCAACTAATTCGTGTATGAAGCTTTCAATGCGCACAACTGAAGCATTCCTACACACTTGATGATTTTCCCTGTAAACTTGAGAATGTTTTGTCAATCATTTGATAGGCCACCGTGATTAATCCTGTCTCTTTCATCATTGATATTTGACCAACTTCATTTAGTACAACGCAACTGGCAAACAACAACCAATACTGATTCAATTCAACAATCTCTTGGCATTTATTTGTTTCTAATTGAATGCATGAATTATGCATTATGGGATTATCAATGTCTGTTAGTATCAATGCTGGTTTATTAAAGTGTAGCTACCCCCTGGTCCATAGTACATGTTGAAGCATTCTTATCTAAGTTTGATCCATGTGATTTATCTCTTCTGATTTCTTTACATCCTTGAAGGTATTGCAATTCAGGCATCTGCTTAGAACAATCATTTCATATCCTTTCTATTTATTTATTGTAGTACATAGCTTGTATCCCATAATTCATGCATTCAATTTGAAAGAGGTAAATGCCAAGAGATTGTAGACTTGACTCTGTACCAGCAACCGCACAATGGAAATTTCTGGGGCAGCTAAAAGCAAACATTGTACAGCAATTTTTTCTTATAGAAGTGTGAAATTTCGGACAATTTGTGGAATTGGTAGAAATAGTATTGTGATGCAAAACTTTCCTACAAAGTAGCAAAGTCGTAAATTTTCGACTGAATTTTGCCATGTGGGTAATAGTTTTGCAATCCCCCCAGCCAATACATCATCGTATTGCGGCCATGATCCTCTGAAGCTCAATGGAAATATATGGTGGAGGGTTTGCTGTGTTCTTCAAATCATCTGCTAGTAATATGCCTTGAGCCTTTATATGCAGAAATCATGTGATTTTTAGGCAATATTAGAAGACTATCAGGGAACCATTAACGACCTGTTCTTGGCTATGAGTTAAACAGCAGACTTGAGGTAGCCATGTAAAAAAATTACATAGCAGTCAAATTACTATTCTAACGTAGAATGGAGACTACTGAATTTGTACATGTCTAACACCTTTGGCACAGTTCGTGAAGGAATTATTTGGATGAAGGATTGTCATGCCCTTAATGATTTTGAATTAGTTGTTGAGGATGCAAATCTTATATTTACTATAGAGGTCTGACCATTGTGGTCATAACACAACATATAGATCTGTTGGAAGAGATACAATATAAGTACATATAGTGAAAGGTGCAGGGCTGAATAATTGAAATGAGATGGTGCTTGACTATGGCGTGCATATCCCGCCAAAAATAGGGTCTTCTAAAGTTTCAACTTGTTCTAAAGTTTGACATACTCCAAATTCACAACTTCTAAAGTCGCAGTGAGTACTTTCCATTCTAAAGTCGCAGTATCTACTTACTGTTCTAATGTTTTGGTCTCTGTCTCGGTTTCAAACCTGCCCTTCTTTTATCTTGTTATACAAAAATGGCAGAATTATCGAATGTGAAGGGCTTTATGCAGCAAATTATCCCAACAATAATTCGTGACTGTGAGCAGGTATCACTGTTTGGTGAAAATATCTTTTATTCGCTGCTTTTTAGACTTGATTGAATCAATGCTCGTAAAACAGCATGTCGCAAATAATATAATTTTTTATTTCATTTTCATATAATCAAAGGTGGGTGGTCCCTCAGCTTGAAAACCAGCGTTAGCTGAAGGGCCACCCTCCTTAAGTTATATGAAAGTGAAATACAAAATTATATTATTTGCGACATGCTGTTTTGACGAGCTTTGATTTACGTGATAAATGTTGTCCGTAATAGGGGTGCAGCTAGGCCGGGGCCTGGAAGCATGTTTTGATAAGGGACCTTTCATTTTGTAAGTCCCGTAAGGGCTGGAGGACTGTCCTTTTCAAAACAGAATCGTCAGTTCCTGGTGATACCTATGAAACTGTCTTTTAATTCATCAAAAATACTTGCTATGCTAAAGATGTCTTTATTGTTGGCGACAGTTGCTCTGTCACTCTTTGATGATAATGATCTTGTCTAATGCCCCTCTTCATATTAATTTTCTATTTCCATGGTAACAAATTTAACTAACAACCTATAGCCAAGAGAGGGTCACGTATGTTTGAGAGCACTTTATTCTACCAACTACATTCTGAATCTTGCTCTCCTTCACTCGTCTCTCCAATTTCAAACATCTTTCAACCATGCAACCACTGATACCGCTTTGCTCTTTTAAGCAATGCATTTGTCTTCAATTTTTGATAGCATGTGGAGCCATGACATGTCTGAAATGTGTTGTAGTTGATTGGAACTGGAAAGAGATATTTCAGCGATTTTTACAGTAGATGGAATTGTGGGAAGAGAAACTGAAGAGTTGACACAATTTTTGAATATCAAATCAAGCAAATCTACAGTTGCTCATTTATCTTTTGACTTCCTTAGAAAATGCCGCTCGCTCTGAACCAAAGTCTTCTGTACAATATATTGTTTCTTTTCCTAGTGGTTACCTTTTCTGTCCACTTCCTATATAAGAATGTTTCTTCTTTACTGTTGTATCTAGCAATCTCTTAGGAAGTTGAAGACAGAGTAGGATGTTCTCATTCTGTACTCTGACAGCCCAGCTTATCATTAGCAGTCTCATATAGCACCCGACTTCAAAACTGCTACCAGTTGTTTTTCTGTTGCTGCTTTTCCTTATCCAACTTTTGCTTCAATATTTAGCTATTAGGAAAACCATTGACGTTAGCAGTCTTGCTTTGTCCTGAAGAGTATTCCCAAATACGTAAGCTGTTTAACATACTCCAACAACCCATTGCCAACTTGTGTGTTGTCTATGATATCATTTTCTGCATTTATTGTGTTATCTCTTTTGTCTTCTTACCTTCACATGACAGTCCTACTGTCTCTCGCTCTCTAAATTCCTTTTCACTAACAGCATCTACTAATTCTTGCATTTCTTGATTTGATACTTGTAACAATTGTGTAGGTGGGTTTCATTGAAAATAGGAGGCCGGGACTAACTATTACATGTGGCGTTAGTGAATCTTCTACTCTCTCTTCCCTGTCCGCAGGAAACTAGTAATTTGGGGAGAGCATTGATTTGGAAGGCATTGATTTCTCAGAATTGTGAATAGACAGGGGGACGAGAATACCAATTCTCAATGTGTCACCTAACATTTTATCATGTAAAACCACATAAAACTCTTTTGTGTGGTTGATAGCTCAAAGGTATATACTGCTTTTGTTTCCTTTCACTGTTCTTTTCTTATCACCATTTTCAGATTGAGGATTTAATAATTGCTTCTAAATTTGAACAATAACCTTAATTGTTCCTCTAAAAGTTGTTGGTCCAATATTGTTCTTAATCCTTTGCCCAGTTTCTTCATAAGTGTTTTGATGCTATGGCTTATTGAGCCTGTTGGTCCGTTTTCGATCCAAACAGAATTCCCGCTCCATCAGAAGTGAAACATGATGATACGACCTGATACAGCTATTGTTTTATTATTAAAGGGGGTGAAGCATTACCTTTAATCACCAAATTAGGCCTGTGGGGCTTATTTAGTTTTGATACTTCTGGTTAGGGTCCTATTTGAGAGGAAGAATTATTCGAGGGGTGCCGGGCTCAGAAAATTACTTAACACGTGCTTCATAGAAATCTCACCAAAACTTTGTAGCCCTTCAGATCATAAGAAGAGTCTAAATTTAGGCATTAGTATTTATCAAATCTTCATCATCATCTGAGTCAATAGTGAATAGCATTGCACACATGGAAGGTATTAAAATAGGAGGAATCAATATAAATAATTTAAGGTATGCTGATGACACTGCTATCATTGCTGAGACAGAAGATCAACTCCAGAAGATCATGGATATAGTTACAACAGAGAGTAATAAAGCAGGTCTGGAAATCAATCAGAAGAAATCTTTCACCCAAGTAATCTCCAAGAAAAGACAAATTCCAAAATGCTCTATAAAGGTGGATGGAGCAATCATAAAGCAAGTGGACAGCTTTATCTATCTTGGTAGCTTGATAACATCCAACGGCAAATCAGATAAGGAAATTGTCAGAAGAATCGGGATTGCTAAAACAGCTTTTAAATCAATGGCAAGCATCTTAACATCTAAAGGCATCAGTATGCAAGCAAAACTTAGAACTCTGAAATGCTATGTCTGGAGCACACTCCTCTATGGGTATGAAACCTGGACAATCAGCAAAACATTGGAAAAGAGATTAGTTGCCATAGAGACGTGGTTCCTGAGACGCATTCTAAGGGTATCATAGATAAAAAGAATTAGCAATGAGGAGATCCTACGGAAAGCACAAACGAGTTTGAACTTGATAAAAACGATCCATGAGAGACAATTTGGTTTCTTTGGACAAAGTAATGAGGAAGAAAACATTAGAACATCAGACAATCACTGGCAGAATTGAAGGCACAAAAGCAAGGGGACGTCAACGGCTACTCTACACCAGGCTACTGGCAAACAGGGTGAAATTGAGACCTGTTGAGCTGATCCATCTCACTGCCATCATAGACAAATACCATAAAGTGACAACCAATATCAGAATCTGACACGGCACACATCGACGACGACGATCATCATCTGGGATCGAGGCTTATTCGAGGGGAGGTACATGTAACAGTTGAATTTCTAGCATTTGAATAAACATATATATAAAATAAATACATATAAGTATTAAATACTTATATGAACATATGTATAACTTATGAAGTATTTGACGAGAACTTTTTTGATGAGGACATTTTCGGTGGGTTTCTGCCATCTCCAAAAACTCTGCAGTTTCCAATTCTCACTGATTTAGCTAGCGGGTGCAGAATATTTGAATGAAAATTGAAAAACTAAGCATTGAAATTTGCACTAAGGGACTAGTCATGTATAATTCTGGATATCGGGACGGTTTAGACTTAGACAAGGTATGAAAACCTTTCCATTGGCACTTGGGGGAGGGGGGTGGAGAATAAGACTCTGTGGAGAATTTTGGATTGATATGAAATCCCCTGAAGAACAATTCTGGAGAAAATCAGCTCAATGATATACAGAAGTCTATTGACAAACAGAAGTCTAAGTAGGAACTTTAATAGCCAAAGGGTTTCCGTAGCAATGTTATCTTGTTTACCATTCTCTATGTGGTCTTCGCACGTTACAAAATGATGGTGGCAGAATATTTTGCCATTGCAGCTAGCTTTCTTACAATGATAAATTATTAAAAGAGCAAAAGTGGCTAGAAATGATATTTTTAGAAGAGAAACAATTATTGATGGTATATGACATCTGTAGGACAAAATCTTACTTGGAAATGGTGACCAATACTGCTTGTCAATTTGGCTCTACTGACTTCTTAGTTTGAGAGTATACTATCCCAAAAGGGCCAGCAGTACATAAGCAGTCTTATTAAGAATACAAGTAATATTAGGTTTAGAGATGAATCGCTTATCTAAAGTTTGGTATTAGATCTTAGCATTAGCTGACACAGGACTATTTGCAGATATTCTCACACTGTTAATGTCCGTTATTATCAGTTCTGGATCAGTATGACTATAGTTACACACTATTTCTAATTTGGTAGCGAAACATCCGTATATGGGATTGCATTCTCCTGTGGATTATCCCTTGTCATTACTTTGCATCATTACGGGTATGTCGATGTTTGTGTGATCTTCGACAGACGAGAAGTTTTCTATGATAATGTTTCATTCTTTAGCAATCTCCGACTGGTCTTGACTCTTTACAAAATTGTGGTGGCAGATTAGTGTTCCATTGAAGCTACAGTCGTTGCAAAGATTACTTGAAGCACCAAACATCTCTGAGATTAAATGGCATGATATTGACACAAATAGCACTCCTACTAAACGAGTTGGCTAAGTTATTTTATCCCCCCCACCGAAAAAACAGATAGTGTTGGAATCTGTAGATAAGACATTGCTTCACTATTCATTATTGTCATCACTATTGGCGACAGTTGCTCTGTCACTGTTTAATGATAATGACCTTGTCTAATGTTCATCTTCATTTTAATCTTCCATTTCTACAGTGACAAATTGCATTAAAGTCTCTTAGCAAGGAGAAGGCCATGGCTGTCTCAGATCACTTTCTTCTATCAATAAAATTTCATTCCCTGTTGTAATTTATTCGTTTTTCCAATCTTGGACTTCATTAGACCAAACAGCCTCCTAGAGTTGTTCATCGTGTCGGTGGTCACAGCAGCATTTTGTCAATTGTCTTTTCTATCTCCCTTCAGCTATACTCTCTGACACCACATTCATCTGTAAACCAATGGACATGTCGTCAATTTTTGACAGCCAGCTCATTTTAGGCACGTTCCACCACAGCCACATGTCAAATGAATTTCATTCTATTCATTGGCGTTTTGAGATCACACTTTTAATAAATACTCTTCACCATAGGTCTATTCAAAAATTCTACTAATACCTACTGAATTTCCATGTTGCTGCTGTCGCTTGTTATTCGCTTTCATGTCCTCTTGCAATCCTAATTCCTTTTAGATGCATCTTTCAGACTATCTGCATGTGATAATTGATTTAGAGTGATTTTAAAGTGATCATATCTCTCACTTTTGCTTACTCAAGCAGCAATATTAGTTTGAGTTGTTACAAACGTATAATTTGTTCTTTAAATGCCTTTATATTAAATCCAAAGCCATCACTCCTCAATGTTTCAACTTTATAAAGCTGACATTTGTGTTAAAAGCAACATTTGCAAGAAATTGAATGACCCAAGTGGGGTGCGCTTTCTCTTTAAGTTCGCAGTTTAAAATTGTATGTGCAATCAGGTCATGGTTAGCTGCGCATCATTGCCTCACAGTGAATCTATCTCTTTTGATGCAATTTGCTCTGTTTCATTATTTTGAAGTGAGTTGGCAAGAAAGTATATGACACATTTTGCACGCTCTTGCTCGTTAAGTTTACAGTTTGCAGTTGCATGTGCAATAAGGGGATGGTCACCTGCGCATCATTGGTTCAAAGTGAATCATTGATTTAAATGTATTTTTATACAATTTGTTCTTTCTCATAATTGTCCCAGAAATGTGTAATCTGTTTATGTATTCTGTCCTATAATTGTCCTAGCTTTCAACTAGTTCTTAAGCTAGGCTCTTTATAGATTAATGTATAATTATTAGACAGCTATTCTAAGTATATTTTAAGCAGGTTCACTGTAGTCTGTCATTTATCGCCATGGGCTATGCTTTAGAATGGCCCAGAAAAGGGGATATCCACAGAGGTGTAAACCATATGTTTTGTTTAAATATTAGAGACATTTTTTAATACGAGAATTTTGTGGTTCAATACGTTTGTTATGATTTCGTTACTATCAATTTCTTAGGACTTTTGCCTTAAGACTGTTTGAGTTTTTTGTATTGCTATAGTGTTCCATAGACAGACAGGTACTACATGTGAGTAACATTTGAAAATTTGGATTAGCATAAGAATTCTATGCAAATTAATTGAAAGTTGAAGGAGATGGCAGGCTTGCAAAAACATTGGAATATTGAACTGATTTGACTTTATTGGCTCTTTTAGTCCCAGAAATCCAGTATCCACCAATCCTAGCTTTTTGAGTAGTCAAGCACTTTCTGGTAGACGAATTTCTCGTGAAAGTAAACATGCATATTTTTACGGATTTAAAGCCTTACACCACACTTTACACTTTCGTAGACAGTCGTAGATCATTGTTCACATTTCTCTTGTGTTAAAACTATCATACTCAAAACTTACCTCCCTGAAGTGAGTAGAGTACTATAAAGCGATACTTGTGAAGTTATAAAACGAAACATCTAAACACGCCAACGAAACATCTCGACCACAAAACATACATCAGTTTATAGTGCGGGATGACTGTAATTGAATACAAGAGAAATCTGATGAACTTTGCTTAAGTTGTGCTTGAAATTCAAGCCCCATTTTTGTGTCCATTGCTGCTTGATCATTGTTCCATATTCCGTATTCCTCAAAGAACCTCCTTAAGTGCCATACAGGATCTTGAAATATACTAATTTCAATTAATGTTTTCCACTGGATGCTGTCATATAGTTTGGAAAAGCATATCAATATTTTATCACAGATTTTATAATGTGATGGATTGAAAGTATGGAAGACGCATCATTTTGCCTCTCCGTTGCTTCAAAAATTAATTGGAAACTGAGCATAAAGCTCAGACGACTTTACTTTTTCACTGATCTGTTATTTTCTTATTACCATGCATTTCTGTTTGCATTGTGTAATTTAAGGTCAAGAATAGTTTTAATTGCCTCTTTGGTTTTATCAAACATGCCTTACCACTTAAGCACAATCTCCTGTCCTAGTTTTTCTGTCCGTCATAAAATATAATAATACATGTTTTGACACAGACATGATTCATAATGATTAGTACGCATTTGTTTGCTTCCTATATCATTAGAATATATGAAATTTTACCTGTGCCCCTTTCATACTGCTCCATCTTGTACGAAAATGGAGAGAAAGAATATCCATTTTGTGATACCGTTGACACTACTCAGCAGAAAAAAGTCACAAAAACAGAGGCGTTCGAAAACGCTCTTCAAAGTGGATATTTACACAAACGGAGGCTTTTGAAAACGCTATGGATCAGTTTGAATGCACAAAATTGATAAAACCAAAAACGCTGCTATATCAACAACACAGAATACATACTCAATGGCACCACTTCAGTGTGACCTCACAAAAGCGCAACAGTGTGAACAGATTAAACAGTCCCGTCGGAACCAGGGAGGCTGGGGGCTTCAGCCCCCCAAATATTTTGCAGCTATTTGCTCTTTAAATTTTCGAGAGAACGTTGCAAGGCCATACTATAAATTCGCAAAAATATTAACCAGTTCAGTTACCAGTTATCCCTTTTAATCATTTATTGCGTGTTCAAAGAACCAATGTATACTTGATCAGGAATGTTAAACAGCATGAGCGAAGAAAGTGAAGTCTTGAAAATTGAATATGTTATGCAAAGATGCTGGGAGGGTGTGTTTTAAGAGGATCGTTAAATTTTGTTTTGGCAGTGTTTATGATTTTTTAAGTTAATTGCTGGCATGCATTGCTCGGAGACAGCACGAAAGTTTTGCTGTCAATGACCGGAAGGTATTCCGTTAGCTTTGTCAGCCACAGGTAATGTTAGTAGATGACTGAAAATACATAGATTCCAGCCAATTTGCAACTTCCATTTCAAAAATTGCCTTAATTCTGTAACTAGTAATTCGTCCATTAAAAATGGTAATTTTTATAGCCAGGTTGCTTTCCAGCAATCTAAAGGGTGTAGTCAAACAAAAATTCTCCCGGAGCACAGTGCAGTTTGCTTTATTCACAGCCCCCCCCCCCCAATATCAATTTCGTTCCGACGGGCCTGTTAAAGCCATAAAAACAGATAGTGTTTCTTTCGTTTTTGTAAGCAGTGTGAACACACAAGAACGAATATTTTTTATCTCCGTGTTTGTAGAAAAATGGAGCAATGTGAATGGATGTCAGATATCTACAATTTCAAGAGATCTAATTTTAAGTAAGCTGTAATATTTAATGTGAGATGTAATAAGTACGCGACACGTAAGAATTCATACATACTTGAGGATGTTACCATTTTAATTGAGAATGTTTTGGCTATCATTTGATAGGCCATTAATCCTATCTCCACCATCAATGACTAGTTTCGTAGTTTAATCCATCGGAATTGATACAAACATCGCTATTTCTTGGTTATAAATATTTATTAATCTTTAACGTGCAGAGGCCCAGTAATTCATATTAAGCACATAGTATATAGAAATTGCAGGACACCACGCCTTTCGCCATGTCTTCAAACTGGCCCAGATGGGCCTTGCTTGCACAGTCATACTTCTCGATCAAATCAAAGTTACTTCTCCTCTTCTTGCAATCTTCTATATTACAGCAAACCTTGTATACCAATAGAGCTGGAATGGATATTATTTTGAGAAGTAGACGGAAAATAACGATAAAGATAAACTTTATTTTTGTTTGTTATCAAGCCATCCATACGGGCCAGGAAATATGCTATATGGTTTTAAATACACGTTGTTTTTTTATAGGACAAACACTTTTATTCCTGATGCTCAATTTTCTTAACTTTTCAAGAATTTGAGGCTGAGATTTTCTTAAGATTTTCTTAACTTCTGCAGGAAAAAACTGGCTGAAACATGCTACTCTGTATTTGTTGGGCCACCATGAGTCTCGATCTTTGTACGAGAGTTTAGAAAAATGAGCCAATATCAATTTCTGGCATGTAAAGAAGATGAACTTTAATTTCCTTAGCATTTTCTTGAACTTGAAACTTGTGATTTTCTTAGGATTTTCTTAGGATTTTCTTAAGATTTTGGCCATTTGAGCCTTATTGTCTTGTAAACTTTTTTCTTATAAAATAAACGTGAACATTATTGATAAAAGATCTTTGTTGGCCAACAAGCCTTGCTCTTCTGGGCAAAATTTCAATCCATTCAATACTCTTCAAGGATTCGTCTTTTATGCATTAAATTGTTATTCCTTTCAGGACATTGTTATATTTTGCACTGCCTGACATTATGACATAATTGACAGTGCCTCCGTTTTCATCATCGTTTAGGCCAAAGGAGACAAATGTGTCCTTAAGAAGACAATGTTATATGATGACTAGATAAAGTTTTATCTAACTATGACAAAAACACAACATATAAACCCCATACAATGCTTGCAAGTAACCAAAAGAGCAAAATGGACTGAGTAGATATTATGCTTTGGTGCCTAATTGCCATAAACCTGCTAATTATGTTTTGATACTTATACAACCAATTTGTTGCCGTTATTTAGACCCCCGTGCATGAAATTAATCCAGGAAGAATTATTTATAAAGTAACTGAACAAGTAATAATTCATGTTGGCAATAGCTGTTTTTTTATTTGCTACTTGTTGCATCAAAATATCAAATATCGAAGTCATACTTGCTAAAGACCAGCTTAGGATGGCTTTTTAATTCATTTCATTGTGTTATTCCACAAATTTAACCCCCTTGGCGCTAACTGAATTCTAAAGACAATTTAAATCCTCCGTTAATTCAAATCCCTTCTCCCTTTTATTCCCACCCCTGGTAATTAGGAACCCAAGAGTAGCTCATTTGCTTCGAAATTTTTTGCATGGATAAACTTGAGGTTAATGAAACGTAATTTTGGAGGACTTAATGAAACGTTACGTATTTCGCAACTATTGTTTGTTACTTTTGCATAACTGTGTTTTATTCATGGCAGGTAGCATACCCCTCTTAAAGCCCGCTAATGAATGTTCTCATTTGTTCTTGGAATTCTGTGATATTGACAGTTTGCTCACTAGATTGATGTAAGATTTGTAAATTATGTCTTAATGAAATGCCCAAATAACTAGAACTGGCAAACTGTTACAATATACAACTAACTGTAGACTTTATTCATAATGGAGACTCATTCTTGTAAATCCATGCTCGTAAGGGTGTTGTCTACTTATTACTATGTTGCCACCCTTCATTAGAGGAGCTCTCTGATTATTATCATTTTCCTATCCCCTTTATCAAAGTTGCTGTAGAATTTTTGCAATGTAGTGAACCTACTTTTAAAGGGGTGCTCTCTAATTAGTACCATTTTGTCACCCCCTTCAGTAAGGGTGTGCTCTCCCCTTTGGGTTTAGAAAAGTCAGGGAAAAGTCAGGGAATTTAGCTTTTCATTTTCTGTGTAAACCAGTAGAAGGTGCTCTGTAAGTGTTGCAATGTTGCCTCCTATTGGTACGGAATGCTGTTTAGTTGTTGCCATTGTGCCACTCCTTTAGAGAAAAAAATTTAATTATTTTCCATCGTTTACTATTGTCTGTTGATTGATTGAAAAGTAATCACTCCATATACATTAATATAAGTGAATCTAGCATCTGAAATATGTCATTTGAGTGTAAATAGGCAAATTGCATTTATGATAAATATATTTCAATTTAATGGCTGTATTAAGGTATATTTAATAGTATTCAATGGATTTCATATTATTCATCGGTTGTAGATCGTTTCCTATTGCTCTAGACAGATGAACAAAGTCATATATTACAAAATTTCTTCTAGTTGCAGCCAGACCAGACCATTCAGGGCCAATAAATATGCTATCTGGAAGTACAGCCATCTTTGGAAATATTAATTCCATTTCAATATCATCACCTCGTAAGTTCACAGTTTTGTAGCTTACCATAAACCCTCGAATTAACCCCCTAGGGGCTTATTTATTTTTGGTGCTTTTTGGGTGCAGGCTTATTCGAGGGGGGCTTATAAAATTATTTGAGAAATGTCGTATAAAACGCTCATTGCCACAGCTCCTTTCCTGCACTCTAGTACAAGAACAGTCTATATTTAAGCATTAGTCTTTATTACAGTCTTCATCATCACCTAGGGTTGCGGCTTATTCTATGGGGGGCTTATTAAGAAGTTGAAGTTCTAACATGCGGTGTTATTCGAGGGGGGCCTTATTTCAGGGGGAGCTAATTCGAGGATTTACGGTATAACCTTTTGATATTTGAACTAGTTGAGAAATCAAACAGAGCCTTATGACATACATATATATATATATATATATATAGAATTCAAAAATACACTTTCTTCTGTATATTATCTTCAATATACTTTCGATATATTATCTTCATCAGTACATACATATATATATATATATATATATATATATATATATATATATATATATATATATATATATATATATATATATATATATATATATATATATATATATATATATATATATATATATATATATATATATATATATATATATATATATATATAATTCAATAGCCTTTCCACTAAAAGTTTTTAAAAATTTATATAGACTCTCATAATAAAAACAACTGTTTAACGTTTCGCGTATAGCTTCATCAGAAAAATCTTTACCTTTACTTTACAGAGCGCACATATATACATAACCAAAATTGAATAAGTACAATGGAAACACATAAATAGAAACAATACCTTAGAAAAATAATTAGCAAACTTCACACCATCTAACTGGAGGCGTAAAAATGGCACTAAGAAGAAGAGAACAAAAGAAGAATAGAAGTAGAAAGAAAAATAGGAGCTCTACCCCTGAGGATAGTGCAAAGCACACAATAGATGTAGTAAAGAAAGGAAATGACAGAGTTTGAATGGAGAGATGCTGCCTGTTAATCCATACAGATATGGGATATGAGTAAAAATGGACCGTAAAGAAACCAAGTTGAGTAGCACCTCTCCATTCATCATCTCTCCATTCAAACTCTGTCATTTCCTTTCTTTACTACATCTATTGTGTGCTTTGCACTATCCTCAGGGGTAGAGCTCCTATTTTTCTTTCTACTTCTATTCTTCTTTTGTTCTCTTCTTCTTAGTGCCATTTTTACGCCTCCAGTTAGATGGTGTGAAGTTTGCTAATTATTTTTCTAAGGTATTGTTTCTATTTATGTGTTTCCATTGTACTTATTCAATTTTGGTTATGTATATATGTGCGCTCTGTAAAGTAAAGGTAAAGATTTTTCTGATGAAGCTATACGCGAAACGTTAAACAGTTGTTTTTATTATGAGAGTCTATATATATATATATATATATATATATATATATATATATATATATATATATATATATATATATTTGAACTTCATAACCATGAAAAGTCATGAAGTATAATCCACGAAAAGGAGCAATTTAGCACAAGAACATTTAACTCAATCACATGAGGAACTTAAAGGAAATTATAACAACTAGAACAAACAACTGATAATTCACAAAGAACAACATCGACACACTCAGCTCCAAATTTACAAATAAAAAAAAGAATATTCAACCAAGAAGCATCCAAGCCAACATAACATATAAGAAAGATATCAAATGAGATGAAATAATCTATAAGCAACACAAACAAGAACAAAAAATCAAGAAATACACACCCACGATAACCACCAACAAGATATATATGGAGTCAAGACACACACCTTCAAACTACCCGAGATCCACAGATGAAACCTAGACGGCAATGAATTGAACAGACCCAAAAGGAGCAGGGGCAATGCCTCCATTATTGGTGAAAACAAAGTTAGTAACCATTGGAAAAGAAGATAAGCTTTACGTGTGTACCTAGTGACGAATCCAACGATCTCTCTCAATTGACATCAAGCAAAATAAGCACAATAACAACATGAAAACCAACCATTCTGACGAACATCAAGAACATATTATGACTCTTAATCACTAACATATGAACACATAATTCAGTTTTAATTGCTTATACATCTATAAAAGCACAAGCCCACTTAAAATATATTCAGTTGCTCTGAAGATGGCCCATTGGCCGAAACTAGTCAGCACTGAAAAAATAAAAAGCGCCTAAAACCATATATATATATATATATATATAAATATATATATATATATATATATATATATATATATATATATATATATATATATATATATATATATATATATATATATATATATATATATATATATATATATATATATATATATATACATATACATATATATATATATATATACATATATATATATATATATACATATATATATATATATATATATATATATATATATATATATATATATATATATATATACATATATATATATATATATATATATATATATATATATATATATATATATATATATATATATATATATATATATATATATATATATATATATATATATATATATATATATATATATATATATATATATATATGTATTTACATATATATGAAAAATTACTAAAATAGATTAGACGTATTTTTTTATTATATATTGTTACAATATGTTGTAAATATAAATAAAAGTATTAAATGCAGTATATTAATTTGTCTGCGCGATGACATGAGATTCTTGCTATTTCAATGTAGTGTTAGTGTTAATTATGTTTGCTGATGCTTCTCATATGATGTTCATCTTGTCTATTATAAAACTAATTTTTGCAGAAGTGGAATCCGATGTGAGGGCATTGCAAGAGAGCAACACAGGTATGGCATATGTAGCTTATGTGCAAGTGAAAGTTAGACTGATACAGAATGTTATTCACTGTATGAGGTTTAGACCATTTTATTGTCACTCAACTGCAGAGAATACATTGTCCTTAATATTTAGAGGAGTTAGACCATCCAGTTATCATAGATAATGTGTTTAAATAATTATGGCTAATTTAATAATTCATCTCTCATAATTATTGGAGGATTTGTAAAAGTCAGAATTTCGGTCTTGTTCAAAGTTGTTTCTTGTTTCAGACAGATGGCTCTAATGTATTGATTTTAGTATCACTGAGTTTACACATTGGTTTACAGGGCTGAGAGACGATATGGAAAGTGTGAAAATGGCCCATGAACAGTTGGCACAAGACCAAGTTGGTATGCGAAACTCGAGTTATTTCCATTGTAGACATTATCAATTTTTAATTTGATCCTTGATTACCATTGGCTGTATTATTTCTGTTAATCATATGGTGTTCTTACAAAAGATTCACATTCCAAGATAATATTGAGTTTTTTGAATGTCACATGTACAGACGGTTGATTGATGGAATATCACTTGTACAGACGTTTGGTGGAATATCACATGTACATATTTATATGAATGACATGAATGACACATTAATTGTTCTTTAACTAATAACTATTGGCTTGTTGATATGCATTGTGTACTTGCATTGAGCACACAATTGATATGCTTATTGCGATAGTAATAGTGGCATTATGATGTAAAGCGACTTAAACCAGGCATCTTCATGAGATGATCTAAAGTAAGAAGGATGCCATAATCATACATGTTACGTCATACATCTTACGTCATACATCTTACTTCATACATCTTACGTCATACATCTTACGTCATGCGCTGCACGCTAAACATCGTGCATCACATGTCGCATGACACAAGTCTATCATAGCACATTACATTTGATATCATTGTAAGTCAACAAGAAACCAAATGCATATCACATTTGTTACATGCATCGTTTTTTCCATGTTTTGTAGCGACAGCATCCGATGTAAGCGATTTGAAGCAGGGCCAAGCAGGTAAGTCTAGGTTGAAAAATTATATCTCATTGTTGTTTGTGGATGGGTAGAGTTAAAAATTTGAGCTTTATGAACCATTGCTTCGCATCAAACTGATGGCTCTGAGTTATTCAGTTTAATATCACTGAAGGTAAACCTTGGTTTTACAGGGCTGAGAGATGACATGGAAAGCATTAAAATTGGTCATAAAGAGCTGGCTCAAGGTATAAGCTCTTCTTGCCTGTCCTTTGTACATATTTAATATTCTGAATTGGGATCTTGTGTGCGGCATTTTTAGTAGCATTGCTTTTTAGCTTTGGCATTCATATCTCATACTAGACATCATATTTTCTCTAGATGTTGTTTTAATGGTTGTTCTGTTTATCTAGTATTTACGGAGCTGTTTTCCATGAAATGATTGCTTTTGCTGGCTACTAACATAGTAGTGATGGACAATTATCTCTTCCAATACACGTTGGATTGATTGTTGGTTGATTGTTATGTAGAAATCAATTTTATGTCTTTGCATGTAAACGTTATTTTTACAGAGCTGAGAGGGGACAAGAAAAAGATATCAATTGACCACGAGCTGTTGGCACAAGGTACCAATCCTTTTTGCCTGCCCTTCTAGATATTTACAATTTTGAATTAGGGACTTTTGTGTGGCATTTGTTTGTTTGTTTATTTACTTTATTTTGAGTAGGCTGTTACATCTAGCATTTTCAGCTAATTTAGGCCTACTGTGCTTGCCGCATCCAGGCATGGGACCCCTAGTTTAACGTCCCTTCCGAAGGATGGTGGAGTGAGCTGCTTTCATAGTTTATCTGGATAGTCGCCCATCCAGTTGCTGACTTAGCACAGCCAAGCTTAACTTCAACTAGGTAACGGAAGCCAACTGAACCGCTTGGCCACTAACCCCACAAATTGCATTTTCAGTAGCATTACATTGCTTGCTATTATCAATGTCTCATTATGGAGATCATGATGTCTTTAGATTTCTTCAGTAATCACACTCTTTATCTAGTACTTAATTGTGTACCATGGACATTCTATCCATCATTTTACACGCAAAAAATTCAAGGATGACTGATAATTGCCCATTCTGTTCACGTGGAGAGTTTTGATTTGTTGTTGTTTTGCAGAAGTAGCCAAAGCACTTGAAGATGCCAGAAAACGGAAGGATTTAAGTATGTTCATATTCTAAAGTCTTTCCAGTTCTATTTTTCTCTGTTTTCAAGGGAACACTTGACAATAACATACGCTTTGCCTATGGTTAAATACTTTTTGTGCATCCGTTTTACTTTATTCAGGTTCTTGTAAAAAAGATGAATATTTACTTTACTGAATACTGTGCTTACCATGTGTAATAAATGGTTACCAGAGAAAGAAATTTTCTTTGTCTTGTATTGTCGATGGTCAATTACAGTTTGATGCATCATTTGATTTTGACTTTGTCCCACATGATATCATTCAGTCACATTGATGGCTGTAGCAGTCTAATGATTGCACAAACCGGAAGATTCTTGCGACAAAGCTCCATAAATCAAAACTTTAATAACAGAAGGAGCTTTAGGTTAAAAATATGATATGATTAATTATAGATAGTGTATGCTCATTGTAAATTATATCATGTTCATTATGTTTATTAATTTAATTTTACGTGTTCATTTAGAATACATTGGTAATAATGAATTAATGTACTATGATGTGGTCTATAAATCTCTTATTTTTAGAGCCCATCACACCTGAAGTCACAAGTAAGTTTAGTAAATTACTTCTGTCTCACATCATTTCTGATTGGTCATGTATTCATCACTCTTATCAGTTGCATGATCACCTTAATCACCGTAGTCATCAACTTGATCACCATAATCATAGTATTGTCTGATTGGTCCAAGCCATTCATGGAATTGGTAGTTACCAGACAGATGTATCATCCAATGGTCTTTTTTGCCATTAAAGACTGCTAATCTGATATTTACCGTTTGTCAACAGAGGTCCATTTTCAGATATTCTATTGGAAAATTTTTACTTTTAGCTTATCAATAACTGCGCATTTGCTGGTACAGATTTAGTTCAACAATTTCTTGGCATTTATTTGTTTCTAGTTAAATGCATGAATTATGCATTATGGGATTATCAATGTTTGCTATTATCAATGCTGGTTTTGTAAAGTGTAGCTATCCCCTGGTCCATGGTACATGTTGAAGCATTCTTAAGTTTAGTCCTTGTGATTTATCTTTTCTGATTTCTTTACGTCCTTCATGTTAGTTCAATTCAGGTATTTCCTTGCAACAACCATTTCCAGTTTTCCTATATATTACTTGTAATACATAGCTTGTATCCCATAATTCATGCCTTCAATTAGAAACAGACAAATGCCACCATATGGCTTACTTGAGTCTGTACCAGCAACTGCACAATAGAAATTTCCTGTTGCAGCTAAAAGCAAACATTTTCCCACAATTTTTCGTATCAGAAGTGCATAAATTCCAACACTTTGTCGAGTTGGTAGATGTAGTATTGTGGTGCAATTCTTTCCTACAATGTAGCAAAAGTCGTTAATTTTTGACAGACTGGTGTCATGTGGCTAATAGCTCCCCAATCCCCGCAGCCAATGCATCATTTTACTGCCGCCATGATCCTTTAAAGTTCAATGGCAATATATGGTCGAGGGTTGCTGTGTTCTTCAAGTCAGCTGCATGTAAAATGCCTTGAGCCTTGATATACGGAAATCAAATGGTGTTCTGGTAATATTAGAAGACTAGCAGGAAACCATTAACGACCTATTCTTGGTTATGAGTTAAACAGCAGACTTGAGGTAACCATGTGAAAACAAACTACATGGCAGTCAAGTTACTGTTCTAACGTAGGATGGAGACTACTGAATTTGTACATGTCTAACATCTTTGGCACAGTTAGTGAATGAATTAGTTCGATAAAAGATTGTCATGTCCTTCATGATTTTGAATTAGTTGCAGAGGATGCAAATCTTATGTTTATTACAGAAGTCTGACCATTGTGGTCATAAAACAACATGTAGATCTGTTTGAAGAAATACAATATAAATAAATGTTGCAGAAGCCGCAGGGCTGAATAATTAAAATGAGATGGTGCTTGACCCTCAGCAATATTTTTTGTATCAATCATTTTGTGCTTCCCATTCTAACACATATAGTATTGAAGGATATCAGGGCTCATAGGGTCAGGAAAGTTGGGACAAAGCTTGCTTTTAAGGAAAATTAGGAAAAGTCAGGGAAAGTCAGGAAATTTTATTGAAACTTGAAGAGAGTTTGAAGAAAGTGAGAAATTGGTATCATCCATGCAGATTAATTGTTTGGTGCCCAACAGATACGTTTACACATTGCACAGTTTTGATGTTTTTTATTCCTAGTTGAGAAGGTAATTGACCAGAGAGCCTCCTTTTCTTACCCAATGTGGAACAATGTGTTCAATTGCTTAGTCTTGGGAGATGGGTTAGTCATTTTTTAACACCTGTTCGTCAGGAAAAGTATTGTGTACTTCTGATATGTTGTCATGAAAGACACCTTCATTTTGAAGGAAAATGTCAGGAAAAGTCAGGAAAGTCAGGAAAGATATTAGATATGATGTGCATGAACCTGGACATGATTTTTGTTTCTCTCAGCACGTTGCTTACATTCCATAGATGTTTGGTTTCTTGTGGCTGTTTGTTTCTTTTAGCGCATCTAGCAGTGATGTTTATGATATCGTTGAACGTGGTGAATTACCTTACGTTCAATAAGAATGTTTTCTTTAAACAAGCACATCAAATTTGAAGATGTAGAATGACACAGCAGCCTATAATCATATCCCCGAAAGACTTGAGTTTCTTTGAAATACTTCGGTTTGGATCTAATATGAAAAAGCAGTACCGTTCCTAAGAGGTTTAGGGGATAACAATTACAGAAAAGCATTGGATTATGAGGTATATGCTCAGAATTGCATTGATAAGTAAACAATATTTTATTCAAATGATCTTAGCTTGTCTCAACTATCAGTATTGGATCTTAAATTTTCTGACCGTGGCCTTTTGCCAGTTTGCATACAACTAGTAAGAACTTCGTAAAATTTCTCTCAAGTTTGTTCTCAGGCCATTTCAAATATTTTACCACCAGGACTGTGGGATATATTATTGGTTGTTTGTAGTACTACTAAGGCCTTGATTGTCACCTTTCTTAAGTAAAAAAGACCATCATTGTTTGCGTTATATGTCCGTTGACTATATTTTGAATGTTATCAGCGATTTTACCGAAAATCTTAGGGCAAAGCAGGACTATAAATGAAGGGGACTCCGGGGGGGGGGGTTGGGGGGGGTCAGCTTCCTCTCTACGTTCAAAGGTAACTATAATTTTACGTTTCTTTGTTGACTATGCAACAATTGTGTACTAAAGAATACAATGAAATTTGTAAAAGTGATATGACATGTCACTAAGTCCATAAATGCCTTAAGTGGCCAGTAGCATTATATATTGCAAGAAAATTACATCAATGCATAAAAGAATCTGTGACTTTAGGCTTGCAGGCTGTTGCATTTAATGCCTGATGCAGTAACTTAAGTAATGGTAGAATTTGTAGTGCATTTATTTGACAGTTTTTCCTAAAGCGTAAATCATCATTTTGAAGAACGCCCTTTGCCTATATTAAGTTTCTATTTTTTGTAGACAAGTGAAGCTTATCCACTTGTTGAATATTGCAAGGGAGCGTATCATTTACGTTTTGATCGGCCAATTCCTAGTGATGCCTATGAAACTGTCTTTTAATTAATCAAAAATACTTACAATGCTGAAGATGTCTTTATTGTTGGCGACAATTGCTCTATCACTCTTTGATGATGATGATCTTGTCTAATGCCCCTCTTCATATTAATCTTCTATTTCCATGGTAACAAATTTCACTAACATCTTATAGCCTAGAGAGGGTCACGCATGTTTGAGAGCACTTTATTCTACTAACTACATTCTGAATCTTGCTCTCCTTCACTCGTCTCTCCAATTTCAAACATCTTTCAACCATGCCAATCACAGATACCATTTTGTTCTTTTAAGCAATGCATTTTTCTTCAATTTTTGATAGCTTGTGTAGCCATGACAAGTCTGAAATATGTTGTAGTTGATCGGAACTGGAAAGATCTCTCAGCAATTGCTACAGTAGATGGATTTGTGGCAAGAGAAAGTGAAGAGCTGAAACGACTTTCGAGCATCAAGTCAAACACATCTACAAGTGATTTTTTATCTTTTAACCTTCCTATGAAATGCCCCTCACTCTGAAGCAATCTGTTCTTTACAATATTGTTTCTTTTCCCAGTGATTACCTTTTCTGTGCACTTCATATGTAAGAATGTTTCTTCTTTACTGTTGTATCTAGCAATCTCTTAGGTAGATGAACACAAAGTTTGATGTCCTCATTCTTAAATCTCTCAACACAGCTTATCTATAGCATTCTCATATAGCACCAGAATCCAAACTGCTGGTTGTTTTTCTGTTGCTGCTTTTCCTTATCCAACTTTTGCTTCAATATTTGGCTATTAGGAAAACCATTGACGTTAGCAGTCTTGCTTTGTCTTGAAGAGTGTTCCCAAATACGTAAGCTGTTTAACATGCTCCAACAACCCATTGCCAACTTGTGTATTGTCCATGCTATCGTCTTCTGCATTTATTGTATTATCAGTTTTGTCTTCTTACCTTCACGTGACAGTCGTACTCTCTCTCTTTCTAATCTCCTTTTGACTAAAGGCATCTATTAACTTTTGTATTTCTTAATTCGATACTTATAATAATTGTGTAGGTGGATGTCATTGAAAATAGGAGGCCAGGACTAACTATTACCTGTGGCGTTAGTGAATCTTCTACTCTTTTTCCTGTCGTCAGGAAAGCAGTATTTGAGAATGGTTTGCATTTCGAAGGCATGGATTTTTCAGAACTTTGAATAGACAGGGGACGAGAGTACTAATTTTTAATGTGTCACCTAACATTTTATCATGTAAAACCATGTCACAATCTTTTGTGTGGTTGATATGGCAAAGGTATATACTGGTTCTGTTTCCTTTCACTGTTCTCCTTTTCTTATCACCATTTTCAGATTAAGGGTTTAATACTTGCTTCTGAATTTGGACAATACCCTCAAATGTTCCTTTGAAAGTTGTTGGTCCAATATTGTCCTTAATCCGTTGCCCAGTTTCTTCATAAGTGTTTTGATGCTATGGCTTATTGAGCCTGTTGGTCTGTTGTCTAGTAGGACCCAAACAGAATTCCCATTCCATCAGAAATGAAACATGAAGATACGGCCTGATACAGCTATTGTTTTTATTATTAAAGGGGAGAAGCATTACCTTACATCACCAAATTAGGCCTAAGGGCTTATTTATTTTTGATACTTCTGAATATTGTCTTATTTGAGAGGAAGACTTATTCAAGGGATGGGGGCTCACAAAACTACTTGACACATGCTTTGTCAAAAGTTCATCAGGACTTTTTAGCTCTTCATATCATAAGAAGAATCTAAATTTAGGCATTAGTATTTATCACATTTTCATCATCATCTGGGATCGAGGCTTATTCGAGGGGAGGTGCATTTAACATGTGAATGTATAGCATTTAAATAAACATATATATAAAATAAATAGATATAAGTATTAAATACATATATTAACACATATATAACTTATGAAGTATTTGACGAGAACTTTTTCGATGATGGCATTTGTGGTGGGTTTTGCCATATCCAAAAACTCCCCAGTTTTCAACTCTCACTGATTTTAACTAGCAAGTGCAGAATATTCGAATGAAAATTGAAAAACTAAGCATTGAAATTTGCACTAAGGGACTAGTCATGTATAATTCTGGATATCGGGACGGTTTAGACTTAGACAAGGTATGAAAACCTTTCCATTGGCACTTGGGGGAGGGGGGTGGAGAATAAGACTCTGTGGAGAATTTTGGATTGATATGAAATCCCCTGAAGAACAATTCTGGAGAAAATCAGCTCAATGATATACAGAAGTCTATTGACAAACAGAAGTCTAAGTAGGAACTTTAATAGCCAAAGGGTTTCCGTAGCAATGTTATCTTGTTTACCATTCTCTATGTGGTCTTCGCACGTTACAAAATGATGGTGGCAGAATATTTTGCCATTGCAGCTAGCTTTCTTACAATGATAAATTATTAAAAGAGCAAAAGTGGCTAGAAATGATATTTTTAGAAGAGAAACAATTATTGATGGTATATGACATCTGTAGGACAAAATCTTACTTGGAAATGGTGACCAATACTGCTTGTCAATTTGGCTCTACTGACCTTCTTAGTTTGAGACTATACTATCCCAAAAGGGCCAGCAGTACATAAGCAGTCTTATTAAGAACACAAGTAATATTAGGTTTAGAGATGAATCGCTTATCTAAAGTTTGGTATTAGATCTTAGCATTAGCTGACACATGTCTATTTGCAGATATTCTCACTGTTAATGTTCGTTATTATCAGTACTTGTTCAGTATGACCATAGTTACACACTATTCCTAATTAGGTAGCGAAACATCCTTATATGGGATTGCATTCTCCTATTGATTATCCCGTGTTATTACTTTGCATCATTACGGGTATGTCAATGTTTGTATGATCGTCAACAGATGAGAAGTTGTCTATGCTAACGTTTCATTCTTGAGCAATCTCCGACTGGTCTTGACTCTTTAGAAAATTGTGGTGGCAGAATAGTGTGCCATTGAAGCTACAATCGTTGCAAAAATTACTTGAAGCACCACACATCTCTGAGATAAAATGGCGTGATATTGACACAAATAGCACTCCTACTAAACGAGTTGTTTAAGCTATTTAAACAACCTCCCCCCCAATAAAAAACATAGTGTTGGATTCTGTAGATAAGACATTGCTACGCGTGACAACGGTCAAGTTCTATGAGACACCATGCTTATATCACAATAACACAACTTTGTATGGGGAGGAGGAAGCTAGGCATTGAAAAATGTGAGAAATCTGCAATTCGTTCCAACAATTTTAGCAATGGTTGCAGCATCAATTGCAGTTTATGCCTGTAAACATATAGATCATTAAAGAACAATACTGGCATGTGGAATCCTGCCTTTATGCAGGACACTAGCTTTGATGGTATTTTATATTTGGAGGGTATATCTAGCTTCAAAGTATCGATCGAATATCAATTTTGTTACTGTCCTCTTTTGTACAGTATTAGCAATAATACATTTAGAAATGAATCGCTTATCTAAAAACTGGGAGATGGCATCATCGTGAGTATTCTAGGACAGACATTTTTAACAAGAAATGATTCAGTCTTAAAGAAATCTCAGTGAAATATAATGACGAGCAAGTTGAAAAGGCCATAGGTAAAGCAATAGCTAAAGGGTAAAGTAAAAGCCACAGATCTAATCAAAATATAGAGTAGATTTATCCTCTGTTTGGTTGGTGCTATGATGGATAGATCACTTTATAAATCTGTAGGTGGTTTTTTATTATATACTTAGTGGTATGTAGATTAGGACCATTTTGCAAATATGAAGCACCAGGATATATGGTGTACACTTAGCTAATTCAGTTTTAGGGGTAACTTTAATGTTTATGCTCTGTTTCATTTTTCTTAGTATTGTGTAGCAATTCCGTCTTCTTGAGTTTGCCACATCCCAAATGTTCTACTTCATACCATCTCTCTCCTTACATACAGTAAAATACAGTCTACATCCATTATCCCATATGCGGTTTATCTCGAAGTTTCGCCATGTCAAATGCTTTTTTAAATCCGCTGAGTTTTGAGTTAATATTTCCTTATAAATAACGTTGGATACATCGAACTCCTATATCTCGAACTTTTCACTATCTCGAACAATTTTCGTGGTCCCGTGTGTCGGAAATACCGTATATATCGAATTTTCTGATCAAAGTTAAAAAGAGCAACACAAGTCTACTTTTCTTTGACAAATGAAAACATTCGAACGTTTGATGATTTAAGTATCGAAGAGTTCTTTAAAAAGTAAACATGATCATGTGCAAGAACTATTTTGTAAGAAAACAAGATATGCGTAATTGCTCTTGTTCGTAATATTTTACTTTTTTCAATGTCTTTCATTTTGGCCCTTTACTTTTCAGATCTATAAGATCTCCCATTATTTGCATCTTTTAGTTATCTATAGAATTAGGTCAACAATGGTTTACATAACTATTTGTTGGAGTTCATGGGGGAAAGCATGCATATACTGGCAATGAAGTAGAAATGTGACTAATTTTTATAATTTCAGAGTTTTTTCAATAATTTGACTCTAACATTCTGTAATATCTCTAAAATTCGCTGTGTTGAACAGATTATTGGGCCCTGTGAAGGTTCAAGATAGCGGATGTCAACTGTACTTGACCAACTGTTTGCATAACATCTTGACTGATGTCAGCCTAGTGATGTTGCATCTTGTGCTTCATGTAAAATGTATCAGTTCACTTTATGCTTATCAGGTCGTTAGTTGGTGTGTGAGTCAAATATATAAGTTCTCTGAATATAGCTTCCTTGTTTGTAGTGACAAATAGGCCAATCATTGTGATTAACGCTTCAGATGGGACCACTTTTAATGCCGAGAACATTGGTTGTATTTCCAATGATGGTAAGTAATAAGTTTGTGATTCAAATGCTTTTCAGATTCAATGCAAATATAAGTATCAATGATCATTCAGAATGAATGTAAAGTTAAATGAATATAATAATCCCTTAAGTGACATCATTTAGAAGAGTAAAGGAAATTTTTCTGCTGATGTCATGAAGGGTAAAGTTCCGTTATGACTAAGCTATATCATAGCATAAACGCTGAATGATATATGTACTCCTTTGTTTACGGCAGTTAATTAGTAGTCTAAATGAAATTCTGTTTGTGAAAATAAACTTGTAGTTCCCTTTGAGATATTTAACTTGAAATGTACAACTGTACTGTTATATATTATGAGAGTATTTTGTTTTAGGCAACTACACAGAGGAAGAAAAAGGTAAGTTTGAGTTTGAGGTCTTATCAGATTAGTTTAGATTCATAGCAGATTGGTTTAAGTTCATATCAGATTAGCTTGGATCCTTATCAAATTAGTACAGATTTATATCAGATTAGTATAGATTCATATCGGATTAGTTTGATTTAAAATTCCAGATTTAACACTTGTAGGCCGACGTTTTGGAAAATCTCCCTCACGGTTTATTAGAAGCGTACTTTAACTTCATTATTATACACTTAAATCTCCAACTTTTTGAAATCTTTTGTATTAAATTTAATAAATAAATCATCAAACACTATATGATTAACTATATAGTCATGTACTTTTTTCTAGAGCAAATACAGAAAGCAAAGATTGGTGAGTTAAATGTACCATATCTATCTCAGCTCATATTTGATCCGTTGATATCAATGAAAGCTTTTCATTTCCACTTTACACTAAGTTGTCATTATAATCACGATTGTTATCAGTGTCATCATCCTCATGGTCATTGGCATTACCTTTGGCGTTTTCCTCTTTTGCAAACCACATTCACTCAATTGGTAGCTACCTCACTGACATTATTAAAGCCTAACTTTTGAGAGATTTGTCTATTACAGACACCATAGCTGTTGGCATTTGTCATGTTTTAATTTCGATTCCGTTTTGTGCATGTACCAACTCTTCCTGAGTGAGCATCAAAGCAGCCATAAGCTTGGAATAGAATATCGATTTCTAATGATCATTAAAAATTGACAGCACATTCTAAAGTACATGATATGTTCAGCTTTCTTTATTGTAAATAAACATTTGCTTTCAATTACGATTTCTAAATTAACTAACCAGGCATGGGAATTTCTGTAAAAGCTGCGATTCGTTCATTGGTATAAGTTTGCATTGTTGTGATTTAAGGTGATTGCATGAAATATATAATCATTAAACTTTGTTTTCAGAACGAATACAGAAAGAAAAGATTGGTGAGTTAAATGTGCAATGGTTATCTTAGTTCATGTTTAATACTTTTATATTAATGATGTCATTTTCAAACCCATTCCACGCTAAATTATGATTCATGGTCATCATCAGTGTCATCATCCTCATTGTGATAGGCATTATCTTTGGTGTTTTCCGCCTCTGCAAACAAAATTCACAGTGGGTAGCTTCCTCGCTGACATTATCCAGGGCTAACTTTTGAGCTGAGTGAATATCAAAGCATCCTTAAGCCTGGAATACACAATTTCTTTTAAGTGGTCATTGAAGAATGACAATGTATCCGAGAGAACATGATACTTTATTTTCATCATTTTCAGTCATCATTGAAAAATGAACCATTGGATATGCTCAGCTTCCCTCATTTTAAATAGACATTTGATTTCAATTGCAATTTGTAAGTTAAGTACCCTGATATCACACATACTGTAAAAGCTGTGATTTGTTCATGGGAATAAGTTTGCGTTGGTGCGACTCAAGCTGATGAAAAGCAAACAGAACTATAACAATGGTCGTGCTGAAGTAAGGGATGAGTTTGTGATAACCCCCCACTGTTCACGTAACCTTTGTAACCCTGTGGTTTTTTGGTGAAAATTGCCAGAGAGATGGTGAATTGTCGGTAGTTATGTCGCTTTGTCGGTAATTTGTTTGCCTTTTTGAAGTTGTTGATAACTTTCATTTGATGACACCCCACTGAAGAGCTCTTCTACATTCCACTGACTATGGTGAAAACTCGAAAACAAGAACTCACAGTAAATGCATAGGAGATAGGAGGAAAGGTGGATTCTATGGACTGTCTCTTCTGCACTGCAAAATCACAGAATCGCAGATGATTATAAATTTTCATGGTTTCTGATGCTTATCTTTTTCGAGTTCAGATTGAAAATGCCATATATTACTCAAGAGTCCATGATGCAAGAGTTACAAAATTCGAATCCCGCTCGGGTCGGTTATTCTCTCGCACTTTCACTTTTCATTTCTTCCAAACCCTGCTGCTTCTACTAAAGTTACAAAATTGTCAGATATGTTCAATGAGTAAGTGCATTCCAACAGTGATGTGCCTGGACAATTTCGCTTAGGGAAACAAACGGAAGAAAGTAACCAACTGTGTCATTTTTGACGAACTTTAACAGTTGCTAGTAACAGCAAATTATTTGGAAAAAGGCAAAAGGAGAGCCAGCTATGACCAAGCATGAATAACAGAATAATTAAATTGCCTGTATAACTTTGGTCAAACTCCCCAATTCACACTGGATGTTTTTGCTGGATGATCAAACTTTCATACAATGTCATAGAGAGCCCAATGCCCCCACCCCACCCATCAGCACGCCAGTGACCATCGCCCTTTGTCAATTGCAATGATCATTAGGGAGTTAAAGTGTATTCCTGGCTCTAGTTCAGTCTGGCCTATATGGTTTATCTCTAGTGGTTACTTTTCATCTTTGTGCATCTAAGGCTTGTTTTAAAGCCAGGTTCACTGCTTTGTCCTTCTCGTCTATTTCTATTTTATGTTCAACGTGGAAATACTTGCTGTACAAAAGCACATCACATTTGAACTCAAAAGTACCTTTTTTGTTGAAATCATTTATGATGTTTCATTCTAACGCAAGTGGTTTTGTAGGATGTATTTTTTGTTCATCCAGCAAGTTACTCATATTTCATAGTTGCTTTTTCATAGGTAGTCTTCCACTCCTTTACATGTTTGTACGGTAAAAACCCTAGCACAAGTTAGTTTTGGTGTCACTGAGAATGTCTTAGTAAGTGCACACGTACAATTTGATAGTTGAGAGTGAGATGGCAACCCAAGCTATTTCATGTAGATTCGAGTTTCTTAGAGAAAAATTTCAATTAAGATCTGATTTGAATAAGTGCAGTTTGCCTAAGAATTTTACGGGGAAGGGAGTGATAGGCACTCTTTGGATTATGATGGTATCCTCAACACACTGACAAATACCTGCTTTTGTTAACAACTGATCTCAATTTAGAAATAAAGACTCAAAAGAACGATGATAGATTTAAGCTTGTAGAGCATGTTTCCATTGTATCCTCAATCATCTTCAGTTACAGGTAAACCATTTTACATTGTGCAAAAGATACCTAAAGACAAGTGACGTCTTCCTAAGGGTCTTGCAACAAAAACTATTCCATTCCATTGAAATAAAATGTGCGAAATGCTTAGAACTTGGGCTATAATATAACAACAAAGGGACTTACCTGGGGATATGAGATTAGAAGCAATTGAATTGGCAGCAGATTGTATAGAGCAAGAAAATAAGAACAAAGAACTTTGGTAGCATGATCTCAATTTGTGTCAACAAACAGTACTAGATTTTGAATATGAAGACCCCACAGTTTTCTGGTCTACATAAAACTAACAAGAAATTCATGCCAACAAATTGTACTGACAATTGTAGGCCAAGGCATGACTATTAATGAAAGGGTTGCAGTACATAGCTCCATCGGAAGCTTCTCATATCCCTGATACACGGTCAGATATTCGATTTGAAACCTGATCACATAATGAGGGATAAGATATCTTAAGAATATCTTTCTCGTGTAACGTGAAAAAGATATTTCTAGAAGGATTAGGACTAAAATCAGAATATCTGATGAAATATGAGAAGCTTCCGATTGAGTTATGTACTGCAACCATCTTTGCATTTGAAAATATTTCATGGCTCACGAGCGAGAGTACATTTCTGGTGGCATATTCCACGTCAATCAGGAGTAAAAAGCAGAAACACTGACAAAATGTCTTCGGTCCACATTCTTTTCTTTTATTGCATGTTTTCCTTTTCTACTTCTCATGTTGCTGCAACACAGGCATCAATAGCAATGAAAAGAGATTCTTTCTCCTCATATCTTATTAATATCTTACCGTGTATCAGGGCCTTAAGAAAGTTTTATTTAAATAAGCACGTTAAATTTGAAGATCTAGAAATACACAGCAGGCGATTTTCATTGACATACTTCAGTTTGGATCTAATGTAAAAGCGCAGTACTGTTCCTAAGAAGTCTAGGGGATAAGAATAACAGAAAAACATTGGATTATGATGTATCTGCTCAGAAGTACATGGACATGTAACCAATATTTTGCTGAAATGATCTCAGCTTATCTCAACTATCAGTACTGGATGCTAAATGTTCAGAGCGTGGCCTTTTGCCAGTTTACATAAAACTAGTCAGAACTTCGTAAAATTTCTGTCAAGTTTGTTCTGAGGCCATTTCCAACATTTTACCACCAGTACAGTGGGATATATTATTGGTTGTTTGTAGTACTACTAAAGCCTTGATTGTCACCTTTTTTAATTGAAAAAGACCATCATTGTTTGCGTTATATGTCCGTTGAATATGGTTTGAATTGTATAACCGATTTTACTGAACATCTTAGGGCATAGAAAGCTATTAATGAAGAGGACTACAGGAGTGACAGTTGATCTGTCACTCTTTGATGATAATGATCTTGTCTAATGCCCCCTCTTCATATTAATTTTCAATTTCTATTGTAACAAGTTTCACTAACATCTTATAGCCAAGAGAGGGTCACGTATGTTTGAGAGCACTTCATTCTACCAACCACATTCTGAATCCTGCTCTCCTTAACTCGTCTCTCCAATTTCAAACATCTTTCAACCATTCCACCCACTGATATCGTTTTGTTCGTTTAAGCAATGCATTTTTCTTCAATTTTTGATAACTTGTGTAGCCATGAAAAGTCTGATATATCTTGTAGCTGATCGGAACTGGAAAGATCTCTCAGCAATTGTTACAGTAGATGGATTTTTGGCAAGAGAAAGTGAAGAGCTGAAGCGACTTTCGAACATTAAATCAATCACAACTAGAAGTGATCTTTTATCTTTTGACTTTCCCAGGAAATGGCCCTCTCTCTGAAGCAATCTGTTCTGTATAATATTTTTGTCCTTTCCCAGTGATTCCCTTTTCTGTCCACTTCATATATAAGAATGTTTCTTCTTTACTGTTGTATCTATCAATCTCTTATGTAGTTGAGCACAAAGTTAGATGTCCTTAGTCTTAAATCTCTCAACCCAGCTTATCTATAGCATTCTCATATAGCACCAAAGTTCAAACTGCTGGTTGTTTTTCTGTTGCTGTTTTCCTTATCCAACTGTTACTTCAATATTTGGCTATTAAGAAAGCCATTGACTTTAGCCAGTGTGCTTTATCTTGTAAAGTATCCCCAAATACGTAAGCTGTTTAAAATACTCCAACAACCCATTGCCAACTTGTGTGTTGTGTATGTTATCATCTTCTGCATTTATTGTGTTATCACTTTTGTCGTCTTAGCTTCACGTGACAGTCCTACTCTCTCCCTCTCCCTCTGAACTCCTTTTCACTAACAGCATCTACTAACTCTTGCATTTCTTAATTCGATGCTTGTAATAATTGTGTAGGTGGGTTTCATTGAAAATAGGAGGCCAGGACTAACTATTACACCTGGCGTTTGTGAACCTGCTACTCTCTCTTTCCTGTCGTCAGGAAAGTAATAATTTGGGGGGGGGGGTTTCGATTTGGATGGCATGGGTTTGTCAGAACTTTGAATAGACAGTAGGACGAGAGTACCAATTCTCAATGTGTCACCTGACATTTTATCATGTAAAACCATATAAAACTCTTTTGTGTGGTTGATAGCTCAAATGTATATACTGGTTTTGTTTCCTTTCACTGTTCTTCTTTTCTTTTCACCATTTTCAGATTAAAGGTTTAGTACTTGCTTCTAAATTTGGGCAATAACCTTAATTGTTCCTTTGAAAGCTGTTGGTCCAATATTGTTCGTAGTCTTTCACCCATTTTCTTCATAAGTGTTTTGATGCTATGGCTTATTGAGCCTGTTGGTCTGTTGTCGATCCATACAGAATTCCCGCTCCATCAGAAGAGAAACATGAAGATGCGGTCTGATACAGCTGATACAAGTACTTCGTTGGTAGTAGATGGCTGCAAAACATGGGAATCAGGAGCTTAGAAAGTTTGTACTTGTAGGCCCTTGTAGTTGACTGAACATGTCTAGCAATACCACTGTCATTTTGAAACTTGTGGAGACGTTAAAGGATCCCTGGATTGCTAGCAGGTAATGTGAGTTTAGCATAGATCTGGGAGTACATTGCTTTTTATGTGGTATGTCTCCAAAAAGCGGATAACTTTTCTTACCCAGTTTTAGGTATAACTCTACAACAATACAATCAATTTTCAATGGGACACAGGTGCAAGCAATAGCTTGACCTTTGAACATATTGGCCCGTGGTTCTTTACTTCATTTCAGTACAATTGCTACGTTTTAGCTAGAGATCGGATTTTGTAGCCTGTGTGTCTTTAATTCAACATGGCACAAGTGCCATCTGTTAGATACTTCAGCTCGTCATACATGCTACCTGTTAAATAGACCTTAAATGTTGACAGCGGGTGTTAGTTCGGAGTAGCATGTTACTGTTAAAAGTAGGATCTGCTGGGGTAAAATGGGTAACCCGGGGTAAAGTGGGTAAATGAACATTTGCATCATTAATATTGACTTATGGCCATGAAAGAGCAAAGTGCCATTTTTTAACTAGGTACAATACCTCTCTATAACAAGTCACATAAATTAGTTATGAAAGAAAGGCAACATGTTATTAATTGGCGAAATGGTCAATTACCCATTTTACCCCGGGCTTCCCACTTTACCCCAGCAGACCCTAATCCTTAGGTCTTTATGGCAGGTATTTCTCTACTTCAACTTGGCAGAAATGTTTTGTGTTAATTCAGCCTGCAGTTCTTTAGCCTGTTATTCCATGATCCAATGTAACACAAATGTTACCTTAAAACTGTGCTTCTTCAGAATTTTCGTTTTCATCTACTATAATATGTAGTAACAAGGCTTATCTGCCAGGAACGATTTTTCACTATAGAGGTCATTTACCCTTTTTCTTTCATGCACTTATCACACCTATCTAAGAGACTTCTATGACTCTATATATGCGCATGTCATTTAGGCTCTGAAATTTTAACACTCGAGAAGTGTATTTTTATCACCGTTGCCTTGTTAGCTTAAAGTGACAACTCCACTCTCTCTAAACTCCTTTTCATTGACAGTATCTACAAGCTCTTTAAGTTCTTCCATCAGAATCACGTCTTATGCATTTCTTGTAGATCATCTCAGCGCTTACCTTATCATACATTCAGGGTAGATACTAAAAAGGTGTGATAAAATGATGTAAGCTTGTCTTACCTCCTTTCCTATAGTAAAGAAATCAGAATCCCCACAAACAGTGCATACTTTTGCGTTTTGTTGACTGTACACACCCATTAATAGGTATATAGTCTGGACTGGAATGTTCTTGAGTCCGGAATAGAAAGGTTAGGAGGTTGTGATCGAGATAAGGAGAAAAGACGTTAAAATTCAATCCAGTGAACCTCATTTGATTTTCGCGATTATGCTTTGTAGCCTATAGTGGAAGAGCTTGGTCCATTTTATCAGATACAAGTAAACAATCTTTGGTTTGGGACTAGTCAGTCTTCCATTGCTGCACTCTGTCCCCATCGTCTTGAAATTATTAAACTGGGGAAGTGGGTTGCAATAAGAATGTCCTATCGTGCATGTTGTCAGAAATTTAAATAGTTAGGAGTGTCTATTCCGGACTCGACAGTGCTACTGTTGAACATGTCATCCCACAGTTTGTCATGTACCACCATATCGGGGGCTTTTGTGTAATCAACAAGACAAAGGTTATTGTTATTTTTCCTTTTCCTGTTCTTCATCTCTATCGCCAGTTTCAGATTGAGAATATAGTTACTTGTTCCTCTGTCTAGACAAAGGCCTAGTTGTTCCTCTGTGATACTTTGTTCCAATATTGCCCTTAATTTTCGACTTGGTTTCCTCAACAGTTTTCTACTGCCATTGCTGATTAGGGTGATTGTTCTGTTATCCAATGAGGGTCAATTATGCGAAAGTCCTTGTCTGCATTATGTTAGAAGAACAATCCATATTTAAGCATTGATCTTTATCAAGCAAGGTCTTCATCATAATCTGAGATGGTGGTTATGTGAGGAGAGTTTATTAACAATTTGAATTTCTAGCATTGGGTTTATTCGAGGAAAGGCTTTATCAATGGAAACCAATTTGAAGATTTACAGTATTATATTTGTTAATTAGGGGCTTGCGGATTGAATCACTCTTCACATGAAGTATTGCAAAAGGTTTGTCTCTTGAGAACTTATGAGGGACCCTTTTGGGTCTTAAAAGTTTGGACCTTCAGGGATTGTTCTAACCTCGGCGTTTGTTTGTTGCACCACAATATACAGTTGTCCTTCGTTTATCATCAGCTACATACTTCTTATTATACAAATATATAGTATGTATAAGAATTAATGCTAGAAGTTGTAAAATTTACGAATAATTTAAGAATATTCTTAGGCTCTAAATAAAAGAACGCTAAGAATGAGGTGCTCTTACAGAATAGTATGTGGGCAAAATCCGCAAATGTTTCTGCTTTCTTGTTAGAATTATGCTTGAAGAGTGTAACACTCCTCATCATCCATTTGATGCACTTTTTTCAGGCAGGTATCTTGTACAAAAACTCTCCAGTTTCAAACTCTTGCAGATTTTAAATAGCATGATTATTATGTTGGGAGAAAAAACTGGACAATAGTAAAACAAAGCATAAAAATTGTAGTAAAACACCCCAAAGTAGCTTGGCCGCGGAAAGTGAAATGTATTATTGTGAGGAACGAATGTAACAGAATACAGAAAAGTTTGTTGCATTTTTCTTTGGTGTTGCCTGAACTTAAAACTCTCTTTTTGCCTCCATTGACAATCTGGTTCTGTCTTCCGTATTCGGTGTTCCTCAAAGAAATTGCGTAAGAGCCATACAAGATCATGCAACATCTTGAGTATATTGTTTGTTATAGTTTAGAATAATTTGGATTATTTTATCTAAGATATCAAAATGTGACCAGTCGAAGGTGCCAAAGATGCATCATTTTGTCAATGTAAATTGGACGCTTAGCGTAGTGCAAATGTGTTTTTGCCAGTCTCTCGTTTTCTTTACTACCATGCATTTCAATTGCCGCTCATGTTTTATGAAAGTTGCTTTAACCCTTAGGCACCTTCTCATATCCGTCTTATGTCCATTTGTCAAGTCCATCATGAAACGTAGTAATGCAAGTTTCAACACAGACATACACGTATTTTTTATAAGAAAGTAAGGTCCGGTGCTTGTAGGAAGTTTCTTACATTTTCTTGCCATTTTGCCATCAAAAGTTTCTTACATGTTTCTTACAGGTCTTAGGTGATGAATAAATGTGCTTCCAAGGTAAAGTAAACAGTTCACTCACATTCAGAGATTAACTAAGTTAATGTGCTAATTTGCAGAATGATCAGCGATGGTGTATATGTCTCTTAACAACCTTGCTCCACACAACTTGCAAGCAATGTTTGCCAGAAATTCTCACTAGTTCACTCACAGAAAAACAACTCAAATGGGCAAATGTCGTTCTCTTTGAGAGGTGCAAAATTATGAAACAGCCTCTCAGCTGAGACAAAGTATAAAGTTTCTTAGCTTTTTTTCAATGTGGGTAGGGTTGTTTGTTAACTTTCGAAAAATTTGAGGCGACCATGTCTTATAAACTGTTTCTTATAAAAAATGCGTGTAACTCAAAATGATTGTTATGCATTGGTTTACTTCCTATCTCATTAGAATGCACTTTTTTTTCTACAATAAAGTTGATGTTCGCCCAGTGATGAAATCTTCCTAGCATTTTGTGATGTCAGCACTGAAACTTTCTTAAGACTTTCTGAGCGAGAATATTCAAGTTTGCGCAACACAACAATGTTACACAGATAGATAGGCAGTACACAAACATCACATCGAAATGCATAGATTTTCATAGGACTTCTTTGTACATCAAACAAACAAAATGATGGATTTTGTGATAACTGGAATTTCAAGTGTGTACCAACTTATCAACATTCATGAATCTCAAAAATCCATTACTGAACTTTCTTAACCTTTTGAGAAGCCGAGTATTTCTTTGTAATGAATCATTTTCTTTTAAAAAGTAAGCATGTATATGAATCGCAGCTATCTTATCCTTCATTATCTGATCAGATTTCAGAACTTATGCATTCATGCACACTTAGGGATTTTTCCGCTCCAATTGAGAATTTTTTGACTACCATTTGATAGGCCATCATGATCAATCTTGTCTCCTTCATCATTGATAGTTTACCAACTGCAGTTAATATAGCGGAACGGGCACATTAACCCCTATATTTTCTTGTTTATATGCAATTGTATAGAAACTACAGAAGTACTGATTAGGACATAGCGCACAGGAGAATGAATTCTTTTCATACCATTCCCACATTGGCTCATGTTGGCTTAGGCCTGGCTTCCTTATCGTCATAAGGAACAGGGATACATCCAAGTCAAGTCCTAATCATCGGGGACCCAAAGGCGATTGAAAGGAAATGTTCTTACAAGTTGAACCCATTTCAACTTTGTTGAAGTCTACTGTGATTTCGGCAAAACTATTGGACCGTTTGGGACATAATGAAAGAAGTATTCCCATATATCATAAGATTCCCAGTAGCATTGCCAATGCAATTACTGGGACGTGTCATGACACGAAGATATAAAAACCAGGCTTTATATGTAAATTAGACATCCTCCATGCAATGAAGGTTGATCCTGCAATTCTTGCTATCTTCCACACCAGAACAAACTGTATTTGACAGCAGAGCAACAGTAAACATTATTTTCATAATTGAACGACAGACAGTAATAAACCAATAGCATGAAAATATTGATTAATTTTAGTTTATTTATGTGCCTTGCTATTTAACCATCCAAATGGACCAAGAAATATTATATATGATGTTTAGCTCTTAAGATGTTTTGTGGATCAGCAAGCCCTCTCTGTTGGACCACAATTCTAATATAGTCAAAAGTTTACATTGATTCACCTTTGAGCATTAGATTCTCTTTCCTTTAAAGTGTATTGCTATATTCATGAGCTCTATCATGAGTAGGTAAACTTTCCCTTTTCAGGAAAATGATATACAGTAAAAGCCCATGCATATGAGCCTACAATTTTGAAATGAGACTGTTTGTGTTCACTTGTGGTGAGGCACATCTTGTAACTTGGGTGCAGGTTCTTAACATAGGATCATAAACAAATGCCATAAATAGGATAATTTAGCATTGAAATATTATGGCCACATAGAGTCTGTGAACAAAAATTTTTGCCAACTATTTTTAGTCCTGGCCTAGCCAAATTCACGCCTATCTTGCCCTTTCAGCCTTTGCCAATCTCAGTTGTGTTTGCAACGGTTTTGGAGCATCATTGAACTGGGTTGAATGATATACAGACTGGGTTTTGTCTTTAATGGATGAAAAATGAAGCCATTTATAAGAGCCTAGTTACAATATTAGGTTGGAAAGGTCCTGGCTACTTGATATAAAATTATGCAATTCCGTGTTGTAGGTTCCTAATAAATGAAGGTTCTTATTCAAAGAATTTTACTGTATATTGACAAGATGCATGTTGTTTTATTGATGACAGTTCCTTGGATTTTTTGTGGCAACAATACCAACGCTAAATGCTTACTTTATGGCCAGAGTGGGCTCATTTTAATCACTTTTTGATTTGCAATAATGATGGACCAGTTAGATATTCACTCAAATGCTAAGGGATTTTCCAAATGAACAACAATGAGATTAATTATGGACGTTGTAGTTTGGAAGATATGAATAATACTCTTATGGGCTATATTCTCATATATAAAAGTGTGTATCAGACACTCCCTGATAAGTTGATGAAGCACATCGTAGCTTAATGGCTCTTAGACCGGTTAAGTGACACTTAAACTTATTTTGTTTTCCAAGAAGCGTAAATAAACAAAAATTGTAAGTCATCATGAGACTTAACTTATTCTTAGGTTGTTATTGAATTTCGGCAGGGGTGAGTCTTAATATCCTTGTCGGCTATATTCTTATATTAAACAAATGTGAATAATCTTTAGTTTTTCTTTAGAAAATTGAATGTTTTAACCGGACTATCGGATTAATTTAATTAACCCTTGTACTGAATTGCTGGTAGCGAATCCTACTCTTCTAAGGGGTTTGACACCTGGCACTGAAGATCTTCCTTTTGACTTGTCCATTCCTCCTCATCTTTAATTGGCTCCGGCATATCTGGTTAGTTTTTCAAGGTTAGATGGTTAGAAATGTCAAATTAATGTTTTTTATCGTGGATGCTAAGCGCTTTGGTTTTGTAATTTGAAGCGGTTTGCTTGTTGAATCTATTCTCTTATGAATTAATCGCAAAATGTGTCTTTATGTACATAACAGGTGACTTCATCCATTTGAATTACTTGCTTACGTTTGATTATGTTGTATAACCTAATTCATCTGCATCATTTTGTCACAGGCAGTGAGTGCTTTATCATGATCATATATGAATTAAATTGAGATATTCGTATATTCAACTCACCATCATCATCAGGAATATCATCATTGTCATTATCATCATCGTAATCATGATCGTGATCATTGTCTTCATCATCATCATAATCATGATCATCATCAATAGCATTTTTGTTGTATCAATATGGTACATTAATTTATTCCTAGGTTAACTAACAATTTTCTATTAAAGTACACCCTGTTCTATAAACAACAAAGCATTTGAAGACAATTGATTTCAAAATTACAGAAATATTACGCATTTGCTAAACACTCCTTTAGACAGTTGTCATCTTAAACTCTAAAATTTCATCCACAAATTCAAAACAATCCCTATTGTTGCTTCTGAGAAAAGCGAGTATTTCGAGTAGTTTTGTAGGCACTACTTTCTTTGATTAGGATCTAAAATAGTTCGCTTGCATAATGTCGGGAGACCTACCTAGATTTGGAAAAAATTGAAGGCCTTGATTTGTAAAGAAAAACTAAGGATTTATTGGTCTATGAGGAAAAAAAACTATGCAAGACACAAATGAACAATCAGTTGCTTCAAAGTTGTTTAGGTCGAGTTCATCAGGTTTGTTAGACAATGTCCGGATGGAAGCTAGTACTATTAATATGTATATTTTTACATGTCTATTTTTATACATTCAATACGGTAAAGGCTCTATATTTCGTTCCAAAGCTACTTGCCCCTTGATTCCTTGTGCAGGAAGATTCAAATACACTTTCTCACTATTTCTAGTCCTTTCCTGCTATTGTCTCAATCTATCTATCTCTGTCATATAGTCCATTGTTCGTATAAGGAACTGTTAATTTAAGTGTATTTGTCTCGTAGATAAAACAAAGAATACTTACCAGGCACTTCATAAGAAGCATGAAATTCATAAAGTTGATGAAAACAACCGAATAGTGCTGAAAGAAGTAGATGTCTCTGACTTTGCTGTAAAGTTAATGATAAGTCGATGCTCGGCACCCAAAAGTGATTTCAGAGATGAAGCGAAACGGTATTTGGATAATCTTAGAGATGCCACAGGTGATGCTATTGATATATCTAATTTGATTGATGGTGAACACCGTGTAACTTTTATTCGAGGAATTGCGGGAATGGGAAAATCAGTTCTTGCCAAACAGTTGACTTATGGGTGGGCAAATGGCGACATTTATGAGAACGTTAAAATGTGTGTCATGTTTGAATGTAGAGACTTGAATTACTTTAAAGATCATGAAGGGGCCAAGCTCGAGAAGCATGAAATCCTTGGTAAATTTATTAAAAGTAAAGTTGATTATGATTTGGGAGATGGGGAAGGGGTCTTGGTTATAGTAGATGGCCTTGATGAACTCTATGATATAACTGAAGAAGATTCAATCATTGGGCAACTTCTGAGCCGTAAGATTTATCCCATGTCTAAAGTTATACTAACTGGGAGACCCCACATTGAATTCAAACTAAATGGCTACCGTAATGTGGGGGGTTTAAAGACTGTTGAAATTCAAGGACTCACTAATGAGCAAATCAATATATATATAGAAAAGTTCTCTGAACATGAACATCATAGTGTGGATATAAAGAAAGCAAAGGGTGCATCAAATGTTCCAATCATTCATGTGCCACAGTTCTTAAATACATTATGTTGCATTGCAATTTTGTTGAAAGGTCAAGCAATTTCCAACAGTACTGAGTTATATTGCTGGACTGTTTTTCTATTGCTGAAACAACATGCTGACAAATATGTTGCAAGCACAAAGAGAGCTTCAGACATTTTCAAAGATTTCTCAGAAACATTATCGAAACTAAGTGAAGTTTGCCACAATTTACTAACAAAGAACAAAATAATTTTTGAAGGAAATATTAAACTACTGCTTGGTGATATTGGAAAGGAAAAGGAATTTGTTGAAAGTCTATTTGTTGATGTGTCAGACGAGATTAAAGATAAGTATCAATTTAAACATTTATCACTGATGGAATTTCTCTCAGCTCTTAACATATGTAAAAAAGACATGAAGAATTTATTGGAAATTGTAAAGGACAATTTGGAAAAAGGGTTTATTGAAGTTGTCTCATTTGTATGTCGTTTATTGTCAGGATTTTCATATGAAGGAATAATAAAAGAAATGCTAAAGAATGTTGTTGGATTAAAACAAGAAGTAAATGAGAAACAATTATTGCATGATGTAATTGAATTGTTAAATGAGTGTGGGTTGAATATGCATACTAAATTACGTAGATCATTTGAAATTATTACTTTTTTTTTAAAAAAGAATTTTGATGATAAGGAGTTTATTAAGTTAATTATTGGAAAATGCCATGGTGATCAGTTTGTGTCAGAGGAACTAACAACATACAATGTGTGTCTAATTTGTAAGCACTTGGAAAGTTGCGGATGGAAGGAGGACGATATTCGAATGGCATTTGCAAATGTTCAGTTTATGCGGATCAATGTGTCTGAGATTGGACAATTTGATGTAGTTACTGTGAAGGAGCGTTTCAGCATTAGTGTTGGCATCAGGTTACACGGAATTAAAACAACTATGAATGCCATTCGAGAAAAGTTCAAAGAGCAGAGTGGGTATTGTGGAAGTGTGTACATATTGGAATGTGAGTTCATGGATGATGAAGTGAATAGACGGTATTTGAAGGATCGGCAATTGGAAGGGTTGTACATAATCGAATGTCAAATGAAGACAGTGCAGATTTTTCTGAATGTATGCGATTGGGGGATGTCATGCAAAAGGTTTGTGTTAAGAGGACTGCACGTTAGGATTGACTGGTGGGAGAGGATGGTGGAGATGATGGAAGAAAGGCGACAGAAGGGAGACTTAAAGAGTGAGAGATTGTACATATACAAATGCACTACTGACATGAGTCATAATGTGGAAGTGAGGGTAAGATGATTTATTAATTAATTATTTGTTATTTACTAATTCATAACTTACCATTTTAACAATTTACATGCAAAGGGAATATTATACATGTTGTAATTAGGAATTTGATAATTTTATTAACATTTTAATTCAAATATTTCAGGAAGAGAAATGCAGTTTGATATTATGCTTGTTAAACATTTAAATGGTTTATTAGAAAATAGCAACTTTTGCATTCAATTGTTTGGATTTCATGTCTTGTTTAAATGTAAGTAAGGGGATTACTGACAAAATGGAACTTATAACAGGTGATTTTGGTTTTTGAGATAGGACAATATTTATATCCAACAATCAAGTGATATTTCAACCTCAGTCTGAAGGGCTACCTTGTCAATATATATAAGTTAGACATTATTCAAGATGACTATATTTGTCACTTTGCCAAAACAATACCTGCTTTTTCCAATAGATTAAAATATTTTTACATCAAACAACCAACATTTTACATGCAACAGGTTGTTTTTCTGGAATATACATATAAATCTAGGGATTTTGCCTGTGTCAAATTAGATCTCAAAAAGGGAGAATATGGATTTTGAAAGAGTTACTCGGAAATTTCCTAATTTTCGAATGACAACAGTTATATAGTAGTTAGGAAGTGTTTTACAGCTTTAAATCAATAAGATTTAAGTTTGACTTTTGATGTAATGTATGAGAAGAGTGTGTATTGGGAATGTGGTGGTTGTTAAGGGTGAAAAGAGACAATAGGAAGATGTATAGTAAGGATGTAGAAATGATTCTAGTTGTGGGGGTACTCAGTAGGGAAGTACCCACTTTTCAACTATTGGCAATTAGAATAGTAAAGTGTGACGTCACAGATGACCATATTTGAATAATAGGTAATTTTAACCCCCTTTTCAAATGAAGCATTGTAAAGTAGTCTGAAATGACTGTATTTCATACATTTCAATGGAGATTTTGGCAATTCATTGCCAGGTTACTTTATAATATTTTTTCCTATTGCCAATCTGGTTCTTAATGCTATGAACGTCATATGGTCAAAATGTGCAGGTTCTTAAAAAAGATGTGTGTGACATCATCACTTTACTACTCTACAGCCTTAGCCTACATGTTATACTAGAAAGCAACATTAAGTCAAAACTTACATCTCCTTTATATGCTTTGTATATTTGAATATATTTGAATATAATATGATTAAACAGCAATAATAAATCCATATTGAATAAGTGCAAATGCATTTTGTAATATCAATTTCTTCCAAATATGCAGAAAGCAATACAACATTCGTTTCTACAAAAAATTGTCCGCAGTCGCAATAGGTATAAATACTTTTGAGCTATAGAAAGTCCGTAATAAAACAAACGCAAAATTTTCCATGCATAACGCTCCATTACTTAGAAATCATTGTAGCAAATTTCTTACATAAAGAAGTAATTCCATTACCCTCAAGTGTAAATATCCCTTTCTCTAAGTCATCTGCTAACAGTCAATAAGTACATGAGACATTTGCACGGTTTTATCCAATTCTCCATTGGAAATGTTACTTCTGTTACTTCTTGATAAGCTCCATTTGTTAACTTCCCCGCTCCATGTCTAGTTGCAGTTAACATCTGCAATTTCACATTCTGTACACGAATGAAATCACAAATATCGTCAGTTGGTGCTTTACGCCACATGAAAGTTGATTGCAGTTAACTTTCATCCGAAGCTCATAATACATAGCCATTTTTATTTATGTATTTCCAATGTGCACCTTGACAACAACTGCACATCTTAAAAGTAGACTCGCAATTGTTAAAGATTTGCCTTGATTGCTTGATTTGGTATGAGAAAAGGATGGGAAAATGTAGCCTATGCTCTAATTGCCATCATAATGGCGCTGATGTGCTTTTATTTAGTGAATGAGAAGGCTTGTAGGAGTTTGTGCTATTTACTGTAATTTCAAGAAATTACCATGGAATAATTCAACGCAGATTTTTCAAGCAGTGCTACTGTAATCCATTGTTATTTCCGGAAATTCTGTATTTACAACCGTTAATTCATGTAGCCTGTGTAGATTTGCTTGGGCAATACTGTTGTCAAACAAACACATTGAGTTTCAGGAGACACTGGCTTGTGCAATGGTAGACTTGAACAGAAGGATATATGTTCATCTTCATTTGGATCTTTGTCTTTCCAAGAATATTTGAAATCAAGGACAGCTGTAGAAAAAGTTAGAGTGTGTATGTAAAACCGTTGGCTAAACAATGGCATTTGGAGACGTTTGTACTTTGTGACATTTCTTTTCGCCCATTTGAGTAGAACTTCTAAAGATAAGTAGTTTGGTTCTGTAAATGTAATCATGATATTCTTTTCAACCCATTCAGATCCATGGGTTTTATTAGACACAGCTATATTGTAGACCTATAGTCCTGGTTTATAATAGCCAGATAATTTTTGTTGCGGCTCGATGTTCTTCTTGATTTCTTTAATAGTTTCAGGCTCAAATGTTCTTAGAATTCCTTTTATTTCATGAGTAAATTTTTTGTACATATTTGAGAAACTACATGTAGTATACAATTTTTAAGATGGTCGGTTTGGCTACATTTGTCAAAATGGCAAGGAATGCTGAAGTTCATTAAAACATTTATGAAAAGTTGCTTGATGGTCATTTATAAATTACGTATGCGGTAAAGCACATAGGCTGTGAGTCTGCCATTTTAACATCTATCCTGACCTCTCACATTTATGTCAGATGATGAATAAGGAAAGGACAAAATGGCGGTTAAAAACACGCTATGATCAATTATCATTTCCACTGTTGAATGAGATAGGGAAAGATCAGGCGTTTCTTTAATAAACAACGTTAATTGCTAGGCCAATGTTTAATGGATAGCCAAAATGCATAGCATTGTACATGGGCATCTTTTGTACCTTTATGGCTATGTTTCACACAACTAAGTATTGAGAAGTCATGTGTCTTAATGCATTTCTTGCATTCAGTTGCGGTTCCAGTTGAATTAAGGGTACCTTGGGTGTAGGCTGGAGAATTGTTGTGTACGACCACTTTCAGACTCTTGCAAAAACAAGTACTTGCCGTTTTCGTAAATGGGGCAGTATTTCACACTTGTATTCACATTAACACTCTATAACGTTAAATTGCGCCAAAGAACAAGAGGAGAAACCACTTTTATATTCGTCATTAGATATTAAGTATAACAACAGATAAACATAATTTTTGGGTCAATTGTAGGCTGGTTTTCCAAAATTGGCAACTCGATGGAGAAGGAAATGTCTTTGGTACTGCTGATCACTTTAGGATTTTCATTCATATTGCTGCTCTTAATTTGGTTTGGCTGGTAACTAACTATTACCCCTTATAATTTTCTTTTGACACCTTTTTGCAAGATTGTATTGTCGTATAGAGAGTTGCTTCGACCCAGATGATTATATGAAGGTTGAGATATGGGCTTTCTAGATTACTTTCTTCAAAATCAAGAGCAACTATTAGCAACAAAGTTCATTCCATCATCTCTCTTCCACTTCATACTCTTCATAAACGTTGAGTTAGTAATATGTTTCTGTTGGGCATTGTCTAAGTCAGCCATACTGCATCACTGAACAAAGCAATCTGTTTAAGCCCTTCCCCCTCATTAGTCCTACAATATTCTAGACAGATCTTGAGGATGATATGCTCGAAATGCGGAATTCTTGATTCCCTCCCACGTTTATACCTATGTCACTGGCTGCATTAATCAGAGTGTTTCCACTCAGACAGTTGTTCTTTATCTGTCCCTTTTACAGCTCACATACAGTTTAATCTCAAAGTGGCGAGGTTGATAAATTCCTCTTTGCGACAATTGAAAGTCATTTTGTCGACTTTTTGAGTAGATCGCAACCAGAACACATCTTGCGACGAGAACAGTACAGACAATGTCAGTTTTAGGGAATTATTTCACAAAGCCAATGTGACGAGCTTCTTAAGCAATTGCACTTGGCTTGGTCTACCAGTGAATGCGTATTTGAACATTACTGCACCACTTTTAAGGGCTACTACCAACTGGACTAACAAATGCACTTGTAAAAATATAGACATTGAAAACGACAAGTGAAAGTTGAGAAGATAATCAACCCAAGTGGGATTTTAACTCGTGACTCCTGACTTTGTATGTCAATTGCTTTACCAACAGAGCTATCAGACCACTTTACCTGCACTGCCCTTCTCTTAACCAATTTGCACAGGGGATCCATCACAGCTCCATTACACTTTATATTTGACCTGCTGTTGGGAGAGGACTGCTCACACCAGTTGGGGCATCGCAGCTACAGTACCGTGGAGCTGTGGTGGCTCCCCTCTACAGATTGGTTAAGATAGGGTTTTGAGCAAATTACGTACTCTTGAGCAACGACTTGGAATTGTGGCCCCATAGCTCAGTTGGTAGAACATTTGATGTAAAAAGTCAGGGCTCATGAGTTCGAATCCTGCTTGGGTTGGTTTTTTTCTTGCTCTGTCACTTCTTTTTTTTCCAAATCCTGTTGCCTTTACAGACCTTGGAAAGATCAGCTTGATCATTAATATCATTCTTTTCTTGTGATATGCAGATACTGATATTGCACAGAATGTTGCCCAAATACAATTAAAATGAAAGCACGATAAATAACTCTACAATTCTTTCAGTGCGCTTCAAAGCAGGCTTCTTGCTGGTGTAGATGATGTACCTGAAGCTTATTAATATTTTGTGCAATCACTTTGGCACGGGGCTGTACAGAAAAAGGATGAAAGTCAAGTAGCCCCGTAGCCTAGCGCAGGTATCCAAGCATTGTTTGCATAATTTTTTCTCATAATTTTTCTCGATTTACACAATGCAAGGCCGAAGATCACGTGCTCCATGACAGAGGCCCATGATGTCACCTTCTCTTGATCCTATGTGAGCTTTGTGGATTCTTCCTCCTCACAAATGCAGACCATACAGCTTTGATGGCGGCACAGCGTTAGTCTTTCCAAGGCTAATCTGTAACCTTTTGAACTGGGGATAGGGGAGCACGCGTTTAGCGGGCTGTCAGTATTAAGCTAGTCTCCTGTATATGAAATAGGCACATAATTCTTCAAAATGGTCTTTACAGTGAGACATTAAAGAGCTACATCAAGTATTGTCTCCTGCATACTTCACTTCTAATATAGAAAGTGTTGGAAAATCTAGTAGTATAATTGTTACAGTGTATAACATATACAAAAATAGCCTATCAACTGACAGGAATGACAACGGCTATGACCTAGTGGGTGATCACAAATCTTCTCCATACAGGTACACAATTAAATCTGATCCATAAACCTGTAATATGGTTGCATCCAGTAGTCCTTTGTTATCTGGTATATTAGCTTTATTTAGCAATTAAATTAGCTTGTATCGAATTATAATAGCTCAGAGGACTCCATAGTGTTACTTCATAAAAATAAAAGAATACTGCTATGTACAAGTAACATCCTATAGAATACTAATCTTCAAATCAGGTTTCGAGTAATTACAGTATTCTCAATTACATATTTGGGGTGGGGGGAGTTGATGGTAGGGGCTCGGAAAAATCAAGTCCACACAATAGCGATGATCGTGCTATCTAATAGTAAGTAATCGCTTTAAACTGAATCATCATGTACAGAATGATCTATGAAAATCATTAATGGAATTTATAGCAACTGTTTTCCAGCAAAGAAACATTCAGGATACAGGAACTCCTAATTTGACTCCTCAAAAGTTACACTACGATCCATAGTGAAAAGACATATAAAAGTGTTGTAAATAAAGAGTACTGGGATTCAGCTACAAACTGTACTGGAAGTAAGTAAGGCATCAGCTACGGGGACTGAGAGTAATATGAAACGCCCCTCAAGACTTTGGAGAGAATGCACACGAATGTTTCCTCAACTAATGCAAGAAAAAGAAACAGAGACAGAGTATCAAACTGCAATAATCCACAGACTAAATTGGATAACATCCTAGCGCTAGCCTAAAATAACTGTGTTGCAAACATAAAGAGCTATGTAGAAGCTACAAACAACATCTCAACTCAGACCGGTCTCAACTGTAAACAATGTCAGAGTGGCCTAGCATAACTGAAAGTGAACAGCACGCTAAAAATTCCAGCAATTATTAAATAGTCCAGTAGGAATCTGCCGAAGAACTTCCAGAACCCTTTGCAGTCACAATTCTATAATGTAGTTGTTCGGAAACAAAGGATCAAATGTATCTGCGATCGTGAGGTGAACTTGGGAATCCCCTCGTGTGTCTCTAGAGAAACTACACCAGAATGAAGATTGAAGGATACCAAAACGCTATTAAAACGCTAACACTCAAGAAATTTAGCAAGTCATGTAGTTTGCTTGTAATCATACCTGTCATGAAAGACGAACAGCAGCCTCTTCATAGCTTAAACTATAAGGGGGAGGGCTACAAACCTGTCAGAGTTATAGTAGATAACACAACGAACAACCACATACAGAAAAAACACGAGAAACTTTAGAAGTTAGAAAAAACACTTTCAGTACGCTACTGGTCAATATTTTATCACGCCTTAATTTATTTTCCTCAAAATGAAACTGGAACTTCACATCATGCAAAAATAACCCAATCTGAAAGCTTCCCCAATGTTATCCCATGTCAGGCAACAAAGCGTAAAAGTAAGCAGAATACACCATGATATACCACAAAATACAACATGAAATACCCTCTATATGGTTTATCACAACATACCGGCAAAAGCACTATGATTTAGCAGAGAGAATCGAATGGCTCGGGAAGATTTGTCATGATGATATCACCCTCGAAAAGTAGGATTCCTTGGCAAATGAAATCAAGCGAAAACAGCACTAGACTGGAAGCAGAACGACGAAATTATCCTCAAAGTCACACGGCAACTATACGGTAGTCCTAATCAAAGCATTCCCAACTGAAAGCAGCAAGCAAGCCATTCCATGTCATCTAAATAGGCATGAAAAGCAAACAACCCTGGCATAATCTAGCACCGAATACAAAGTCATAGATATGTTGAATATCTTTTCACAAGTTAGCAGTAAAAGCACTGTGATTTAGTACATAGAATCAAACAACTTGGAGAAGAATTGTTGCTGCGGTAATACCCCGAAGGAAGGTGGCTGAATCTCGTAGAGAGATATGGGAATAAATGGCTCCCAACTGTAGAATACGCATGAAATGGACAAAGGAAATACAGGAATTCATAAATCAAACCATCTCAGGAAAATAGAGCAGGCTTACCTGGAAGAACTGCAACCAAAGTCTCCTCGCGATAACATACACAGTTACTTAGTCCTACAGGACCGCTCGCAAAACTGACAACACGCGGTCCAGCAGGGAGGAGCAACAGAATTGCTGGTAATGGCAATAAGAGGAAAGTGGAATAACTCGGCAAACAACAATGATAAAAATCAGATCTCTTCTTATGTAAGTAGTAGACCCAAATGGCCACCCTTGACAGAAATATTGGGGCCATGGGATGAATGCCCTGGGAGGAGATCGTGTGCGCGATATCAGGTCACGTGGTACAATTTCGAGCAATATGATTGGTTTGGCATAGATTATCATATAGGGATCTTAGTATATAGACTAGCTTAGTATTGATAGCCCGCTAAACGCGGGCTCCCCTAGCCCCAGGTCAAAAGTTGCATATTAGCCTTGGAAAGACTAATGCAGTGCCCCCATGAAAGCTGCATGGTCTGCATTGTCGAAGAGCATGGATGAAAAAGCTCGCATAGGATCACGAGAGGATGACGTCATGGGCCTCTGCATTGGAGCACATGATATCCGGCTTTGCAATGGAGAAATCAACTAAAATTTGCGAGAAAAAATTGTGCAAAAATGCTCGGATACCTGTGCTAGGCTATGGGGCTTTAGAAGATGAAGACGAAAGTCCAAAAGCCCCATAGCCTAGCACAGGTATCCGAGCATTTTTGCACAATTTTTTCTCGCAAATTTTTGTTGATTTCTCCATTGCAAAGCCGGATATCATGTGCTCCAATGCAGAGGCCCATGACGTCATCCTCTCGTGATCCTATGCGAGCTTTTTCATCCATGCTCTTCGACAATGCAGACCATGCAGCTTTCATGGGGGCACTGCGTTAGTCTTTCCAAGGCTAATATGCAACTTTTGACCTGGGGCTAGGGGAGCCCGCGTTTAGCGGGCTATCAATACTAAGCTAGTCTGTGCCACAATATGGTGTAAAAAAATTGAGAATACCACCATGAAGATTTGAAAGGCTTTTAATAGTGTAATCTGTGGAGACGAATGAGAGAATGAAATGAATTGTTGTATATAGTATGTGCATACTGTGCTGTTGCTAGATGCATTGGTTGTAAGCCCAAACACCACGTCAAGGTTGCATCCTGTGTTTGGGTAATCCTTATTTCAGTGAGTTTTGTGGGATAAAATAGAACACAGTTTTATGAAGTGGGAGGGTGTATAGTAGTTTTGTAGTGTCTAAGAAAAAGACCTTTAGAAACATGTATACTTATTACTGGGGACAGAGCTGAAAATACACAGGTAGGGTGGTTGAAGTAGCCAAATATGTTGGGGTACAAAACTCACTGGGGGAAGCATAACAAGTTCCCTTGGCAACAACACACAAGTGAACCTGAAAACGCATAACCCAGGTAACTAAATCTAACAAAAATGTAACATAAAAATTGGAAAGTGCGAAGAATACAATGTTACAGTTCCATGATAAGTATTCTAAAAAGTAAGGTTATGCAGGAAGCTCTGAGGTATATATGGTAAACACAGTGAAAGTAAGATGTGGGTAACATTATATGAAACTATCCTGTGCAGAGTATAAGAGTTTGAAATGGCATAGATATGAAAAAGAAAAGGACACATTGACAATTAGTGTACATGCACTGACAGTGAGCTATCATGCTGTCACAGGTTGCACTGACTGTAAGTGTGCATGTACTCTGCAGCTCTGTGTCCACTGAGTGGAGGTTGAGTGTGCACTGATTGGCAATGCTGTGAGTGTAGATGTGATGGTTACACTCGTGGCCACTGATGGGGCCTGTGAATGCCTGCGTGCACATGCACTGAGCGAGAGTACTGTTGCAGTGACTTACATGGTGCGTGCAGTAACTGTGACTGTGATAGCATGACCTGTTTGAATGCTGGTCCACTGACTGTCATATATGCTCTACTTAAAAGATCTTACCTTATAATAGCAGATGGAAAATAAGAATGTGTTATCCTAACCTACTTAAAAGGCATGTGCAAAAACAAAAGGTGAATATACTTACCTTTGATGTACATATACACATATGTTATAAGAATATGCCATGTTCACTGTGTGTAAATAATCTAAAATGTGTTTGACTTTCATGCAAAGTATCACAAAAAGTATAATCAAGTGTCTAATATGGAGCAATAACAGTTGCTAAACATATAGTGTAATGCACATATCTCAAAAAGGTGTTGAGTCACATAAGGTAACAGCTACTTGTAGAGACAATTTAAAGTCAAATGTGCTCTGGTGTGAAGAACCATTAAAAATAAAGACAAAAGTGAAATGTTGATGAAACCGTAACTTTGAAGTATTCCTGAACTTTTGCGCAGTTCAGGGAATTAGTCTATACAGTGTTATGGGTTATATTCTTATAAAAAATGTGTGTATGACATCTAGCAGGGTGGTTGCATGTGGTATTGTGATGCAATGCAAGTGGGGTGTACATAAAACTGCATGAACCATGTGCTTATGTGAGAACTTCCCGGTAAACAACATTCTGTGTCTGTCTACCGGTTGTTGTGAACACTTTGAGGCCAGCAAATGATTTTGCTCTCTACACTGCCACATACAACTGACCATGACTAAACACAGGTTTTGGAAGGTAAACATCAACATACCTCAATGACTGTCCCTGTGCTTTGTTGATTGTAAGGCAGTATGCAAGTCTGACAGGAAATTGGCACCTGACAATGTTGATTGGCAGAGCAGAATCTTGTCATGACAGTGCTATCTTTGGTAGCATGACATACTGGCCTCTGTGCTCACTGGTGATGATTTCAGCACATATGACATGGCGTTGCAGGTCCCATACAATGAGACGGGTGCCATTGCAGAGTCCCTTTTTTGGGTTGATGTTCCGCAACAAAATGATGGTAGCACCAACCTGTAGGAAGGTAACTAAATTTAAATAAGAGATTACATATGAAACTGCTATGCATGTCTAACTACAAGTGTAGCATATATGATTGAAATATATGGCAATCAGATATGCATAAGGGCTATGACTATTCTGAATATTTGCACCTATGAAAATAAGTAGACTGTTTACGCAATATGTCATGTACCAAAATATTGTGTATGTCATGTAGGGAAAGTACGGATAGCATGAAAAGAGAACAATTTATATGAAAGATATCTAGACAGAAGTAGAAACTGTGTAGAATTCATAAACTGAATACAGTGAAGGGTGTACCTTGAGTTCCAGTTTATGCTTTGGTAGTCCACTGGGTGTCTGTGCATTGAGGAACTCCATTGGATATGCTGCTGCTTCCTCTGGATTATCAGTGACTACTCTGTCTGTACTCAGATATGTGTGCACTGGTCCTTGGAGTTGGCGTAGAATTAGATCATTGATTTCATGTGAGTTCTCATTCAGTGGTGTTAAGCAGCAACGCTCTGACATGTATGTAGGATCTTGCATTAGATCTGCATCACCAGGCTGAGTTGGTGGGTAAACAAAGTTGATCATCGTCTGGAAGGGTGACGTGATCATTTGCATTGTGTGCTTCATCACCTGTGCCAATTCTGAGGAGCCATTCAGAGAATTCTCTGTATGTGTCATCTCGAGCAGCTCTCATGTTTGTCACCAGTTGGAATTGGTGAAAATGATGCCACAGGTATGAATTGATAATGCATTGGCGGACAGTCTGTTCTCTACCTGCTCTGGGAACAACTGGGAGAACCTGTCTAAAATCACCACCAAGAAACATGAATTTACCCCCAAATGGTCTATCAACCTGAGTAATATCTCTGAGAAGGACATCAACAGCCTTTAATGCATTTGCTGGGATCATTGATGCTTCATCCCAGATAAAGATTGTCGTGTCTCTCAGCATTTGAGCTCTGGCACTTTGCCTTTTAATGTTACATGTAGAATTAGGCAATAGAGGAATAGGTATTTGAAATGTGGAGTGTGCAGTTGCTCCATTGATGAGCAATGTGCTGGCAATTCCTGAATATGCCATACACTTCACCTGTATTCCTAAAGCCTGAAGGTTGTGAACTACAGTATTGTAAAGAAAGGTCTTACCTGTGCCAGCTGGTCCATCCACAAAGTAGCAATTCTGATGACAATCTGATGTGATTGCATTGACAATGGTGTCATGAATGTGGCGTTGATCATTGTTCAGCTGATGTAGCATTTGCTCACCGAGCTGTCTTTCATGAACAATGTCAATTTGGTCATTGTGATTTTGTGGATGGATGAAATTGCGTGGAAGCTGTGGAAGATCAGAAAACTCAATATCTGAAATTGACTTACCATGAACCCTGAGACATGCGTCAATGTTCCAGAGACAGAGATGAATGTGTCTGTCCTGCAGTGCAGCTGCTGGGTCATGGAGGTGGTCATGTCTGATAAAATCTTCACACATAGCTTCCTTGAACTCATCAAAAAGGGCTCTGATGTCAGATGGTGTTTGAAATACCATTAATGTAGCAAACAATTGGCGCAGCTGTGAGGGCATGTTCATGACTGAAGCCTCCTGTAAACAGCGCCTATGTTCTGCATCATCCTCAAGCAATCCCATTGCTCTTGGTGCATCTTTGAATGTGGCATGAATGTGACCCTGAACTGTTCTAAGGTCTTCAAATGATGTAGCTCCTTGTCGGTGTAGAAGGAGTAAGCGAAGAGCAAATCTTTGCGGATCAGAGGGTTGAACTTGATAAATTCTACCAATGATTGGGGCAGTCTGTCGTCGTCTAGGATTCCACTTTTTTGCTCGTTGATCAAATGTGTAATGTTCTGGAATCTCATGGTACAAATACTGATGCGCATTTTGATCCTCTTCATTGAGTTTGAAAAATGCTGTCAGTGTTGTACGTTGATTGCGATCAACTGCCCCTTGTTCATCACCATTCCGATAATATACATTGTGCTGAAGTGGTAGGTGAATTGCAAGCCTGATGATGATGTGGCTTTTGTCATGCATCTTGTACTGCATGAGTCTGAAAACTGCCTGGTGTGGTCCAACATAGCGTGCATTGAGATGCTGCAAAATCTCATCATGGTTGAGATGGTTCTGTCTGATTTCGACATGTGCAGCATCATTGCCTTTGTGGATATACTTGAAAATGTATTTCACACTCCTGACAGTTGTGCACACCTCCACATTCATATGGCAATTAAACTTCATGAGTAGTCGAGGATTGTGAGGTACCACCCATGAGTCATTCACTGTATGGCGACGTAATTGTGCTCTGTGTTGTCCACGTCGTCTGTACAATGGATATCCATTAACATTGAATTCTGTTTGTTGTTGGAGAGATTTTGGAAAGTTCTTTTTGCACTCTCCATTCTCCATGCAGACACAATGAGGGTCTAAGTCACCACATGGGCCATGCATCATGTGTCTTTTGACAGTCTCATGAAATTCTGGCTGTACCTGTGGATCTGGAATTTCTGCAGACACCAAGTGATCAACATCTTGTGCTGTACGTGGTTTGTCTGCATCTGCGAGAAATAAGACCATGTGTGCATGTGGTAAACCTCGTTTCTGAAATTCAATGGTGTATACAAATGCAGTAATATGTCAAAGTACATGTCTCTCAAGAAGATCATCAAGAAGTTCCTTGAGTTTCAAGGTGAAGACGGGACTGACAATGTCTGGCCTGTCACTTGCATTTTGATGTGGAAGCAAGTTCTCTTGAATCTCAGGCCATTTTGGATTTGCTGTCATTGTGAGGAAAATGTCTGGCTTTCCATGCTTTGTTACAATTGTCATTGCATCTTGGTACTTCTGGTACATGTTTCTCTGACTGCCTTCAACACTTGATGGAAGAATGACAATGCGGCCTACAGTCACATTTTCTGCTTGGGCACGTCTGCCTAAATGATCCATCAAGCCTTGGTATGATTCCACACGCAGTTGTTGCTGGTGTGTTCTGATGTAGGCTAATTCATTCCCTTCAATTTTTGTGAATGCATCAACCAGGTACTGTTGAAGCAATAGACGGGAACGATGAATGGCGGAGAAGTTGTCCCGCACAGCAATTCTGAAAGCATAGAACTCATTTAATGTGAGTCGTGCTCTGCGTCTTATATCTCGCTGCCTTTCAGTGGCTACAACATTTCGTTGAATGTTGACATTCCAGCCCATTTCTCCATGGAAGAACAGCAATGGGTAGGTCATGGGGTCGGCATTTGGTGATGTTGCCTTGATTTGAAGTTGATATGAATTAATTAATCAAATTCATAACATTCATAACAACAACAAAAACTATATTACAATAAACTGAGGACAACAATTCAACCAGGAAAATATTATTCAATATCTTGCAGTACAGGTATCAGTCAATAATTTTTTGAGTTGAAATTGAAGGGTAGTAAAAGGGAAGAATATATTGAATAATCAATCATTAATAAGGCAAGGTCAACTACTAAAATAGGTGTCCTGAATTCTTAAGGAGGAACTATTTCTGTAGTCAGTTTCAAAGGTTCTTGGTACATGGCTGCTAAGAAAGGTCAGAAACATGAGTACTGGATTTTTATCTCATAAATGTAAAGCTGCAAAATGTAGAAGCTGCAAAATGTCAGGCCGGAGGTTGTGATTACGTGGATCATTAGTCCTCTCGTGCATTGCTTCATTGGTGTCAAGGATGTATAACTGTGCATACTGAGGTGGCATACCTTGCGGAGCTTCTTGTGCAGCTGTGAGATGGTAGGGTTGACCATGAATTGTAACAACTCTTGGCCCCCTACCTGCATGCTCAGTAACTGTAGCATTCCAAGAAGCCATTGCCATCACTGCATTGTAGTGGCGAATGTGTTCCAAGAAGTGACATGAATGTGCTGTTTCACCGCTGAAAAGCTCCACAATGTTGTTTGATGGGAGCTGGATTGGTGGTAAGGTGACTTTTCCCTGGAAACAGCATCTTGTGAACACGCGTTGTGTAGTGCACTCTTCTTGGAAATATCGTGCTGCACAGTGTGGACACCTGTTGTTCATGTCACCTAGGCGATGTGGTGCAGGTAACTGAATGATATGATCCTGCTGAGGGAGGACAGGCAGTTGTGCACCATGTGGCATGGGGGCATTTACAACTGGATGTTGCAGCTGTAACACAGCCAGGTCATTTATTGCAGCAATCACTGGAGGATCATGATTGTTATCTGCAGCTTGATTAACTACCTGCTGTTGACAGATTCAATTTCGTATCCGTCTCCTTCTATCATCTACACGTGGGCGTCTTAAACGTGGCATGTTGAAAATAGCTGTGAGTAGTAAAGAAAGTAATGGATATGATGAGAGTGGAGTTAAGTAGCAGCAGGGGGAGGGAAAGTGCAAAGAAGGAGAGAAAATATGCAGTGAGCTGATGAAGAACAAATTGTAAATTGCTAATAGCAACTTTTGAATGGTTTGATTGTAGAAAGTAGAACATAAATGTTGAAATTATGACTGTAAAGAAGTCAAGAAGGTTCTGAGGAAAATAAGATGGTAATGTACCAAACCTACTGTAAATAACTATTTCTGTAGTCAGTTACAAAGGTTCTTGGTACATGGCTGCTCAGAAAGGTCAGAAACATGAGTACTGGAGTTTTATCTCATAAATGTAAAAGTGAACAAAGAACAAAAATCCATATTTAATTTCACGCTGGCACTTCTTACCACAATTAAAGTACTGGATGTATTAGACCCACAGGTAATACAAAATTGAGAGTGTAATATGGATGGAAATACATAATGTAAATTGCTAAATTTGCACATATATCCTGTGACAATACATTGACTTCACTGTCATGCTAGTGTAGTGCCTGTCTATCTGCCTGTGAAGCACTGGAGTGTTATACAATTTGAAATTTTTTTAGAAAAGACAGTCTTTATGTAACTAATGAAGTACAGAAAAAGAAAGTGGTAGCAGGGAATAGTTGTTGAAAGGGAGGTAAAAAGCAATATGGAGAAGGGGTGTTTATATCTGTCTGTAGACACTAACAATGCATCTGACAGTTTGTAACAAAAAGAATGCAAACTGTGCTAGGAAAATACCATATGAATGTACAATATAATCTAAATACATGATGAAATCTCTAGGTAATAAATTTTTTGCTCAACAATTGTGCTTAAAAGAAAACTACACAGTCTTTTGCAAAGTAAATATAATGTCTGAATGCTAAGCAGTACAGCGCGAGGGGAAGGGTGACTGGCAAATGACACCATTCATGAAAATGAATCTACAGGGGAGTGAAAGCACAGCTGAAATAAATACAAAATACTCTGCTAGTTATGATATCATGATAAAATGCGGAACAAAGGCAATACAATGCGCTAATATCTTAAAAATACATTAGGGGTTGGCCCAAACATGTAGAACGCTAGGTGAAGTAAGTATGCCAAATGTCACAACATGGCGGCAGAAGGAAGTTGTCCAGCTAATTGAATTATTGAGGAAAATAAATGGGAAAGAGAATACACGCACGGCAAAATTCAACACACATTACTATTCTACTACAATATCAAGATGTCATGCGTAACGATGGGGACATGCGTAACAATGTGCGAACTACAAAGTGAGTTGATGCAACTGCTCAAACGCGAGGGGAGGGAAGCATTGTCAATGACACAACATGGCGGAATAAGGAGTTGAATGCACAGCTTAACACAGGACAAAATGCTATGTTTACTCAAATAACAGCCTCAAATCCGAAACAAAAGGACAAAATCACTCTGCCTACTCAAATACTAGTCTCAAATCGTAACAAAATTAATATCGTGCCTCAGTACATGACAAAGTCAAAGGGGGTTGAAGGAACTGTTAACACACGAGGGGAATGAATGAAGTTTGCCTAATGTTTACAAATCACAGAAATTCATTTAACGGAGAAGTTCTTGTGATGAAATGTGATGCTAGTAAAGTAGCAAAAATGAAAACGACTACAAATTACTCACAAGTTGACGAAGTTCTTGATTCTGCTCTTTAAACACGTTCGTATCTCTCAAAGCTCGCTCAAGAACAAAAATACTGACAATCACCTCAAAGTTGACAATGCGATTGCAGAAAAGCAACGACGGAGGTAACTGCTGCTCATAGAGGAGGACAATCAGAAGTGAACGATGATATTGAGAGGTAAATCCGGGCAAAGTGAGAACCCCCCGAAAATAGTAATGAAGTGCGCAGGAGCCTGGACGGAGGAGCCGAGCATCGAGTGCCCACAGTATGACTGTGAGTGGAGATGGGAAGACAGTTGAATAACTCAGCGAAAAAAAATTATAAAAATCATATCTCTTCTTATGTAAGTAGTAGACCCAAATGGCTACCCTCAACAGAAATTTGGGGGCCATGGGACAAATACCCTGGGAGGAGATCGTGTAGGCGGAATCAGGTCACGTGGTACAAATCTGAGCACTCTGATTGGTCTGGCATAAATTATCATATAGGCATCTTAGTATATAGAGACTAGCTTAGTACTGATAGCCCACTAAACGCGTGCTCCCCTTACCCCAGTTCAAAACTTGTAGATTAGCCTTGGAAAGACTAACGCTGCGCCCCCATAAAAGCTGCATGGTCTACATTTTAGATGAGCAAGGATGAAAAAAGCTCACATAGGATCACGAGGTGACATCATTGGCCTCTGTTATGGAGCACACTACCTTCGGTCTTGCATTGTGCAAATCGAAGAAAATTGCACGAAACATTTGTGCCAGAAATGCTCGGATACCTGCGCTAGGCTACGGGGCTGTACAGGAAAAGGTTGAAAGTCGAAAAGCCCCGTAGCCTAGCGCAGGTATCCGAGCATTTCTGGCACAAATTTTTCTTGCAATTTTCTTTGATTTGCACAATGCAAGACCGAAGGTAATGTGCTCCATAACAGAGGCCAATGATGTCACCTCGTGATCCTATGCGAGCGTTTTTGATCCTTGCTCATCTAAAATGTAGACCATGCAGCTTTTATCGGGGCGCAGTGTTAGTCTTTCCAAGGCTAATCTACAACTTTTGAAGTGGGGTAAGGGGAGCACGCGTTTTGCGGGCTATCAGTACTAAGCTAGTCTCCTGTATATGAAATAAGCACATAATCGCTCAAACTGTTCTTTACATGAGACGTTAGTGAACAACGCCACATATTGTCTCCTGCATACTTCAATTCTAACGTAGATAGTGTTGTAAAATCTAGCGGTAGAACTGTGACAGTGTATAACATATACAATATAGCCCATCAACTGACAGGAATGACTACGGCTATGACCTAGTGGGTGATCACAAATCTTCTCCACACAGGTACACAATTAAATCTGAGCCATAAACCTGTAATATGGTTGCATCCAGTAATCCTTTGGTAACTGGTATATTAGCTTTCTCTAGCCATTACATTAGCTTGTATCGAATTATCATAGCTCAGAGGACTCCATAGTGTTGCTTCATAACCATAAAAGAATACTGATATGTACAGGTAACATGCTATGCAATATTAATCTTCAAATCGGGTTTCGAGTAATTACAGTATTTGGGGTGGGAGGAGTTGATAGTAGGGGCTCGGAAAAATCAAGTTTACACAATAGAGATGATCATGCTATCTAATAGTAAGTAATCCCTTTAAACTGAATTATCATGTACAGAATGATCTATGAAAATCATTAACGGAATTTATCGCAACTGTTTTCCGGCAAAGAAACATTCAGGATACAGGAACCCCTAATTTGACTCCTCAAAAGTTACACTACGATCCATAGTGAAAAGATCTACAAAGTGCTGTAAATAAAGAGTAGTGGGAGTCAGCTACAAACTGTACTGGAAGTAAGTAAGGCATCAGCTACGGGGACTGAGAGTAATATGAAATGCCCCTCAATATTTTGGAGAGAATGCACACGATTGTTTCCTCAACTAATGCAAGAAAAAGAAACAGAGACAGAGTATCAAACTGCAATAATCCACAGACTAAATTGGATAACATCCTAGCTCTAGCCTAAAATAACTGTGTTGCAAACATAAAGAGGTATGTAGAAGTTACAAACAACATCTTATCTGTGAACAATGTCCGAGTGGCCTAGCATGGCGACATCCTTTCCTCCAACTGATGCGTATAAGCTAACACTGAACAGCACTCTATAAATCTTAGCAAGTATTAATCAGTCCAGTGGGTTCTACCAAAGAACTTCCAGAACTCTCTGCAGTCTCAAATCTATAATGTAGTTGTTCGGAAACAAAGGATCAAATGTATCTGCGATCGTGAGATGAACTTGGGAATCCCCTCGTGTGTCTCGAGAGAACCTACACCAGAATGAAGATTGAAGGATACCAAAACGCTATATGGCTGACACTCAAGAAACTTAGCAAGTCATGTAGTTTGCTTGTAATCACACTTGACATGAAAGATGAATAGCAGCCTCTTCATTGCTTAACCCATAAGGGGGAGGGCTAAAAAGCTTTCAGAGTTATAATAGATAACACAACGAACAACCTCATACAGAAAAAACACGGTAAAACTTTGAAAGTTAGAGAAAACAATTTCAGTACGCTACTGGTTGATATTTTACCGCGCCTTACTTTATTTTCTTCAAAATAAAACTGGGACTTCACATCATCCAAAAACAACCCAAACTGAAAGCTTCCCGAATGTTTATCGCATTTCAGGTAATAAAGCGTAAGAAATAAGCGAAATACACCATAATATACCACAAAATACAACATTAAAATATCCTCTATATGGTTTATCACAACTTACCGGCAAAAGCACTATGGTTTAGCAGAGAGAATGAAATGGCCCAGGAAGTTCTGTCATAGCGATATCACCCTCAAAAGGTAGGATTTCTTGGCCAATGAAATCAAGCGAAAACAGCAGTAAACTGGAAGCAGACCGACAAAATTCTCCTCCAAGTCACACAGCAACTATATGGTAGTAATGGTTCGCAACTGTAGAATACGGATGAAATGGACAAAGGAGATACAGGAAATCTTACATCCACCCATTTCAGGACAATAGAGCAGGCTTACCAGGGAGAACAGCAACCAAAGTCTCCTTGCGATAACACATACAGCTACTTATTCCTACATGACCGCTTGCAAAACTGACAACACGCGGTCCAGCAGGGAGGAGTAACAGTATTGCTGTGAATGGCGATGGGAAGAAAGTTGAATAACTCGGCGAGAAAAAATGCTAAAAATCAGATCTCTTCTTATGTAAGTAGTAGACCCAAGTGGCTACCCTCGACAGAAATCTGGGGGCCATTGGACGAATACCCTGGGAGGAGATCGTGTGCGCGTAATCAGGTCACGTGGTACAATTTAGAGCAATCTGATTGGTTTGGCATAAATTAGCATATAGGGATCTTAGTATATAGAGATTTCAGTTTCTTGTAAATTCGTTTTCCCAATATTCACACCTAAATGGCAATATTTCTCTGTTTGATTGATTTTATATTCATCCATATAAAATGTCAAGGAGTTCAGATATTCTAGACACTACAACTAACTCCGTCTTTCCATTTGTTGTATTTACCTTCATTCCATTTGCGTTCATTCCAAGCCATCATCTGTTTGCTATCTCCTGGATGTCAGTAATAGAATAAGCAATTACTGCTACATCATCGGCATACATTATGGTTTCTTCCCCATACACTCCAGGTTTTATGTCTCTTAAGCATTAATCCATGAAAATGATGAACAGTAAAGGTGACAGAACATCTCCCTGCCTAACACCAGGCTGTATCTCAGACCAATCACTCTCAATGCCTTGTGTCCTTACTTTGCTTTTGGTATTTGCATACATACTCCTGATTGCTCTTACTAATTTAGTTGTTATATTGTAATATTAGCTTGTAGCATATGCTAGATGTTTACCCTATCCACCCGATCAAAGGCTTTCTCTATTTCTATAAACAGGGCATATTTATCTATATCCCATTCCCAACCTTTCTCTAGGAGCATATTTACTACAAATATGGCATCTGCTGTTCCTCTACCTGAATGAAAGCCATATTGAGAATCATTTAGAAGACTTTCTAAACATGCTCTTAAGCGTTTTTCAAGTATTCTAGTATAAACTCGAATTACTAGTATAATGTATAATGTATACAAACTAGTATAATGTGATAAGAATGTAATTCCTCTATAGGTGTCACACATAGATTCCTCGCCTTTTTTAAACAGAGGGCTAATGACTCCCCGCTGCCAATCAGTGGGGGCTATTTCACTTACATATGAAGGATTGCAGATCTGCAGCATTTGTCACAGCACATACTCTCCACCAGCTTTTACAATCTCCACTGGTATACCTTCATCTCCTGGCAACTTTACTTTTTTCATTTCCTTGATTGCATTTCTAACGTCATCTATGGTAATCAAATCTTCATGTTCCATGGGCATACCTTCACTTGGCAGTACATATTCATCAAACCTTTCCAGCCCATTCCCGACATTCAGAAGCTCATTAAAATACTCTCCCCATTTGCCATTAATATTTGTACGCTCTGTGAGGTGGTTATTACCCATATCTTTGGTGGCATAAGTGCCTTCAATATTCTTCCCTTGATAGCTCTTTGCAAGAGAATATAGAAACTTCTTTGTTCCATGCAAGTCATTCTCTAAATCTGCCCTAATTCATCTCCAGCATGTTTCTTTTGCTCTTCTCTTTGCTCTTCTCTTTGCTCTTCTCTTTGCTCTTCTCTTTGCTCTTCTCTTTGCTCTTTCTGCTTCATTTCTTATAGTTTGGTATTGCAGTCTATCTTCTGCAGTTGTGGTTTTCATGCATTGCCTGGCTTTTATCATTTTCAACTTTACAATCTCTTTCACCTCTTCTGGCCACCACGAGGTCACTTTCTTCCTGCGCAGGTAAGGTTTCTTTTTACCAAGAATTTAATCAGCTACTTCTGTAATTTTCTCTTTGAATTATCTCCATATTGTTTCTCCGTGCTTTTCCCTCCTGTCATCTTCTACCAATTTCACTTCGATTGCACCTTTGAATCGTTCAACCTGCTCTGGGTCATTCAACTTTGCTAGTTTGTTTCTTTTAGAACCAACTCTCTCTGTATATTCTGGTTTTCTAATCCTTGCAATTGCCATGATAAGTCGATGGTCTGCATCCATTGAAACTGATAGTACCACTTTAGCAACAAGGAAAAGTGCCTTGTTATTTGTTAAAAACAAGTCAATCATTGATCTTTGTGTATAACTTTGCAATTGGTAGTTATATCTATACCAAGTCCATTTATGACTCTCACGATGTTGATAATAGGTGCTCATGACAGCTAAATTATTATTTTTCACAAAATCCATGACTCGTTGTCATTTTGCATTTCTAACTCCTACCCCATGTGCTCCTATATTATGTTCATAACCTGTTCCACTACATCCTATATGACCATCCCAGTCTCCACATAAAATGATGCTCTCTTGGTATTTTACATGATCAACAGTTTCTTGTAGCTGTCTGTAAAACTCTTCTTTTTCAACAGTTGTTCTTCCTTGCTTCCTTGCTGTGGTGCATATACTTGAAGTAAGCTAACACCAGTTCCCAACTTCATATCCTTACCAATAAGTCGTTCACTGACACAATTTATCTTTTGAACATAAGAGGCCAAATTGTCCGACACAGGACAACCCACCCCATATCTACTGCCTTCTCCACCACTATACATCAGTCTGTAATTTTCGTAAATGGTTCTGTCTCCTTTGCCATTTAAACCTGTCCCTACCAAAGCCAAGATACATAGATCTCTCATCTTCATCACCTCAATAAGTTCTTCCTCCTTCCTTTTCAATGTTGCCAGCTTGATTGTGCCTAATTTAATTCGTTGTTCAGATTTTCTTTGTCCAATGCCATAAGCAGTTGTCATCAAAGTATTCTGCCCTTGTTCGGGGATTCTTAGCACCCCCTGCGTATTTAAAAATGCTGCTGGGGACTGGAGGCCATTCTTTTTACTTGACTCACCATGCGATACTACAGCAGAAATTTCTTTACGCCAGTGGGTTGCTAGCCCTTTCCTGGCGATCCTCCATATTTATCCGGGCTTGGAACCAGCATGAGGATGAGCTGGTATGTTCTCCCCATGGCTATTATAATATAAAGTAATATGATATAATATAATTTGATATAATATAATGTAGTATAATATAATATAATATAATAAAATATAATATAATATAATATAATGTAATATAGTATAATATAATATAATATAATATAATATAATGTAATGTAATATAATATAATATAATATAATATAATATAATATAATATAATATAATATAATATAATATAATATAATATATATGATAATAAATACTTTATATTAAGTTAGCTAATATATACATAGCTAATTTACAAACTAATTAAAACAAACTATCCACACAATTCATGAAAAAGTTAAGTTATCTATAAAAGTCTTGTGAAATCTGCAGTCGCATGAGTTTCATCTCCATGATTTTATTTCCTTCTTAAACTCTTTAATATCAGGGGTGCTTTTTAATGATTATGGATTACAGATTACATCACTTTAAAGATTTATTTTTAATCAGGAGTTGTTCGGAAGTTACGTCTAAGAGTCTTTTCATGTATTTTGTTTATCCTTGTGATCAAGTTTGTGGCTATGAAGCATTCATATGAAAGGACAGTAGCTTAACTGTGAAGTTTTGAGGGCATTCATTACATGTGCAAGCTGTTTTGAATCCATAAAAGGTGATATTCTTATAGTCGCGAGCCGTTTTTGATTAGCCTTAGTGCAGTGAACATTTGCAATCGATGAAAACAGTAGAAGTTGTTAGATTGTGTATATAAACCCATTGGCATCACAATAGCATTTGGTGATGCTCTTAGAAGCTGACTTTTCTCTTGGCCAATTTGAGTAGAACTTGCAATGGGAAATAATTCACGTCTGTTTTTGAAATCATAGTGTTCTTTTCAACTCATGCTTAGTAGCTCATTCAGACCCATGGATGTTTTGAACCCACCTGCATTGTAAATTTACAGTCTTGTTTTCATAACAATAAGATAATTGTTGCCGAGACTACATTTTCTACTCTCTTAGATAAGTTTAGACTCTTCTTTTTTGCAATTGTTCTTATTGGAGTATTATATTTTTCATGTATTTGAGAAATTTCATGGAATACACACAGTTTCTCTAATAAGAAACAGGTGATAGGGAACAGTAGGCTCAATTTTTCGAAAGTTGAGAAACAACCCTAACCAAATTGAAAAAAGCTGAGAAACATTTATAATTTGCAGTTTTAATTTTCCAAGTTGACAGTCAAGACAGTCTTGAAATTGAACATCACTGTATATTGCAATACTGTACTAATGGCTTGACTATATGGAAAAAAATTGTCTCACTTTGCTGGGATGGGATGTTTTGCCGGGAACCATTTGTTCTGGTGAAACTCTTGTTGAAAGCAGTTTCCAATTATTTGAGATTTTAATTTATCTTGTCCAGGGAGGACAATTTTTAGCGGCAGGACCTCGCCTTTGTTTAACCAGGATCACGGGAAGGCAAGGCGTTTTTTGTCCATATAATCACAACATCATGGCAAGCCGGGACAAATTCTGGGTTAATACGCATGTATCACCCGACATAAAGAATGCATGAATTTGACAACATACATCCAGATTTGTCCCACTTTGCTGGGACGATTTTCCTCATGTAATCTCAATACAAACTTTCCCCAGGGTAGATGAAAATTTATCTCATCCCGGCTAAGCAAGACACTTTCTTTCCATATAATCAGGCCCTTAGTATGCCGTTTGCATTCATTCTCAGTAAATTGCACACTCAAGAAGTTTCCATGTAATAATTTGTTTTGACTTCAACTTGGCATTGAAGTTCAATGACCTTAGCTGTTTACTTATCTCAATAGAGTTGGTCATTCTAGGAAAACAAACTTCCTTCATCACTGTATTGGGGCTCTATTTCCAAATTGAAAATTCATTTCAGTTGACAAGATGGGATAGTTCAACTGGCTGTCTATTCCTGTTAACCTCTAATTTGAATGCAAGCAGTACCCTCTGCATGAAGTACATGTATGTTCTGTTGCCAAAAGCATGATGGAAAGGAAGCAGAAATCTCTGCTATCCTTGAACTTTACCAGGAAAATTCATTACCTAGGAAATTTATAAAACATATAAGAAGCTTTTGATAGTAAAATGGCCAGAAAATTTGAGAAACTGCCCACCAGCACCGGAACTTAGTTTCTTATAAAAAGATACATGTATACAGTTCGTACGACATTCAGCTGGACTGCATGTGAAGCAAGGATTGCTAGTGGTTGTTAATAACATTATCAGAATTTGGTTGTAGAATGACTTTGGTTAGTTGATTGCATGTGTAAAGTTCTCATATACCACTAAAATACTACATCCTGTCAGTATTGCTCGATTCTGCACTTTTCTCTTGAAGAAATTTCTCTTGAAGAAGTACTTTTTAATCTGTTTTCGTTAAGCAAAGAAAGCATTGAATCTTTAGTAACCCAAGTAAACTGCCACGCTGATACTAAGGAAGTACTTTGCTACTCTGAAAGTTTGCCAAATAGAAGTCAGTCACGTCTATCTTTTTCCTTGATGATTGCGATAGACGATTTGCAAATAAATTAAGGATATGAAATGCTACAGATTTTGCACCAAAATTTGACAATATTACAAAATGCAGCACAATTCCCATCTCTTTGATGAGTCACTGTTGTTTTTGATTTTCAACACTCTTCTTTCCCTTGATTGTTGTTCAGAATAAATCAGGAAATCAGGCAACAATATGATACATTTTATGATATATGACTTATTCCATTTGGTACTCGCAGTGTGTGATCTATGTGGCGCGCAAAAAGGGAAAAAACTATGAATCTATTATTTACAATATGAACACAAATTTTTTTAATGCATACCATAATGTTATAATACGAAAATGAGATTTTATAATGTAAAGTGGATTATATAATACGAAGAAAGTCAAATATATAATACAAGAAGTGTGGAATATATAATACAAAAAGTTGCAAATATATAATATGAAAAGTTGCAAATATATGATACGAAAAGTGTGGAATATGTAATACGAAAAGCTGAAAATATTTAATACGAAAAGTGTCAAAAATATAACACGAAACGCAGCATGACTCCGAGCAAGCAAAGTAGTATGACGCGATGCGAAGGCTGGATCGTATTAGTGCTCTGCTCTGGCTTTCAGCTGGCATTCTGATTTGAAACAGTTCGATAAGGCCCTGCTGAAAATGGTATCTGGAGTTTCCACCTCACCGATAAACATCCTTGAACGATTGAAAGACCTGCTCTCTATCCTTCCTGGACTTATTGAAGAATTTGATCGAAAGAGGGTTGTCCTGAACCTAGATTAGGGTAGGCCTTCAATACCTGAAGCACATATTTGGTTGTAGGTGTTTCTCAAGGATGCCTACTTTGAGGGTGGTGAGAGAGTGAGAGATACCTCCAGACTGTTGTCAAATAGCCGTAGATGCTACCTTCACCAGCTCATTAAGCCTTGCAAACAATACCATTGCATCCTCTTTGGCTCGCCATTATGCTCTGCTTTGGAGTCATGCTGCATTTTGTATTATATATTTGCAACTTTTCGTATTATATTTTTGCCACTTTTTGTATTATATATTCGACACTCTTCGTATTATAGACTCTCATTTTCGTATTATAAAATTAGGTTATGTATTAAAAAATTTATATTCATATTATAAATAGTAGATTCCTATTTTTGTCCCTTTTGTCGCGCCATAGATCTATTTTATTTGGAAAAGTAGTTTTATGGTGGATGTTGATGTAGAACCAACGGAAAGAGCTACATCAGGCTGTTATGTGGGAGCCAAGGAAATGTGTCTGATAATGAGCTACTTTCACATGTCACATGACCATTATGAAATCATTCCTCTAGTTGGCCAGTCTCAGTTGGAAGGCAAGTAATGGGAAAGAAATTTATGGTCTATGAACATAAAGTGTATTGTTATGCAATTCCCTGATAATAACGTTAAATATATTTGGTCTGTTTGTGGACCAAGGGCTGAAAACTGCCTGTAGTCTGCTTTGAGCAAATGATACCATGATTCACCTAGTGATTTTGAGTCTCCACTGGCATCATTGCCTGCTGCTACTACTTCAACAACGTACATTTAATACTTCTCACATCATGAAGTTGCTTAACGTTCCTGCCTTATCTGAATTGAAAACAGCTTTATTTCAATGTAATAAAGTTGCTTTGTATTTGATTTTGCCTAGGCCCATCCATAGTCAATAGCACTTCACTAGGCCACATTTTTCTCCTGTTTCGTGCCCTCCAATTGAGATCAACCAATCAGAGATAGCATTACATCACTGCCATGTGACATGTGACAGTTGCTAATCGAATTAAAATGAAATTGAATTGAAAAGTACCATAAGCCCTAATTGCCACCATAATGATGCAGATGTATTGCTTGTTAATGTCAAAGAAGTTATGAGTTTATTTATTCTTATAGGTAGTGCAATGCGGCGTGACACTATGGATTAATGGAATAGTATTGGTGAGTTCATTAAAGTTGTTGCTTGATGCGACTGATTAAGCAATCATGACCATGATAAGGGTATGCAGGTCAGGAAACACAACTTTCTAATTAATTCTTGAACAAAAATGACTAGAAAGAGTCATCATTGATTTATTGATTGATTGGTTGATTGAGTGATTGACTTAGTCTGTCATCATTGTTTCATATTGCATAAATTGTTTTCAATTAGAAACTCTATGTAAGACACTTTAGGCCTCTAAACAAATTTTGTACAACTCACTCAGATAAATGATTGTCGGTTCTGTTCCAGTATTTCAAAGGCTATCATAAATTCCTGTGATTGGCTTTCTCGCTCCCTTTACCATGTAAATGAGACTGTCATTCAAGAAGGTGTATGCAAGGGTCATTGAAGAAGGTGTATGCAAGGGGTAGAGGGGGCTAGTAAATTGGTTCTGGTTAGGAAGATTGATTGTGTTGCAAACTTTGGGAAGTAGGCAGCTGAACATGACAGTTGGGCAGGGATGAAACTGATGGTGCCAGTGGTAGTGAGGGAGGGAGGAGTCGGGGCATGAGACTAACACCTCGTGGCAAAGAGCTAAGGCCAGGCCACTTAGGTATTAGGGAAAAACACTTTTTGAATATAAGGATGCTCCATGATGGCAGATCTGTAGAAGCGTCAGATGAAATCAATGATATGCGTTTCAGAATTGTCATTAGTTTCTTTTCAGCCTGGCTTCCGCAGGGTCGCGAACTGTCTCTACCTGTTGCCACTGCCCATTAGATTTTATGGCCACGAACTGTCACTACCTGTCTCTTCTGGTCATTAGATCTTAAGGTTGCTGGCTATCGCTAACTGTCGCTACCTGTTACTGCCTTTCACCTGTCGCTAATAAAATGGACCTGCTTCTGGCACAATTGCAAAATTTGATGCTACAGTTAAAATGGCTTCTTCTCGAGAAGCTGTCTTGTGAGAATCCACCCTCTTTGATTTATTTGCGGTAAACAGACATGACACGCAGAAGAAAACACAAATATTGGGTAAGAAAGATATTCCTACTGAGAGCAAAGCTTGGCTGTTACAACATCATGATGAGGGAGCTGAGACTGCATGACAGAGATTATTTTTGCAGGTAGCAAATAGTAACATTATTTCTGCATTAGAACTCAGAGACAAGGCTCTTATGACAAGTACAGATTTTCGGGGTGTTGAGGGATCCCAGAAAAAGCAGTTAGAGTGCATAGCTACTTTACTGACAAGAAAGCTCAGGCACCCAATTATGGAGGGCTTCTGAGGGTCTAGACCCTGTCCTCTTTCTTAAAGGATAAAATGCCCCTTTTTGGCTTGTAATATATGCATTTAATTGCCATTTGTCAAGGAAGTAAGGAAATCAGGAAAGTTCTTGTAATATATCTTCTATTTCTTAATGTACAAATTATCATTCTAAGCCGTATCCTCTATAAGCGTCTTGTGGGCATTTTGTGTGAAGTAGAGTTTTTTGGGATGTTGAGGGATACCAGGAAAGGCAGTTTGGTACATATAGCTACTTTACTGACAGGAAACCACAGGCACCCAAGTATGGAGGGCTCCTGAGGGTCTAGACCCTGTCCTCTCTCTTAAATGATAAAAAGCCCTTTTTTGGCTTATGATAAATGCTTTTAATTGCCATTAGCCAACAAAGTAAGGAAATCAGGAAAATTCTTGTAATACATCTTCTGTTTCTTAATTTACAAATTGTCATTCTACGCTTTATCCTCTATAAGCTTCTAATGAGACTTTTTTGGAGTAGATTCCTTCCCTTGATAGTTGCCATACGCTCGTCTGAGGCTAGACACTTGGCAGTTTTCTTTGAATTTGCTGAGTTGGTTTATGATTGGAGTTTTTTAGATGGCATAACATCCAAATCTTTTCTCCATAAAACCAGATAGTACTATAACTTCCTTACTTTTATTATTGATTTTCTAGATTTCTTCTCCTGGCACCAGAGAGATAAGAGCATTTATTCTCTTTGGTAGGACCTAAGATAGCCAAGAGCCAATTGCGGTTAGAATTGGCCTTGCAACAGTATCAAATATTATTAAAAAAACCTGTGCTGCATTATGGGCAACTTTGTGTGAACCATGCTTGAGAATGCCTTCAAATTCACAAGAATCGCTCGAAATTACAAGAGAACTCACAGAGGAGTGGCAATATCCCAATTGCTTTGGAGCACTGGATGGAAAGGATATTTGATTTGAATGTCCCCAAAGAGATGTTTCGACATATTTCTATTATATAAAGTTCCACAGGTTTCTGCTTCTAGCATTGTGTGATGCAAAGATCTCTATATACTAAGATCCCTATATGCTACTTTATGCCAAACCAATCAGATTGCTCTAAATTGTACCACGTGACCTGATTACGCGCACACGATCTCCTCCCAGGGTATTCGTTCCTTGGCCCCCAAATTTTTGTCAAGGATAGATATTTGGGTCTACTACTTACATAAGAAGAGATATGATTTTTGTCATTGTTTTTCGCTAAGTTATTCAACTTTCTTTCCATCATCATTCACAGTAAAACTGTTGCTCCTCCCTGCTGGACAGCGTGTTGTCAGTTTTGCGAGCGGTCCTGTAGGACTAAGTAGCTGTGTGTGTTATTGTGAGGAGACTTTGGTTGCTGTTCTTCCTGGTAAGCCTGCTCTTCTTTCATGACATGGATTTTGATTTAAGATTTCCTGTATTTCCTTTGTCCATTTCATCTGTACTCTACAGTTGCAAACCATTACTACCATATAGTTGCAGTGTGACTTGGAGGAGAATTTCGTTGTTCTGCTTCCAGTTTACTGATGTTCTCGCTTGATTTCATTTGCCAAGGAATCCTACTTTTCGAGGGTGATATCGCCATGACAGATCGTCCCGAGCCGTTCGATTCTCTCTGCTAAACCATAGTGCTTTTGCCGGTAAGTTGTGATAAACCATATAGAAGATATTTTAATGTTGTATTTTGTGGTATATTATGGTGTATTTCGCTTATTTCTTACGCTTTGTTACCTGACATAGGATGACATTCGAGAAGCTTTCAGTTTGGGTTGTTTTTGCATGATGTGAACTCACAGTTTTATTTTGACGAAAGTAAAGTAAGGCATGGTAAAATATCAACCAGTAGCGTACTGAAATTGTTTTTTCTACCGTCTAAAGTTTTTCCCTGTTTCTCCTGTATGAGGTTGTTCGTTGTGTTATCTATTATAACTCTGAGAGGTTTGTAGCCCTCCCCTCGTATGGTTTAAGCAATGAAGAGACTGCTGTTCTTCTTTCATGTCAAGTTTGATTAGAAGCAAACTACATGACTTGCTAAGTTTCTTGAGTGTTAGCCATATAGCGTTTTGGTATCCTCAATCTTCATTCTGGTATTCTTTGTCAGTAAACACACTAGGGGATTCCCAAGGTCATCTCACGATCGCAGATACATTCAATCTTTTGTTTCCGAACAACTACATTATAGATTTGTGACTGCAGAGGTTCTGGAAGTTGTTCGGCAGATTCCTACTGGACTATTTAATAATTGCTGGGATTTTTAGCGTGCTGTTTACTTTCAGCTATGCTAGGCCACTCTGACATTGTTTACAGTTGAGACCGGTCTGGGTTGAGATGTTGTTTGTAGCTTCTACATAGCTCTTTATGTTTACAACACAGTTATTTTAGGCTAGAGCAAGGATATTGTCCAATTTAGTCCGTGGATTATTGCAGTTTGATATTCTATTTCTGTTTCTTTTTCTTGCATTAGTTGAGGAAACAATCACTTGCAGTCTCTCCAAAATCTTGAGGGGTGTTTCATATTACTCTCAGCCCGTAGCTGATGCCTTACTTACTTCCAGTACAGTTTGTAGCTGAATCCCAGTACTCTTTATTTACAAAACTTTTATATTTCTTTTCACTATGTATCGTAGTGTAAGTTTTGAGGAGTCAAATTAGGGGTTCCTTAATCCTGAATGTTTCTTTGTTGGAAAACAGTTGCTATAAATTCCATTAATGATTTTCATAGATCATTCTGTACATGATGATTCAGTTTAAAGGGATTACTTACTATTAGATAGCACGATCATTGCTATTGTGTAAACTTGATTTTTCCGAGCCCCTACCATCAACTCCCCCCACACCAAATACTATAATTACTCGAAACCCGATTTGAAGATTAATATTTTATAGCATGTTACCTGTACATAACATTATTCTTTTATTTTTATGAAGTAACACTATGGAGTCCTCTGACATATGATAATTCGATACAAGCTAATTTAATGGCTAAAGAAAGCTAATATACCAGTTACCATAGGATTACTGGATGCAACCATATTACAGGTTTATGGCTCAGATTTAATTGTGTACCTGTGTGGAGAAGATCTGTGATCACCCACTAGGTCATAGCCATAGTCATTCCTGTCAATTGATGGTTTATATTTTATATGTTATACACTGTTACAGTTATACCGCTAGATTTTACAACACTATCTACGTTAAAATTGAAGTATGCAGGAGACAATATGTGACATTGTTCACTAATGTCTCATGTAAAGAACAGTTTGAGTAATTATGTGCTTATTTCATATACAGGAGACTAGCTTAGTACTGATAGCCCGCAAAACGCGTGCTCCCCTTACCCCAGTTCAAAAGTTGTAGATTAGCCTTGGAAAGACTAACGCTGTGCCCCCATAGAAGCTGCATGGTCTACATTTTAGATGAGCAAGGATCAAAAACGCTCGCATAGGATCACGAGGTGACATCATTGGCCTCTGTTATGGAGCACATTACCTTCGGTCTTGCATTGTGGAAATGGAAGAAAATTGCAAGAAAATTGTCTGCCAGAAATGCTCGGATACCTGCACTAGGCTTCGGGGCTTCTCGACTTTCAACCTTTTCCTGTACAGCCCTGTAGCCTAGCGCAGGTATCCGAGCATTTCTGGCACAAATTTTTCTTGCAATTTTCTTCGATTTGCACAATGCAAAACTGAAGGCTAATGTGCTCCATAACAGAGGCCATTGATGCCACATCGTGATCCTTTGAGAGCTTTTTTATCCTCGCTCATCTACAATGTAGACCATGCAGCTTCTATGGGGGCACAGCGTTAGTCACTATATACTAAGATCCCTAAAATGCAAATGAGCTCGCCTATTCTTTACATCAAAAGGACCGTCACCCACTGGGCAATACGAACTCCTTCTAGGATCTTCGTCAGATTGCCCCCACACTTGGTCATTGGTTCCGACCTGGTCTGAATGCCACTATTACATTTTGCTTTATTTTTAATATTTTTCTTCACTGAGATATTCCACTTTCTATCTGGCAATTTTTTCTGCTTTGTGTGTCGTCTTTTGTTCTTCATTGTTTTCATCCGCAACCATAACCTGCGCTCATTACAAAGTGAGATCGCACTGGTAGAGGATGTTGTTGGAATTCGTGGAAAATTTCGTTCTCTCTGTGGCAGTTGAGTGGCTATTTTCATTCCAAAGGTTTGTTGTTGCTTGCCTGTAGCTACTTCGCTGATTATCAGTGTATTTCTTCCCTTTTAAGCTATATATTTCCGTGTTTTCAGCGAGATTGTGATACATTTGCTCAAGGGTGATATCACCATGAGAGATCTTCTGAGCAGTTCGATTCTCTCTGCTACATCATAGTGCTTTTGCCGTATGTTATGATAAACCATGTAGAAGATATTTCATGTTGTATTTTGTGGTATATCGCTGTGTATTTCGCTTACTTTTTACGCTTTGTTGCCTTACATGGAATAACACTCAGGAAGATTTCAGTTTTGGTTGTTTTTGCTTGAGGTGAAGTTCCAGTTGTATTTTGAGGAGAATGAAGTAAGCCGTAATAAAATATCGACCAGTAGAGCACTGAAAGTGTTTTATCTTATTTCTTTAGTTTTTTACATGCTGTTTTTGTATGAGGGTTTTCGTTGTGTTCTCTACTATAACTCTGAAGGATTTGTAGGCCCCCTTATAGTTTAAACAATAAAGGGACTGTTCTTCGTCTGTCATGTCAAGTGTGGTTACTCGGAAACTACGTGATACATTCGCTTGTGTAGGGCTGTGACAATGTATCACTTAAAATCCATTAGGCAACCCCCGTGTTGTAAATGTTATAACCCCGGGATACGAAGATAAAAAGGTATCTGATTGTGATTGGAACATACATATAGATATAGCGAATGAGAAAATGTAATGTTGTGTTGATGAGATAAAATTATTGTTGTGTTGTGTTCGAAAAGCGTCTCATCTTGTCAATGTCGAACCTGCTCCTTAAAGTAAAAGAGTTGCAAGTGCAGGGATGTTATAAAATGGTGGCCAGTGTTTCGCGACAAGATTGCCGTTGTGCCTACCACTCTTTTCACGTTGCCCGGAGGCAGTAGCAGCTAAGTGGAACGTATTTATTTTGATGTTCCTTTTGCTAGTGTTATTTTGGGTCTCATCTGTTCGGGAAGATGTCTGAATTAGAAAATCTCCAATTAGAACTCGATTCTTTGATTTGCCAACAAACTGTGTCCAAACTTATCGACTTAATAGCGCATTTGCAATTTAACCTTAATGTTGAAGGAAAAAGCAGACTTGAACTTGTTAAACTTATACGCACTGCTATTGACGATGTTGTTGTAGATCCTGGTAACATCGATTTAGATATTTACCTGAGGGATGCTCTTGCTTTCCTTACGTCCAGTGCCCCTCCGCTTGAAAAAACTGCAGAGGAAACCAACCTCACTAAACTCGAAATGAAACTTCTCGCCTTGAAGCTCGAACAACAAAAAGAGCTTGCCGCTGTTTTGAAGGAATTAGAAGACGAAAAACATCGCCTCAATGGGGATAATCCACCTAGTTCTTTGGATAAGGGTGATATTCCCAACCCTCCTAGTGGAGACGTTCCCAAATCACCTGCGGCAGCACCACTGTCCACGGTCACTGTCCCTTCGATTTTACAGCGTGAATTCAAAATTTCAGGCCAAATTGGGGAGCCTGGGCAGTATGATAAATTGACTTATGTGTCCCTTATTCATCAGATTGAATCTGGATTGGCAAAAGGTTATTCTGAGAAAGATATAGCTGATGCAGTTATAAAATCTATTTCACCTCATAGTAGCCTCAGAAACTATGTCTTAACGTCCCCTGATCGCTCTCTTACGAAGCTGCGCTCCATTTTACGTGTTTTCTTCCAAGAGAAGACAGCCGCTGATTTTTACCAAGCTTTAGTGACAACCACTCAAACGCAAAAAGAGACCACGCAGCAGTTTCTACTTAGAGCTCTAGATGCCTGCAACAAGGTTTCCTTTGCCACCCAGGAGGAAAAGTCTAACAATGAATATCCTACTCAGTTGGTCCAAAATACTTTTCTAAAAACTGTGGAGATGGGGTTACGAGATGAATCACTCGTGACAAACCTTCACCCTTTTCTGCGTCAGGGCGGCATTACTGACGAGGATCTCATGAAACATCTTAATGATCTCGCTACCGTTCAGGCGGAGAGGAAAGCTAAATCATTTTCTGCGACAGCGCGTCCACAAGCTGTAGCGGCAAAAGCGGCATGCGTCGATTCTGACTCAGTTACACCCCTTACGAAAAAGCACTTAAAGTATCGTGAAAACGAAACTGATACAAAAGCACTTTCCGCGGAAGTAAGAGAATTAAAATCAGAATTAGCGGAATTAAAGTGTACTTTTGTTGGAAACCGTGTGCAGCAAGCTCCTCGTTTTTACAAACACCGGGGGCAGGGGAGAGGTCAAAATCACGGTCAACGTTATAACTGTAGACAAATAGGCTGCCGACAATGTAAATCCACGGAAATGGGAAATACCTGCCAACATTGCTTTAAGTATGGAGACATAAACCATTTTCACGCACAATGTCCACTGCAGGAAAACTCCCAACGGTTATTCCAGGGGTCGAGGAATAACCGAGTCAGCAGCTAGGCCCAAACATTGTAGTTTTTGTAGCAAAGAACATTTACAATCACATTCAGATCTTTGGCAATGCGGTGGATGCAATGTGGTTCACTATTGTGACAAAGTCTGTCAGAGAAAACATTGGGGGGAACATAAAGTACTATGTAATGCTCTTCGTACACTCGCAAAGAATTTGCCAAATACACGATCAAATCGTTTTGTAAGCCACTTGACGCCAAAACAAGCGTCAAAAATCGCAAACTTAGTTGGGAAACGTTGCATTATTAACTGCTATCTAAATGGGCAGCAAACTGAAGTTTTGTGGGACACAGGGGCCCAAGTTTTACTTGTGTCCGAACATTTCCTTAAGCAGAAATTTCCAGAAACAAATTTGCGAAATATTTCTGAATTGATCGACTGTGAGTTGAATGTTACTGCTGCAAATGGAACCTCGATTCCTTACAAAGGGTGGACCGAGCTTGAATTCACGTTAGCAAGCAATCAGAAGTCAATAATTGTTCCTTTCCTTGTTACAAAAGAAATACTTGATTTGCCACTTGTAGGATTCAATGTCATTGAAGAGTTTATAAAGACAGATATGTTTGAATCTGATTTGAAAAGAGTATTTTCTCATGTTCCTTCTGACAATATATCTGTGCTAACAGACCTAGTTAAGAGAAATAACGAAGCAGACTTTTGCTGTTTGAAAACTGGAAAAAAAGATCAATTAATTAAAAAAGGACAGTCATTTCAAGTTTCTTGTCGTCTCAATCATGGTCCGGTAGAGATAGCTACACCAGTCCTATTTGAACCAGACGAACTAGTAAACTTGCCAAGTGGAATATCTGTGAACGATACCTTGTTTACTTTAAAGCCAGGAAAGTCCAGCAAAGTCAAAATAGAAGTAGTAAATAACTCAAAACACGACATTGTGTTACCTCGTCATTCTGTACTTGGACGAGTAGAACTAGTTCAGTCAGTAACTGAAATTGATGTGCGCTTGAAGGAAAACACGGAAAGCGTCGATGTCGCCGCCCAGAACACGAATAGCAGCTCTTTCGACGGAAATATACCAGAACACATACGCAAGATTGATCTATCTAACCTTTCAGCTTCACAAAAACAATCTGCGTTTCGACTTTTAAGTGAAGAAAGTGAATCCTTTTCCAAAAATGATGATGATATTGGATCAGTCCCAGAATTGAAACTAGGAATAAATTTGATGGATAAAACCCCAGTGCAAAAAAATTATGTTGCAGTTCCTAGACCTCTCTACCCGGAAATGAAGGCTTACATAGAGGACTTACTAAACCGAAACTTTATACCAAAATCCAATTCTTCATATAGTTCACCAGTCGTTTGTGTTAGGAAGAAAGACCAAAGTTTACGTTTGTGCGTCGATTATCGAGCATTAAACCAGAAAACTGTACCTGACCGTCATCCAATCCCGCGAATACAGGAAAGCTTAGATAATTTAGGAGGAAATGCTTGGTTTTCTGTCCTAGATCAAGGAAAGGCATACCATCAGGGGTATATTAGTGATACAGATCAACATCTGACCGCTTTCATAACCCCCTGGGGTCTCTACGAATGGGTTCGTATTCCATTTGGTTTGCGTAATGCCCCAGGGGCCTTTCAGCGTTTTATGGAAAACTGTCTCGGTGATTTACGTGATAATGTATGTATTCCATACTTAGACGACGTAATTGTTTTCAGCAGTACTTTTGAGGAACATCTTACTAATCTTCGCAAGGTCCTAAGACGTCTTCGAGAGTATGGCGTGAAACTAAAACCGAGAAAATGCAAGCTTTTCCATAAAGAAGTCAATTTCTTAGGGAGAATCGTTTCAGAGAAAGGATACAAACTTGATTCTGAAAGCATTAAACCGATTTTGAACCTACAAAATTTGACTCCGAAAACAGTTGGTGATGTATGGAGACTCGTGGGACTTCTAGGATATTATAGGAGATATATCAAAAATTTCTCCAGGATTGCTAAACCAATTTATGATCTCCTAACCTCAGATCCTGATAACAGAGTAAAGGATAAAACAATCAAAAGTCGTCAGAATAAGTCAGCTACTCATCAAGTACCATCAAGCTGTTGTATTTTATGGACCGAAGAACATCAGAAAGTACTAGACAAACTTGTCGAAAAGTTAATAAACCCACCGATCATGGCTTATCCGAATTTTACAGATCCATTTATTTTGCACACCGATGCATCTGAGACTGGACTTGGAGCTGTTCTATACCAACGTCAGAAAGGAGTACTTAGAGTTATAGCGTACGGCTCACGCACTTTGTCCCCAGCCGAGAAGAACTATCATCCTCACTCGGGAAAGCTTGAATTTTTGGCTTTAAAATGGTCTGTGTGTGAACAGTTTCGTGATTACCTTTATTACGCTCCTTCGTTTATGGTTTATACCGATAGTAATCCATTGACTTACGTTTTATCATCTGCAAAACTGAACACATCCGTTCATTGATGGATAAGTGAATTAGCCGACTTTAATTTCAAAATTAAATATCGTCCAGGAAAAATTAATCGTGATGCAGACACTTTATCTCGTTTATCTCAGAATTTCGAATCGTATATGGAAACTTGTACGGAGGAAACAACGACCGATACGAGACAAGCTTTAGCATATGCAGCCAAAATAAGCGAACAAGGAGAGTCCACATGGATTTCGTCGTTAACTACTGATTATAATGTACTTGCAATCGGAGATTCAGGAAAGGAAAATACTTTTGAAAAGATTAATGCTGTCGATTTATGTCAATCTCAAGCTCAAAACCAAACAATCAGTCGCGTATTGAATTTTGTAAGTAGAAAAATTAAACCTTCTCCTCGTGAAATATCACGTGAGTCACAGAATGTAAAGCATTTACTACATGAATGGAATAAGTTGGAACTAACAAATAACGGTCTTCTTATTCGAAACAATGGATCGCGTAAACAAATCGTTTTACCATCGAAAAATCATAGATTTGTTATGAAAGAACTCCACGAAGAAGAGATGGGTCATTTAGGTACTGACAGGGTCCTTGATCTCGTTCGCCAACGTTTCTTTTGGCCTCATATGCAAACGGATATAGAACATTTTATTACAAATGTCTGTAGTTGCATAAAACAAAAGCGCCCTGTTCTTCCAATAAGAGCACCTTTACAACCAATTATGACAACATCTCCATTTGAATTAGTTTCGATAGATTTTCTACACCTTGAACGTAGCAAAGGCGGTTATGAGTATAGTTTGGTAGTTATGGACCACTTTACGAGGTTTGCACAAGCCTATCCTACACGAAATAAGTCCGCTAAAACCGCAGCTGAGAAACTTTATAACGATTTCATCCTGCGTTTTGGATTTCCAAAAGCGATACATCATGATCAAGGTGCGGAATTCAAAAACCGACTTTTCGATAGAATCCAAGAACTTTGTGGTATTAGACATTCTCGTACAACGCCATACCACCCTCAAGGAAATGGACAAGTGGAGCGCTTCAATCAAACTTTACTTTCCATGCTCCAAACATTACCTGAATCTTATAAGAGTTGTTGGCATGAGCACCTAAACAAAGTAGTTAATGCGTATAATTGCACGAGAAATGACTCAACTGGCTATTCTCCTGTCTTTCTCCTTTATGGTAGACATCCACGTGTACCTATTGATCTCATTTTCAATTTGGATCAATCGGTTGATAGTAAAGGTCATACAGAATATACGAATAAATGGAAGGCTGCGATGGAGGAGGCCTATGCCTTGCACAGAAGCGATCTTCAGCATCAGCTGTACGGAACAAGCGCTATTATGACAAGAAAGTCAGGTTTGTTGACTTAAAACCACATGATCGTGTGCTGGTAAGAAATCTGTCGGAGAGGGGAGGCCCTGGAAAACTACGTGCTTTTTAGGAAAAGGAAGTATATGTAGTTGTTCGCCGTAAAGATCCTTTATCGCCGGTATATGAAGTCAAACGAGAAACTGGTAATGGTCCTTCGCAAGTACTTCATAGAAATTTGCTTTTGCCATGCAATGATCTACCGATAGAAGATCCTGCATCTGCACAAAAGTCACACAAGAATGCTCGTCAACATCGAAATCGTAGATCACGTGTGTCACCTCGGTTGCAAAATCGCACCAGTCCAGCGGAAAGATCTATAGTAGAAGAAGATAGCAGTTCAAGTTCGGATGAAGAAGTAATAGTGATAATGCAGAGTGAGAATCCATCTGGAGATTCACAAGAACAATTCAGGATAATCAAGCAAACCACTCAGATTCCAACAACCAGCAAAACGAAATGCAAAGTGAACATGATGAACTAACATCTGTACCACTGCAAACAATTGTAGATCAAAATCAAAACGATTCACTAGAATCAGATTTGCGTCTTGACGAAGAAGAATCACGTCGTATTACTTCACAGAGTAATAATCAAAGTAGATCAGATAAACGATTGACACGTATTCGTCAACAACCATCTAGATTGACTTACTTTGCTCCAGGACAACCCAGTGTGATGCAAACTGTAGCGGAGAACATGCAGTTTGGAATACCTGTCTGTGGACCACAGTATCACTGGCCAATACCACAGACCGTAATATATCCACTATCACTCAGGTTTGATAGACCTATTTTCGTCATGGGACAATAAAGGAAATCAATTTTGTACATAGTGATACTTTCTTATCCTTACGTTTTAATTTGTTTAAGTCAAAAAAGATTGAACTATATTCCATTCGACTATTTGAACATCGCGGTACTAATGTACCTGATCGAATTAGCCTCGTCATTCGAAACAACTGTCGCCGGTAATGTACTGATCGATCGATAAGGCATAGTGCATTGATAGCTCGAGATATCATTCACTAACTTTGTTGCTGTTATTTTGTTTATTGGAGAATTCAAGAATCGCGCCAGTAACTCAGAGATAATTTCTCATCTTGTTGTTGAAGAACTAGAGAACACTCATGTAGAAGTTTGAAATTTTATTTTATCTATCGTTTAGAGTTAGAGACAACTTTTCTTTAGAGGGGGAGAATGTAGGGCTGTGACAATGTATCACTTAAAATCCATTAGGCAACCCCCGTGTTGTAAATGTTATAACCCCGGGATACGAAGATAAAAAGGTATCTGATTGTGATTGGAACATACATATAGATATAGCGAATGAGAAAATGTAATGTTGTGTTGATGAGATAAAATTATTGTTGTGTTGTGTTCGAAAAGCGTCTCATCTTGTCAATGTCGAACCTGCTCCTTAAAGTAAAAGAGTTGCAAGTGCAGGGATGTTATATTTGCAAGATGCCCGAATATTTTGTACTTTTCTTGCTAAGTTTCTTGGGTTTTAGCCATAAAGCGGTTTGGTATCCCTCAATCTTTATTCTGCTGTAGTTTGTAAGGAGAAATGCGTGGGGATTCCCAAGTTCATCTCACGATTGGAGATACATTAAATCCTTTGTTTCCGAACAACTACATTATAGAATTGTGACTGCAGAGAGGTCTGGAAATTGTTTGGCAGAACCTACGGGAATAATTAATAATTGCTAGGATTTTTAGCGTGCTATTCACTTCTTGCTTACACTTGTCAGTTGGAGGAAAGGATGTCGCTATGCTAGGCCACTCGGACATTGTTTACAATGGAGATGTTATTTGTAACTTATATATGACTCTCTATTTTTGCAACACAGTTATTGTAGGCTAAAGCTAGAACGTCATCCAATTTATTCTGTGGATTATTGCAGTTTGATACATCTCTTTCCATGCCTTTTCCTTGCATTATTTTGAGGAAACTATCGCGTGCACTCTCTTGAAAACCGTGAGGGGCTTCTCATATTACTCTCAGTCCCCATAGCTGATGCCATCCTTATTCCCAGTACAGTTTCCAGCTAAATTCCAGTACTAGTTAGTTATAACACTTTCATAGTTCTTTTCACTATGAAATGCGTCTTTGCTTAAAAACAGTTGCACTCCTTTCTAAGATCATTTGCTATAAATGCCATTAATGCTTCCATAGATCATTCTGTACATGATCATATAGTTTTAAAGGAGTACTTACTACTAGATAGCATGATCATTCCTATTGTGTAGACATGATTCCGGAGCCCCTGCCATCACCTCCCATCCCAAGTATGGTTATTGTTTGAAACCCCGAGTTGATGGTTTACATTGTATAGCATGTTACCAATACATAGCAGTATTCTTTTATTTTTTTTGAAGTAAGACTATGGAGTCCTCTCAGGTATCAGAATTCTATAAAACCTAATTTAATGGCTAAATAAAGTTAATATACCAATTAACATAGTGTTACTGGATGCTACCATATTACAGGTTTATCTCTCAGACCTAATTGTGTACCTCATTGGAGAAGATTTGTGATCACCAACTATATCATAGTCATAGTCATACCTGTCAATTGATGGGCTATGTTGTATACGTTATACGTTGTTGCAATTATACCACTAGATTTTACAACACTCTCTACGTTAGAATTGAAATATGCAGGAGACAATGCGTGATGTTATTCACTAATGTCTCATTGTAAAGAACAGTTTGAACAACTATGTGCTTATTTCATATACAGTATAGGAGACTAGCTTAGTACAGATAGCCCGCTAAACGCGGGCTCCCCTTATCCCAGTTCAAAAGTTGCAGATTAGCCTTGGAAAGACTAACGCTGTGCCCCCATAAACATGCATGGTTTACATTTTCGATGAGCAAGGATGAAAAAAGCTCGCATAGGATCACTAGAAGGTGACATCATGAGCCTCTGTTATGGAGCACATGACCTTTGGCCTTGCATTGTGCAAATCGAAGAAAATTGCCAGAAAAAATTGTGCAAGAAATGCTCGGATACCTGCGCTAGGCTACGGGGCTTCTTGACTTTCAACCTTTTACTGTACGGCCCCGTAGCCTAGCGCAGGTATCTGAGCATATTTTGCATAATTTTTTCTCGTAATTTTCCTCGATTTACACAATGCAAGGCCACAGGTCACGTGCTCCATGACAGAGGCCCATGATGTCACCTTCTCTTGATCCTATGCGAGCCTTTTGGATTCTTGCTCCTCAAAAATGCAGACCATGCAGCTTTCATGGGGGCACAGCGTTAGTCTTTCCAAGGCTAATCTGCAACTTTTTAACTGGAATAAGGGGAGCCTGTGTTTTGCGGGCTATCTGTACTAAGCTATCTCTATATACTAAGATGCCTATATGATAATTTATGCCAAACCAATCAGATTGCTCAGATTTGTACCACGTGACCTGATTCCGCCTACACGATCTCCTCCCAGGGTATTTGTCCCATGGCCCCCAAATTTCTGTTGAGGGTAGCCATTTGGGTCTACTACTTACATAAGAAGAGATCTGATTTTTATCATTTTATTTCGCCGAGTTATTCCACTTTCCTCTTATCGCCATTACCAGCAATTCTGTTGCTCCTTCCTGCTGGACCGCGTGTTGTCAGTTTTGCGAGCGGTCCAGTAGGACTAAGTAACTGTGTGTGTTATCGCGAGGAGACTTTGGTTGCAGTTCTTCCAGGTAAGCCAGCTCTAATTTCCTGAAATGGTTTGAGTTAAGAATTCCTGTATGTCCTTTGTCCATTTCATCTGTATTCTACTGTTGCCAGCCATTTATTTCCATATCTTTCAACGAGATTCAGCCACCTTCCCTCGAGTGAATTACCGCCATGACAGTTCTTCTCAAAGTTGTTCGATTCTGTGTACTAAATCACTGTGCTTTTACTGCTAAATTGCGAAAAGATATTCAACATATGTTTGACTTTGTATTCGGTGCTAGATTATGGTAGGTTGTTTGCTTTTCATGCCTATTTAGATGAAATGGAATACCGTCCGTGCTTGCTGCTTTCAGTTGGCAATGTTTTGATTAGGACTACCGTATAGTTGTCGTGTGACTTGGAGGCGAATTTCGTTGCTCTGCCTCCAGTTTAATGCTTTTTCGCTTGATTTCATTTGCTAAGGTATCCTACGTTTCTTACTACATTGTGATGAAATGAGTATGGTATGTTTACTGTTGTATTCCTTGCTAGCTTGGACTTTATCCATTGCTTTTACCACATGTATGAATGACATAGGATACGGTTGTGTTTGGGGATAAAGTATTGGTATGTGGAATACTTTCACTGAAGTATGTATAGGGCTATTGCTGAATTTGGTTACCCTAATTTTGCAGTTTTTACTCTCACTCTTTACTTTTGTCATAGTGCGTACTGTGAAATGCGAGGGGATTCCCAAGTTCATCTCACGATCGCAGATACCTGTTGTCCTTTGTTTTGGATTTAATTGCGGTCTTTTGAGGGTGATTCCATTCCATAACTTTGCTTCAGGGGCAATAAGCTCATGGCAGTTCCGCTCAGCTTCGCTTGATGTTCTGTTCTAAATTACCATTTTGTTACTGCAGAAGTATGGTTATGATATTGAGGCAGTATTTAATGCAATATTTGCTGATGTACTAGGAGCTTTTACCTTGCTCTTGATTCTTAGTATGTGCACGTGAATTGGATGTTAGGATGTCTCAAGAGTTTGGGAACTTTGCTTACATTTGAGATATTGCACTTACAGTCGAATATACTCCTTGATTTTATCATACACGTTTTACAGGCAAACACTAAGATGTTACCAACTTTATTCTCAGCTCAGTAACTCTCTTTTTATTGTGTTTTCACTGTATTTACAGTAGGCTTTGAACATAGTTATTTCCACAATAGATGGTAGAGTTATTCTGGTCAAGTCAATTTTAAGGGGTTCCACTATACTGAATGTTCTTCTGTTGGGACACAGTTCCCCTTCTTTCTGAGATCATTTGTTATAAATGCCATTACCGAATTCCATAGATCATTCTGCACGTGATGATATACTCTTAAGGGATGAATTAGTACTAGATATGACCATCATTTTTATTTCCTAGACTTAATTTATGAAGCCCCTTGCCCCCACTGAGGTAATGCCTTCGTTTGACATCTGAGTTGATGATACAGGATATATATTATTACTCATTTCAAAGAATTACTGACTTCCATAGATCATTCTGCATATGATATTATAGTTTTTTTAGGGATGAATTAGTACTAGATAGCAATATTTGATTTATGGGGCCACTTTCCCCTATCCAACTACAATTATTGGTTGAAATCTGAATTTCACATGGTTGTAACAGATAATTTAGTACTGGATAGCTGCATTATTTGTTTTGTATAGCCATAACCTATGGACTCCCCCTAAGAACTTTGGCTGATATCTAATATGATTCACACTGCTCAATCATGGGTTGTACAATCTGTTATATATAATATAATTGTGTGATATAGGACTACTAAGCAATATTCTTTTGTTTTATCACCTTGAACTACCAAGTCCTATCACAGATTCCAGTTGTATAACACCTACGTTTATGGATCAGACTTGACTGTGTACCTCTGTGGACAGGATTAGTGGTCACCTATATGATAACAGAACCACTCATACCTGCCAATTCATGTGCTATATTGCATCTGTTATAACAACTTAAAATTATTTCCAAAACTCCTTAAGTTAGAGTTGAGTGAAGCAGGAGACAACATGTCATGTAGTTTCATTAGTGCCTCATTGTAGAGAGCATTTTAAAAACTTTTGTGCATTCAACAATTTGTATAATAGAGACTAGCTTAGTACTGATAGCCCGCTACACGCGGGCTTCCTTAGCCCCAGTTCAAAAGTTGCATATTAGCCTTGGAAAGACTAACGCTGTGCCCCCATGAAAGTTGCTTGGTCTGGTCGCATAGGATCACAAGAAAGTGAGGTCATGGGCCTCTGCGATGGAGCACGTGACTTTCGGCCTTGCATTGTGCACATCGAAGAAAATTGCGAGACAAAATTGTGCAGAAAATGCTCGGATACCTGCGCTAGGCTACGGGGCTTCTTGATTTTCTTCCTTTCCCTTTACTGCCCCGTAGCCTAGCGCAGGTATCCGAGCATTTTTTGCACAATTTTGTCTCGCAATTTTCTTCGATTTGCACAATGCAAGGCCGAAAGTCACGTGCTCCATCGCAGAGGCCCATGACGTCACCTTCTTGTGATCCTATGCGACCAGACCAAGCAACTTTCATGGGGGCACAGCGTTAGTCTTTCCAAGGCTAATATGCAACTTTTGAACTGGGGCTAAGGAAGCCCGCGTGTAGCGGGCTATCAGTACTATCTCTATATACTAAGATGCCTATATGGTAATTTCTGTCAAACCAATCAGATTGCTCAGATTTGTACCACGTGACCTGATTCCGCCTACATGATCTCCTCCCAGGGTATTTGTCCCATGGCCCCCAAATTTCTCTTGAGGGTAGCCATTTGGGTCTACCACTGACATAAGAAGAGATATGATTTTTATAATTTTTTTTCGCCGAGTTATTCAACTTTCTTCCCATCTCCACTCACAGCAATACTGTTGCTCCTCCCTGCTGGACCTCATGTTGTCAGTTTTGTGAGCGGTCCAGTAGGACTAAGTAACTGTGTGTGTTATCGCGAGGAGACTTTGGTTGCAGTTCTTCCAGGTAAGCCAGCTCTATTTTCCTGAAATGGTTTGAGTTAAGAATTCCTGTATGTCCTTTGTCCATTTCATCTGTATTCTACTGTTGCCAGCCATTTATTTCCATATCTTTCAACGAGATTCAGCCACCTTCCCTCGAGTGAATTACCGCCATGACAGTTCTTCTCAAAGTTGTTCGATTCTGTGTACTACATCAACGTGCTTTTACTGCTAAATTGTGAAAAGATATTCAACATATGTTTGACTTTGTATTCGGTGCTAGATTATGGCAGGTTGTTTGCTTTTCATGCCTATTTAGATGACATGGAATGGCGTGCTTGCTGCTTTCAGGTGGCAATGTTTTGATTAGGGCTACCGTATAGTTGTTGTATTACTTGGAGGAGAATTTCGTCATTCTGCCTCCAGTTTAGTGTTTTTTCACTTGATTTTATTCGCTAAGTTATCCTACGTTTCTTACTACATTGTGATGAAATGATTACGGTATGTTTACTGTTGTATTCCTTGGTAGCTTGGAATTTATCCATTGCTTTTACCACATGTATGAATGACATAGCATAGGGTTGTGTTTGGGATAAACTCTTGGTATGTGGAATGTTTTCACTGAAGTATGTGTAGGGCTATTGCTGAATTTGTTGGTTACCCTAATTTTGCAGCTTTTACTTTCACTCTTTACTTTTGTCGTAGTGTGTACTGTGAAATGCGAGGGGATTCCCAAGTTCATCTCACGATCTCAGATACCTGTTGTCCTTTGTTTTGGATTTAATTGCGGTCTTTTGAGGGTGATTCCATAACTTTGCTTCAGGGGCAATAAGATCACGGCAGTTCCCCTCAGCTTTGCTTGATTTTCTCTTCTAACTTACCGTTTTGTTACTGCAGAAGTGTGGTTATGATATCGAGGAAGTATTTAATGCGAAATGTGCTGACGTACTAGGAGCTTTTAGCTTGCTCTTGATTCTTAGTATATGCACGTGAGTTGGATGTTAGGATGTCTCAAGAGTTTGGGCATTTTGCTTACATTTGAGATATTGCCCTTACAGTCGAATATACTCCTTGATTTTATCATACACGTTTTACAGGCAAACACTAAGATGTTACCAACTTTATTCTCAGCTCAGCAACTCTTTTTTATTTTGTTTTCACTGTATTTACAGTAGGCTTCATAGTTATTTCCACTATAGATGGTAGAGTTATTCTGGTCAAGTCAAATTTAAGGGGTTCCACTATACTGAATGTTCTTCTGTTGGGACACACTTCCCCTTCTTTCTGAGATCATTTGTTATAAATGCCATTACCGAATTCCATAGATCATTCTGCACGTGATGATATACTCTTAAGGGATGAATTAGTACTAGATATGACCATCATTTTTATTTCCTAGACTTAATTTATGAAGCCCCTTGCCCCCACTGAGGTAATGCCTTCGTTTGACATCTGAGTTGATGATACAGGATATATATTATTACTCATTTCAAAGAATTACTGACTTCTATAGATCATTCTGCATATGATATTATAGTTTTTTTAGGGATGAATTAGTACTAGATAGCAATATTTGATTTATGGGGCCACTTTCCCCTATCCAACTACAATTATTGGTTGAAATCTGAATTTCACATGGTTGTAACAGATAATTTAGTACTGGATAGCTGCATTATTTGTTTTGTATAGCCATAACCTATGGACTCCCACCAAGAACTTTGGCTGATATCTAATATGATGCATGCCGCTCAATCAGGAGCTTTACACTCTGTTATATATTATATAAAGGTGTGATATAGGAATACTAAGCAATATTATTTTGTTTTATCACCTTGAGCTACAAAGTCCTATCACAGATTCCAGTTGTATAACACCTATGTTTATGGATCAAACTTGATTGTGTACCTCTGTGGACAGGATTAGTGGTCACCTATATGATAACAGGACCACTCATACCTGTCAATTCATGTGCTATATTGTATCTGGTATAACATCTTAAAATTATTTCCAGGACTCCTTAAGTTACAGTTGAGTGAAGCAGGAGACAATATGCCATGTAGTTTCATTAGTGCCTCATTGTAGAGAGCATTTTAAACAATTCTGTGCATTCAACAATTTGCAAAATAGAGACTAGCTTAGTACTGATAGCCCGCTAGAATGCGGGCTTCCCTAGCCCCAGTTCAAATGTTGCATATTAGCCTTGGAAAGACTAACGCTGTGCCCCCATGAAAGTTGTTTGGTCTGGTCGCATAGGATCACGAGAAGGTGACGTTATGGGACTTTTGATGGAGCACGTGACTTTCGGCCTTGCATAGTGCAAATCGAAGAAAATTGCGAGAAAAAATTGTGCAAAAAGTGGCCGGATACCTGCGCTAGGCTACGGGGCAGTAAAGGGACAGGAAAAAAGGCAAGAAGCCCCGTAGCCTAGCGCAGGTATCCGACCACTTTTTGCACAATTTTTTCTCGCAATTTTCTTCGATTTGCACAATGCAAGGCCGAAAGTCACGTGCTCCATCGCAGAGTCCCATAACGTCACCTTCTCGTGATCCTATGCGACCAGACCATGCAACTTTCATGGGGGCACAGCGTTAGTCTTTCCAAGGCTAATATGCAGCATTTCAACTGGAGCTAGGGGAGCCCGCGTTCTAGCGGGCTATTAGTACTAAACTTGCACTACTAGTCTTCCTTATGGGACCGTTGATCACCCTCCTAGCTCAGTCCGTGTTGCATATGGTTGGCCAGGCTGGCCCGATTTCACTTCCTTTGGTTCCAGAGCCCTAGGGATATCACTTCCTATCAACAGCCCTACGTCTGCATCGATTTCTGCAATATCCACACCGGCAAGGTGGGGGAAGCCTTGAAGATCGCATCAACTTGCACGATCTTTATTGGTTACTAGTAGATGAAGTGTAGAAAATACTCGTGGCAGTTCTATGATGTTATTATCATCCAGATCACTAATCTGAAGTTGTAACATGGTCGTCTTATGGTCTTTATCTGCTGTGTCTAGAGTGGTCAATGAGATGGTTGTATCCTTTTCCTTTGCATGTAGTTGACTCATGAGTTTTTACAGGCAAAACGTTGTATTTGATCCTGTGTCATGGAATGCGTATGTCTTTATGACCTCTTGTTTGTTTCCTGGAAGCCTCACCTTTACTGGCACTATTGCCAAACTCGTACAGACTCTGTTGTTGGAGATCCCCAGCTTTCCTCCTATATATCTGCATCTCCCAACAGGTTCTTTGTTATCATCTGTACCTTGGAGTTGTTTAATTAATTCTGCTTTATGCCCTTTTATGTCTCCCTTTTGCTGCTGAATATTACCTTTGTTGACTATAGGGTGTAGAAAAGTTGAATGCTTTACCCTGCAGCCATCTACCTTACAAAAACTGTCCTCTGGACAGTCCTTTACTAAGTGACCAGACATTAGACAGTTCCTACAAAGTCCCTTTGTGTTGACTATGTTGTAGCGTTCATTGACAGACTTGTTGCGAAAGTCATTACACTGAGAAAGCCAGTTATTGTTCTTACACAGTACGCATAGACGGTGATTGTATGACTTGCCTTGTAGGTCACAACCTTTCTGGTCTGTCAATATACCAATTGAAGCTCTTGGCCTCGAGGTACCATTTGTGCCATGGTTACCAGTTCTTGAGTGTTCTGATCCTTGGCTATCAGTGTTTGAGACTAAAATGTCACCAAAAACAGGATGTGATGCTGATCTTGCTCTTTTTTCTACAAATAAGGCAACATCTTCAATTGTGATCTCTCTTTGTTGGCACTCAGATATGTCATCAGCAATATCATGCCATCTACGTTTCATGTTGAATGGAAGCCTGTTGATTATCTTTTTTAGGCAATCTGGGTTATTTATCCGACCAAGGTAGCCAATATCCTTCAATGCATTTCTACAAGTTGTCAGAAGAATAGAGAACTTCCTTAGGTCCTTGCACCTTTCAGCCTTTATGGGTGGCCATGATGTCATGCGTTCCACATAGGCTGTTGCTATCTTGTAGTCTTGACCATAGCACTCTTTGAGAAGTCGTCCTGCCTCTTTATACCCTTCTGCATGGTTCATTGACAAGCAACTACGCATCAGTTCATGAACATCACCACTAGTATATTGTACCAGATAGTAAAGCCTAGCACTACTGCTGTCGGTTCTTGACTCAATCAGGCTTTCAAATGCTCGTATAAAACTTGGATACTCAATGGGATTTTCTCCGAAAATTGGTAGCTCAGGTTGAGGAAGCATCAGAGGTAATGTATGCTCTTGTTGTGTGAGTAACAGCTCTTCCATCCTTTGCATGTAAGGATTTGGCTGTGCTTGCATATAAGGCATTGGCTGTGAACTATAGTAGGGCATGGCTGGATATGAACAGGGTGTTAAATGTTGCTCGTTAACAGCTTGAGGTACACGATGCCAGTCCTTCGCATCTGGATTTAGTTTGCTAATAATAGGGTTGTCTTCCTTTGCTTCCATCACAGGGTTTGTGGTGGATTCCTTATGGGAATGGCTAAGCTCCTCTTAAGGCAGAGCAGGCATATTGCGCTCAGTGTTCTGCAAAAGCCATGAGTTAACTAAGGAACTTGGTTGCATAGGGTCCTCAGGGAGTACACTCTTGACCCTAGTACTTGCCTTGCTTCCTTCAGCTTCAGCTAAAGCTTCTTCTTCTGCCTCAGTCTCTGCTAGCCCTGCCTTAATCTGGAGTTCTCGCTTTACTTGCTTAAGCTGTAGCTGCTTCTGTTCTATTTCATTTAAGCCTGGTTTCCATATAATCGCCGAGGATCGCTGAGGATTACTGAGGATCGCTGGTGTTCAGGATCGCTGAGGATTGCTGAGGATCGCTGAGGATCGCTGAGGATCGTTATATTTTCTGACAGAATTTTGGCGCGCATAAGCACGAATCTTTTTATGTTGCAATGGCGCCAATTAATGATGAACAATTTATGCTGCAAGCAAGTTTCTTCGTGATACTTTCTCTAAAGAAGGAAGCAGAGCAATGTAAACGAAGAAAGCATCGATTTTGGGTTCAAATAATACTTCAGAAAAGGAAGGAACATGGTGTGTTCAATGCACTCGTGCAGGAACTGCGGTTGAGCGACCGTGAATACTTTTTCAGGTAAAATTGCCTATATGAAAGCTATCAATCTAATGACAAATAGAGATCGGCTTGGATTTGTACAATCTCTGAAATCGACGGCCAGGCACTGAATATATATATATATATATATATATATATATATATATATATATATATATATATATATATATATATATATATATAATACTTCCATTGCTTAAAGCAACTGGAGTTCACATTTGGTCCAATAGACTAAATTTAGATTCAGAGTGCTGAATATGCAAAGTTATCTAATATCGTCAGATGTCGTAAACATATTTCATTCCTACAGGTTTATTCGTATGTCTCCTGAAAGATTTGAGCATTTGTTGTTGCTTGTAGGACCTAGTATTTCAAAAAAGCCGTGTAGATCCAGATCTCCTATTCCTGCCAGTGAGCGATTGGCATTAACACTACGCTACTTAGCAACGGGGGACTCACAGCAGTCAGAGTCCGTCTATTTTCGTATTGGACGTGCAACAGTTTCTAACATAATTAGAGAAACTTGCAACAAGCTATGGCAATGTCTTCAACCAGGATACCTAAGTGCATCATCGGCAGAAGATCAATGGAAAGCAATTTCCTATGAGTTCAGACTAGAGTGGAATTTCCCTCATGGCTTAGGAGCTTTGGATGGCAAACACATTGCCATGGAATGTCCTCATGATGGTGGATCTGCTTTTTATAACTATAAGAACTTCCACAGCATTGTTTTAATGGCCATATGTGATGCAAGATATTGTTTCACATTGGTTGACATTGGGGGATATGGTAGGGAAAATGATGCTGGGTTACTTAGCCAGTCCCCATTTGGGCAAGCACTTGAAAAGGGAAGAGAAACATTAAATATTCCATCACCAGAACATGTAGGACCATTCAATCTTCCTTATGTGTTTGTGGGGGGTAAAATTTTCCCTTTGAAACCATGGCTTATGAAGCCATATCCTGGTAAAAACCTTGATGAGCCTAGGAGAATCTACAATTACAGGCAGTCAAGAGCAAGAAGAACAATTGAAAACTCTTTTGGCATCTTGGCTGCAAGGTGGCGTGTCTTTCGCAGACCCATTAGAGCTGCTATAGAGACAGTTGAGGGAATTGTGAAGGCAGCTGTATGCCTTCATAATTATTTGCGTTTGATAGACAATACACATAATATTCCTGCTGGATTTGTAGATAAAGAAGATGACAGTGGGGACATTATTCCTGGTGACTGGAGAAACATAGTAAGGAACGATGATGGAGGGCTAACTAGTTTTAATCAAATAGGCAGCAACAGGTATGGTTTTGAAGCAAACAGAGCAAGAGAGGACTTTTTGAAGTACTTCAACAGTGCAGAGGGCTCAGTAAGTTGGCAGCTGCAACATGTTAGGAATTGTGGAAGAATAAATGTGCCTGACTCATCCCTGTAGACAATACCACTTGGAGTTTGCTTTGTTTTGATATATCTTATTGACATTCTAAATGACAGCTGATGTTTGATATATTGTTCTTATGTTCTGTTGCATATGCCTTTGTGAGATTACTATTGCAACTACAATTAAATTTTGAAATCTCATATCTCACTGGTGGTAGTTTTACCAAAAATGCAGTATAATTGATATTGAACAACTAATAGGCTCTCATTGACTCTGAGTAGCATTCTTGGACATGCAAAAACAAAAAAATTTATGCTGCTTGGATTTAGACTGTTCTAAAATCAAAGTACAGATAGCAGAATTAACTAATAACCAGCTTTAGTTCAAAATACTATCATCTTCTGATACTAACTAAATTTTTATATTAAACAAATACAAAGTAGATATGCTAGAAAAGTAGCCAAATGTTTTATAGAAGATATTAGAAATATTATGCCTTTTAGATTTCAGCGTATGTTATTTGTTCCTTCCCATTCTGGGATGTTGATTCAGTGGCCAGTGAAAAAGATTCACCAGAACTCTGCAACTGAGAAAATTTAGGTGAGAAGACAACTTGCTGTACAAAATTTTGAAGAGCACTTGGGTTAAATGGCAGACCATTAAATCCAGGATAACTGCATAAAGTTGCATTCTGTGGTTGCACATTCATTTCAGCTTGGAACATAAGCTGCTCCACCTGGAGCCTGAAAAGTGCTTTGGCTTGCTTTGGTAGCTGCTTCATTCTTTGGATGAGGCTCCTGCAAAATAAGCTCTCTTCTCCCTCATCCTCATTGTCATCCTTTGAATCTTTTTTCTGTAAATATGCTGAAAGAGAAGTGGCAGTTCTTACTAAGGCGCTATTTATTGCATTTTGAGGCTTGACTCTAGAGTTAGCCCATGACTTTCTCGATATACGTGAGGGGCATTTCTTCAGTGGTCTAGCAATCTCATCTTCTGATAAGGCCTCATTGCCCTTTCTTTTAGCACTTTCATCATGATAAATATCATCTTCAACATCAGGACCATTATCCGGATGAAGTTCATGTAGGAACCCATCATCATCCACCAATTCATCTTGTTGATCAAGGAAACTTTGGCTGGAGCTACTCTGGCTTGAAGATGTATTTATGATGGTACTAAACTTCTTTGGTAAATTATCACTGGTTTTCCTATGTTCTGTAAAAACTGAAAGCCATTCCAAATTGCCAAATTCTGGTGGAACTGGAATATTGGAACGTCCTGACCCAGAAGAGATGTTGTTTCTACGCTTTAGAAATCGTCCGTAGGCAGTTCGTATATTTTTGAACACGAGTTCAGCTTCTTCGGGTCCTATGTTGTGCTTCTCCCCCAATGCTGCCCAGCAATTCATCTTCTTATATTTGTCTTTAAAATCTCTGCTAAATTTATTATAAAGACAATCGTACTGCTGCAAATCCTCCATAAACCTCACCTTGTCCAGATTCATATCTCCAGCCATTTTGCAATTGCCAATGCTTGAATTTCTCTTGTCAACTCAACTGTATCATGGGATATTTGGGTCACTGAGGTTCGCTCACAATCGCTGGTGCATTTCCATTAATTTTTCAGGATCGTTCACGATCTTTATGGATCGTTCACGACCGCTGTAATAGAACTCACTTCTATTCCAGCGATCCCCAGCGATCCCCAGCCATCCGATCTTTCACGATCGCTGAGGATCATTGGGCTTTTTAAGTGCGGTTTCAACATGATCGTTGACGATCACTACAGACCTTCAGGGATCCTCAACGATCCTCAGCGATCCTCAGCGATCCTCAGCGATCATATGGAAACCAGGCTTTAACTTCCCAAGTGTAGAGGCCTTTTGCAAGTAGCCCCGCCTATTTTGCTGAGAGTTTTGCCTTTTGTACTAGAAATTGAGCTTCCAACACTGGACAATCTTTTACTCTTCCTGCTTGGTTGGCCGAATCACAGGGTGTAACAAGCGATTGTGAATTCAAAGGCAGATTTTCTGTTTTGCCCAAAAGTTTGGCTTTGCATTTTTCAAGAGAGTGGGCTAGCTCCTTGAACTTCAGGTCTTCAAATCTCATATGGTCATTGGACTCCTCAATTCTAATTTCTCCATTAGAGTATCATGATATAGAACATGAGCCCTCGCTAGTCCTTCAAAACTAGATATCAGTTCCGATAATTTCTTCTCCACTTCAGAACTGTCTGTCAATTCTTCAAAGATAGCGCTAATTTCATTGCGTTTCTTTGTAAAAACACCCTTCAGCGACACTTCTGTCCCATTTCACTTGTCCGGACATTTTCGGAAGAGCAACGGCCTCTCCCAATAGGACTTCCGTAATTTCCGATTCCTCGACGAATTTAATCTCGGTTTTATCACTCTTCATTTTCTCAATTGTACATTCCCTACACTTAAGATCCTGTCATAAATTCCGATCAGAACTGTGAACTAACACAGCTCAGTTTGCTAATTGATACTTGATGCACGATAATGAGATTACAAAAGGAACAAATTTGTACCGAGATAGATAATCCAATGGGAGCAAATTCAAACTAATGTAGTCTTCGTACACAAGCAAACTCACATTCAATCGCAACAATCGTTCATTTGTTTCAAAAAGGATTCAGTAGATAAATTTGAAACTAGCAATAAAAGCAAATCAAGCAAATAGTGAACTTATTGTAAATCGATATGATGCTAATGCCATAGATTGCATATTATTGATCTGTTGCCTTGATTGTACTTTAATAGTTATAGTTCTGATGTTGGTGGGTATTGGGGTTGTGTTTATTTGTATTGATCTGTATCGAATTGTGTTGGGTTTTATTGAATTCTGTTGGTTTGAATTTGGTCTCCTGGCTTGCTTGCATAGAGTAGAGTATATTCTTGGAGTTTCTTAAGTCGCTGGTAGATTGATAGCCGATATTTGCTAGACGATAGATCAATCATACTTCTCCTGTCCTAACTCTGTCCATAGCATCGATAACCCTAAATGCGTGCTCTCTACAGGGGGTGTATAGGTGATAGGCTAGAGGGTAATAACGGCTGCTATTGTTTGTGATTTAAGCTAACACCGGGGCTGCAGTATATTTGCACACTTGCATTGGATTAACGGATAATGCCAACCATCTTCCACTTGGATTTGTAGGTAGAAAAGATTCAACAGGAAAAATCATTCCTGGTGATTGGTGTTGGGTAATCCCGCGCACCCACGCATATACACAGTAGGTACAGCGCACATTATATTGTTATGTTAATTTTTTAGATTTCGGTATTAGTTAGAGTATGCATGCCACGAGGAGTAGAACTGACGAATTGATTATGAGTGATTAAATTTACATTGGAGTGAGAGTTGTTTTCTTCAGTTCATTCTGCGATATAGACTGATAACCTTTCAAACTAGCAGAATTGGAGAGAAATCTCCAACAAATTGGTCCACCGTCGCCCGAAGGAACAGTTGATTTCGTTAGGATGGCTGAAGTTGACAAAGTGAAAAAGTCACGTACAACGTGCAGAAGGAGTGTCACAAAGCTGGTAGGTAGAGTCGAAGACATGCTAAAAAATGGAATCGATGGAGTAGATGCCGGAGGTATTGGCAAACTTAAGCTTATTCAAACGGAACTTTCGGATAAATCGAAGGAGTTGAAGGAATCAGATAAAGTAATTTTGGACGATTTAACCGATAAAGATGCAGATGAAGATGCCATCGATAAAGAATTGGATGATACTCAGGAGTACAAGGAGAAAATCTCTGGTGCTCTCTATGTACTTGAAGATGCCTTGCAGAAATTAACAGCGAACAGACAGTTACCCCCAAGTCAAGGGAGTGAATCTCAAGAAGGCCTAATTGCGCAAGCGGCGCATAGCTCAGATACCACGCTCAATTCAGAATCAAGTGGCGGATCAAGATCCATAAACGTCAAGCTCCCAAAATTGGAATTAAGCAAATTTTCTGGAAAAGTCCATGAATTTCAGGAGTTTTGGGACGGCTTCAAGAGCGCAATCCATGAAAATGAGAGTTTAGCTAGTGTAGATAAGCTCAAATATTTGAGATCATTTCTCCTAGAGCCAGCGAAGAGTGTGATAGCAGGCATGCCCTTGACAGATGCAAGCTACAATTCCGCTATTGAGCTGTTGAAGAAGAGATTCGGAAAACCAGAGGAGATCCAACGTGCTCACATCAACCATCTTTTGCACCTACCCCCTGTTTTCAATGAGAAAAGTGTTAATCGCCTACGTACGCTGCATGACCAGATAGAGATGCACTTTCGTGGGCTCGAGGCTCTTGGTGTGGACAAGATTAAATATTCAAGCATAGTAGTTCCAGAGCTGATGGAAAAGATACCAGAGTCAATCAGATTCAATATGATCCGTGGAAGTGAAAAAAGTCTCTCTTCGTGGTCCTTGGATGAATTACTTGCTGCCTTGGAAAAGGAGCTGAGCATTAGAGAAAGCTACGCACCTCTGATGAAGAATGGCGGAGGAAATCAGCAAACGAGACATGGCAGGCGAGAAGAGTACCATGGAGGGACAGCCACAGCACTATACGTTGTGAAAGATGGCGGCAAGGGCAACTGCGTTTATTGCCTTGAAGATCATGCAGCAGAGAGCTGTGAAAAAGTACAAGGCATTGAAGAACGAAAATGTATCCTACGCAGATATGCAAAGTGTTTTATTTGCTTAAATTCAGGTCACCGATCATTTGAATGTAGAAATAAAGATAAATTTAAGTGTAGAGTATGTAACGGGAGACACCACACTTCAATTTGTAGATATAGGCCCAATGCTGCGCTTGGGAATAAGGAAACCCTAGCAAAGGCAAGCGCACCTTCGCCCCTTAATGCTAACGCGACATCCTGGGTGGGAAGTACTGGATCTGGGGGGAATGTTGCGCTGCAAACAGCCTTGGCAAATGTGGAAGGAATGAAGAAAGAAACAGTGAGAGTGCTATTCGATACAGGTAGCCATAAATCATTTATAACTGCTGAGGTTGTTGCAAAAGTAGGTCTGCGCCCAGTGAGGAGAGAGGACTTAGGGATTCTGCCTTTTGGGAGTACGGATGCAGAGGTAAAAACAAGAGATGTGGTTGAAGTCAGTCTGGTTCCAGTGAATGGAAAGAAGAAAGTTACTATACAGTGTTATGTAGTTGATGAAATATCTTCTATTGCAAATGCACACCCTGAAGTAGTTAAAGAAACCTACCCCCATTTGCATAACATTTGGTTCTCAGATATTTGCAGGCACAAGGAAACACTTAAAGTAGACATTTTGATTGGTTCAGACAGTTTATGGAATTTTCAAGAGAGCGAAATCAGACGAGGGGGGCCTAATGAGCCGGTTGCTGTAAAGACTACTCTTGGCTGGGTTCTCTCCGGACCACTGACAGGTATGACTTTGAATTCTATCGAAAACATTAATGTTAATTTTCTACCATCATTTCCATCGAAATCAGGCAAGATAGAAGAGACAGTTCAAAAATTGTGGGACTTAGAAACAATCGGAATTAGGCCAGAAAATGAAGTGCATGAACATGTTATTGATAACATTATTTTTACAGGAAAAAGATATTCTGTAGGCCTTCCATGGAAAGCTGGACACAAGGCACTCCCCACTAATTATGAAAATTCTCTAATAAGATTGAAGAGCCTTGGTAAGAAACTAAGAAAAGATCCTCCCACACTTGCTAAATATAATGAAATTATAAATGAACAGGTTGAATCTGGAGTGATAGAGCAAGTAACAGAATTGGAACCAGCTGAGAAAACGTTCTACCTTCCACACATGGCTGTGGTAAGAGCTGAGGCTGAGACGACAAAAGTAAGGATTGTTTACGACGCATCATGTAAAGATAGAAAAACAAGGACCTCGCTCAACGATTGTCTGCATATAGGGCCACCTCTAACGCCCCTCATCTTTAACATACTTTTGCGTTTCAGGGAAAACAAGGTTGTGCTTGTAGGAGACATTGAAAAAGCACTTTTAAACATTGAGGTTCACCCTACTGACCGTGACTGCCTAAGATTTCTATGGTTTAAGAATTGTTGGTCAGAAAATTCAGAGATCGTTGTTTTTCGCTTTTTGAGGGTTGTATTTGGAGTTAATTCTTCTCCTTTCCTACTGAACGCAGTGCTACGTCATCACCTTGAAGGATACAAGGAAATTGACCCTAATTTTACATCTAAGTTGTTAGAATCCTTCTATGTTGACGATTTAGTTACAGGCTGTAAGACTTTAGATGAAGCCTTTACTCTTTACCAGAAAGCAAGTGAACGATTAAAGCAAGGAGGTTTCAGGCTTAGAAAGTGGAAAACCAACAGCATCAAGTTAGCAGAAAGAATTGAAGAAAGTGAGAATGAGACAGCGGAAACTAAACAACAAGGGAAGTCAGATGAGAGCTCTTATGCTAAAGAGATATTGGGGCAAAGTAGTAGCACTGGGGGGAAATGTAAGATTCTGGGAATGTCTTGGGATAATGATAGGGATACTCTAGAGTTTGACCTTGCCGAAGTAGGAAAGGATGCTGCTACAGAGAGACCAACTAAGAGGCGCGTATTGAGCACAATAGCCACCATTTTCGACCCACAAGGTATTATAAGCCCCATTTCCATCATGGCAAAGGTTTTCTTCCAAGATTTATGCAAAGAAAAGCTAGACTGGGATGACCCTATTCAGGTGAACAGATGTACAGAGTGGAATGCATGGTTAGATGACCTTGCAAGGGTGAACTCAATCACGTTGCCCAGATGGTTCTATAATGAGAGTGAGGGAGAAATTCATAGGTGTGAGATCCATGGCTTTGGTGATGCAAGCAGTAAAGCCTACTGTGCAGTAGTGTATCTAGTATACGAAACAGTGAATGGGGTGCATACGACACTACTCTGCTCCAAGACCAGGGTTGCACCACTAAAAGCATTAACGATACCAAGACTTGAGCTCTTATCGGCAAGAATCCTTTCAGTGCTTGTAGATACCGTACGCGACGCCCTTAGTTCCCAACTTAAAATAGATTGCGTCAGGTACTGGGTAGACAGCAAAACTGCCCTTTACTGGATTTTTAACAACGGCGAATGGAAGCAGTGGGTACAATTTAGAGTAAGAGAGATTCTGAGATTGTCTAAGAAAGAAGAATGGGGACATGTAGGGGGGAAAGACAACCCTGCCGATTTAGGCTCACGAGGGGTCACAGCTAGTCAACTTGAAAACAGCGAGTTATGGTGGAATGGTCCACAATGGTTAAGAAAGAGTAAAGATAACTGGCCAACAGGATTGACACTGGAAGATTCAGAGGAAGTAAAAGGAGAGAAAAAGAAAGCTAATGTAATGATTGTAGTGACAGGAAATCCAACAGGGGTAAGCAGAGTGATAGATATAAACAGATATGGCACCCTTAGAAAGTTACTAAGAGTTACAGCAGTCGTGATGAGATTTGTAGAAAATGCTAAAGCAAAGAAAGATGGAAGGAGTGTGAATGTAGAAGGGCTGAGTGTTATAGACATTATAAGTGCAGAAAGACTATGGATAAAGGAAGTTCAATCGACAATTGTACAAAATTCATCGTTCAGAAAGACAATGTGTCACCTTGGAATTGCAGAAATGGAAGGCATTCTGGTATGTATGGGAAGATTAGAACACTCAGATTTAAGCTCAGAATCCAAATACCCCATTTATCTTCCAAAAGAGCACAGATTTACAGAATTAATTGTGGAAGATTGCCACCGTAGAGTTCATCACTATATGGTAAACGCTACTTTAGCAGAGCTCAGATCAAGATTTTGGATTTCAAAGGGTAGACAATTTGTAAAGAAAATTTTAAAACGTTGCTTTATTTGCAGAAAGTTAGAAGCTAAGCCATTTCAGTCCCCACCAACAGCCGCAATGCCAGATTACAGAGTGACGCAAGCTGCACCATTTAGCAATGTTGGTATTGATTTCGCAGGACCACTGTACGTCAAGGAAAAGCGTGGTGAGTACAAAAAGGTTTACATTTGCCTGTTGTGTAACACGAGCTTTACACTTGGAACTAGTGCAAGATCTGTCAGCTGTGACCTTCCTGAATTGCTTGCACCGATTTTGTGCACGGAGAGGTTGGCCAAGTATCATCAATTCAGATAATGCTAAGACTTTTAAGTCTAGTTCTAAGCTTTTAAGAAGGTTCTTTAATGACAAGGGTGTAAACAGTTTTCTTGAGTCTGGAAGAATGCAATGGAAATTCAACATAGAATTAAGTCCTTGGCAAGGGGGGCATTACGAACGCATGGTTAGGAGTGTCAAAAGGTGCCTTAGAAAGGTTCTTGGCAGTGCTAGTATTTCATTTGACGAACTCAGCACTGTGGTTTGTGAAGTGGAATGTATTTTGAATTCAAGACCACTCTCATATATCTCTGACGAGGCAGATGGAGAAATTTTAACTCCATCACATTTGTTAATGGGACGTAGATTGCTATCATTGCCTGCAGGAATAGAAGGTAAGTTTAAACATTGTGAAACAGATTGTCAGCAAGCTCTTAGTAAACGTTTTCTGCACCTAACTCGAATATTGAGTCATTTTTGGAATAGATGGAGGTGGGAGTATTTGATTAACCTGAGAGAAACTCACAAAATGAACAGCCACAAGTCAGTGAACATCAATCCTGGAGATGTTGTTTTGGTACACGAGGATAGCGCAAAAAGAGCACAATGGAAAATCGCTGTTGTAGAAGAGCTGATTAGAGGAAAAGATAATGAGGTACGTGGTGCACGAATTCGAAGATCTGGAAAAGGTAAGATTGAACTTTTAAATCGTCCTGTTCAAAAATTAGTTCCTTTAGAGTGTGCTGTGAAGAATGTTCAAGAAAGGAAGGACGAAGCGGAAGGTAGAGAGGTAGTAGAGGATGCGAAAAGTAGAGAGCAAGTGAAGGAAGAACTGCCCACGCGCAGACGTTCGCAGAGGATAGCCGCTAAAGATGCGCGTCTTAAGACCCAACTTGTGCTTGACTCCTAGGTAGTCAAGGAGGGGGGAGTGTTGGGTAATCCCGCGCACCCACGCATATACACAGTAGGTACAGCGCACATTATATTGTTATGTTAATTTTTTAGATTTCGGTATTAGTTAGAGTATGCATGCCACGAGGAGTAGAACTGACGAATTGATTATGAGTGATTAAATTTACATTGGAGTGAGAGTTGTTTTCTTCAGTTCATTCTGCGATATAGACTGATAACCTTTCGAACTAGCAGAATTGGAGAGAAATCTCCAACAATTGGAGAAGTGTTGTGAATGGTGATAAATGTCTCCATAATCTTTCTAGACTACGTGGCAACAGGTACAGGTTTGAAGTAGATCAAGTAAAGAAAGTTTGAAAGAATTTGTTCATTGGCCGCGATGGTGAAGTGAATTGGCAGTATAAACACGTTAGACTTTGTGCTACAGTTCACGATCAAGAAAACATACAGAACGCAACGTCTAAAGAATCATATAGAAATACTGAATATTAAAAGCAGAAATTTCACTTTACTGTTATTGTATGTCTTTTATCCCTGTAAGTCGAAGACAGCTTCTGTTTTCACATAGCGTACCTAGTAGACAACAAACCAAAGACCATAACTGTAAAATAGGAAAATGTTGTGTGGGATTTATTCAAGATTTGTGTAAACTGGTGTAGGGGAATTTTTCATCAGAATTCTTTAACTGGGAAAAAGGAAGATAGTTCCTTGAGTCAGAAAATGAGTTTGTGTTTGGTCTGAACTGCTCAAATTCATTGGGCTGTGGAGCATGATAAGGGCTACCATATTCAGCCTGAAAAATACTCTTGCTCAATTTGACGCCTAATTGCACTCCTTGTTCTGTTAGGCAGTCTCTTTAGTCTTGGAATGAAACTTCTGCAAAGAAGGCTTTCTTCTCCATCTTCCTTGTCCTTCAAAACTGCCTGTTCTCTGGCTTTTCTGAAATGAGTAATAATTGACTTGGCTGTAGCAAGTTGTTATCTATGTCTGCTTTTGATGCTGGCTTCTCAAATTTTGTTCTTGTTCTGTTGCTTGATTTAACGCTGCCACTGAAACTTTCAATTGTCCTAGACTATGATAATTCATCAGGTACTTTCATCCCATACACTGATATTTTTCCCTCTTCATCGGATATGCTACTAGTCATGTGTTCCTTATTTTGAACAGCACCATCTATCTCCTTCGATTCATTTATTTCCTTGGGGGGCTCTAGTGTTCATGGAGGGACTCAGATTCTCAAAATCAGGGTGACTTTCAGGCTGACCGTATGTACTATCAAAATCATGAGTACTATGACTGTTGTTTTTCACTTGTGCTAGATGATGTTCCTGGTGATTTTAGTGATTTTAGCTGGGTGATTGCACAACACCCAAATTAAATATCTGACAAGAGCCACGAAAGTTAACTTGGCACGAAAATGTGTCAACGTTCTTCTGTGACTTATTAATGGCTGTTGCCACTTAAAGGTGGCAATTTACTTTGACGCAGCTATAGATTCTCTTCCTTGAACTGGAAGGTAAACTCCTCATTATACGTAAATGCCTTGTATACATGGATCTCAGGTTTTTAACCTTCAGTTCTCCATCTTTCATTGATATACCAACTTACCTACCTTCTGTGCTCCAAGCATTTATTTATAGACATTTGTTCTTGTACTCCACACTTTACTAGTTGTGCAGGCACTCATATTTCAGTAGTTTGGCTGGGAAACTATCTTGGTTGACTGCCTTGGGGCTTCAAACTTCAACTCTTGTTATGTTGTCTTCTATATTCAATCCTTTTTTATTGTTCTGCTACAATCTGTAAGTAACTTCCTTTGAAGAAATGCGAAGTGTATACTGGAAAAAAATTTGCCTCCAGCTGTTGCTGAGTTAGAACTTGTTCTTACTCCGTGACCCGGTCATCAGCTGTTTCTATGTGTCACCAGCTGTCGCTGCAAACTGTTTAGGTATACTTCCGTTGAAACACAACCCACAGGTAGTAACAGGTAGCGATTTTATGGAAGCCATGAAGATTTTATGGCCTTACAGTTTTGGACGAACCTAACTTGCCACATAGTCAACAAGTTGAAGGCAATTAGAACCTAATCCCCCCTGGAGCTCTGCTTCTGCATGGACGTCAAATAGAAAGTTGCTCCAGGAGAAGTACATCTTTAGATTGGAATTATGAGCTCACTTGACTGGAATATCAGCTTTATAGCGATTTATTCTGAAGTATATAATTTAGTTGATCATAATTTCATAAATTGTTAAATCATGCGCTCAACATTTTCAATATCCACTGCAAATGATTTCCAAGGTAGAAACTGTATTGGACTAGCTATGAGGCCATACGGACATACCTGTTTAGAGTATTTCTCTTGTGTTACGTTACAAATTTGCATCAGTTCATACGACTATTTGGAATATCTCGAAATACAAGAATCTTAGCGAATTATTTGCTGGCACTACCCATCCTTCCTACCCCGCCTTACTTTCTATGGGCCTGTATTGACTAGCAGTTCTCAACCGCACTCTTACTGTATACAGATTGTAAACTTTGAATAACTGGACACATTTGATGGAAAAAAAACCACTCAGTTTGTTTGATCTTCATGTTACTTTTTCTTATTTTGATTCATCTTGATAACTTCCATCTTGCTTTCATCTGAATAATCTCCTTTCTCTTTAAAAGGAACCACCCTCATCTTTAACATCTCCGCCAATGATTGATATTCTACCATCAACAGTAAGTTTTGACACTTGTAACTAACATGCTAAATGTTTTATATTTACCTCTTTAGATCGATTGAGCAATTTGGTCGAATTTACACATTTGATGGAAGGAAATTTTGCGCTTTAGTTGAAATTTATGTTATTTTATCCTACCAACTTTTTGTGATGTTTATCAAACTATTTATACATCTACACATCTATAAACAATCTATATACATATTATATGTCAAGCTATCCTTTTCGCAGACAGGGTCCCTTCAGTCCGAATCAGACCTTGCTACCAGAGAAGATGACTTACAGTTGGCCATTGCTTTGTCTTTAAGTACCGATGAGATGGATCAGCAGGTTTGTAGTTCCCAAGTTATATTGACGAATTAGGTATGTAATGAATTGAATTTGATGTTTTCGTTATGTTGTGCTGTATTCCGTGTTACTTTAATTATCATGTTGAACGTTTTAGTCTTGCATTTCTGTGGAGTCATGTTATGTGTAGTAAATACCGTTTCCGGGCAATGAGTTGTCTTGTCAACGTGTATTGCGATCGTGGCATATCGTGTATTGTGATCTTGACGTACCATGTATTGATTAGCATTCAGTTGGTGTCATATGTAATGAGTCTTTAATTCATATTGATCAGTCATTCAGTTACATCATTTAGCACACCTTCCACTTTATACAGATTGTAAATTTTGAAGGAATGGACATTTTGGTGGATCCTCATGTTACTTTTTCTTATTTTGTGCCATCTTTGTAACGTCCATCTTGTTTTTATCTGAAAACTCTCCCAAGTAAGTCCAAAGCTTCCCTCATTTAAGTGCGTTGTGTATAGTGGAGGTTTCTTTGTATTGCTATATTGGAGTTGCTGATGACCAAATGTGGAGCCTAAGGCAAATGATAAACTTGGACCCCATTACTTCATCCTTACATTGGAAAATTGTTGCAATATCCAAAGAGATGTTTCACAATTTTGGGTCCCTTAGGTTTTTTGCCTGGGGCACTTTCCCTTCATACCACGGGCAATATTCTCCTATTTTCGCTGTTTTTCATATAATATTGCGTCAGTCTGGAGCATGATTTACATCGTTGTCTGACCAATAGGATTTATGAATATTCAATGATCTATTTCACCTTATCTTTCATTTTGTACTATTTTCTTCTTTTCTCTTGCAGATTCCTCCAACTTCTAGTTCTTCTCCATCCGCAGGAAGACCCACTTTCCAAGTGCCTACAGTAAGTTTGTTTGAGTGTTTGCCAGATGCGCATTTTGCATGATGACGTCATTAAGTCTTTTCGAAATGTGTAACCTTTTGGTTTGAATTTCTTATATTTACATTTGAGTTGTGTGTTCATCTCTTGAGAATGGAGAGTTAGTCTGAATTCCAATCATCATGTTTTGCATTCAATATCATATATTTTGTTTACAAATATTTTCCTTTATTGTTCTCTTATAGAATCTTACATCCAAAAGCAGACGTCATTCTTCTTCAACAGTAAGTTTTAATCTTTTCTATCACTTTTGTATTTTTCAGTATTGTTAGAAGGTTACGTCTTGCTTCAATTGTCATACGATTCTGGTGACATCATTTCAAATGGATTTCACTCCGAAGCTATTTGTTTCGAGAGCAATTTTAATCTGCGGCTTAAAGATTTGCCTTGCAACTGAATATGATAGTAGAGTTAAAGTCTTAGCAGTGATATTTGTTCAGTGTGATTTCTGTACACTTTTGCACGATTATGTGTTGCTTTATGACGTCATTCATTACAACATTTGAAAGCATGCTATTAAGGGGGGTGCATATTTTAGCACCTATTAGATGTCAGGTGAGCAGACCAATGGAGTAGCGAAGGAACTGGAGCGCCTTTCCTTTTTTCATCAGTGATGGAATTGATAGGGAGCAAAAAACCCTCTTTTGTATGGTGGAGGTCTCCCGTTTTAATTCTATGCAACCTTTATAGGATTACCATATACTTTTTATTTCATGACTGTTTTATTTCTAGAATTACACTTCTGTCCACAATTCTATCCTCTCCTGCACCTTCCATAAGGCTACCTAACCTTCTTGGGTGTGCCTACCTTGTTCCAGCTTTTCTGCCTTTCTGTCTCCTGGCCTTGCCTTTTCCCAGCATGCCATACTTTGCCTTACGTGTTTCAACCCTTCAAATAGCAAATCAATTGCACCAGGCATTTTATGTGGAATATCTTTTTATTGTCATAGGAGGCTTCATCTGACAGTTGTGCTTTGCCATGCGAACTGGTGCATTTTCTAATATTTGTTGTTTGTTATATCGTTTTTATTTTTTTTGATATCGGACTTTGTAAATATTAGCTGATTTCTATAATAAATATTCGATCTACTTTTGGTTGATTGTAGGTATTTGAAATCTAGTAATGGGTTTATTGTCAAGGAGCAATGAGTTTGCCTTCATTGTCCCTGATTTTGCTTTAAGGCTCTTAGTATCACTTTTCGTTGTATTTTGGAACAAAACTTACATCGCCGTGATATGGGATTGCCTTTTGATCACATGGCTTTTCAAACTACTTTACTATCAATCAATTCAGTATGAAGTACCAAGTACGATTATGTCTGATCCTGAATGAAAGAAATGCCTTCTTGCTGGTAATTTGAAATGTCTGATCCTGAATGAAAGAAATGCCTTCTTGCTGGTAATTTGAAAGCAATGCTCTGCTATCAGATATATTTACATCACTATGATATGAGTTGGAAGCTATCTTGATATTCATATTGTTAGCAAGAGCTCCAATGAAATTGGAAGTTGCTGAATGTTTCCTTTGCTGATAAGAAACTCGTCCAATTTGTTTAAGGATGGTTTCCCATTTGTAGCTTTTTTCACTGTATTTCTAGCAAAAATCAGCGAAATATTAGATCAAACGTGAGGTGGACTTTAGTTTTGATCGCAAACTGGCCTTTAGTTGAGAAAGTAACGAGTAGCGCTGACAAGGCATGTACTCCTCCATTGTTACCTTAGATGACACACCAAATTCATTCAACTTTGATACAAAAGACTCTTGGGATGAGAGGATAATGTCAGACTATCAAATGAGGACCTTTTGGAGTATGTAAATGTCGAGGAGTTTTTAGTGATATTGATCATAATGGGACCTGTTTCACATGTTCTCCCAGCCTCATACAGGAATCTTGCAGTTCCCAATGCGAGGATTCTCCATTAGATTTTACTGGTGTTAAGTTAAGTAGGCCATAATCCCAGAAGTGCATTGAGTTTCCTTTATACGACTGGATTTTGGGTCCAAATTAACCATGAAAAAATTGGTTGACTCAAGCCAATTTGTAGTCATGTTAGAGAATATGTTAAGAGGTATAAGTATTAATTCCTAATTGTATTATACATTATAAATTATACTTATATATGTTTATTAGATTGGGCCAACCCACTGTTGTATATCATTTCTTTTACTTGTCTTCTGATTTGGAAATGTCACATGACTTTCAAATGATTGCATGCTGAGTTACGAAAGAATGGTTTAGATATACAGGATAATTTTGTACAGTCAAGTTTCACGAGTTCCAGTACGGTCAAGTACTTTGAGCTAAAGAAAGTGTTGTTACTGGTCAAAAGTTTGAGTGTAGAGGACCTTATCGGCCTTTTTTACGCAATCCATTTATGGCATTGATTTTCTTGAAGTGGTGATAAATGGGTTGGTGTAAAAGGACCCAACTTTTTCAACTTTCGACTGAAAGCTGCGTTAAATATTGTAGTCCATGGTTTTTTCCCAGCAGCTAGTACCAGCGAGTGAAGACCACGTCCAGTAGTGGAATCAGCTCAGACATAAGTAACATTCTTGTGCAAATATGGGATTAAATATGTTTTCCTTTAATGCATTAAGATAGGTAAAGTTACTGTCATTCATTTTATATCTTCCGACAAATGATTATTTTGGCAAAAGTTATTCAATCTGTATCAATGTGTATTAAAAGTTTGGGAAATAGAAACTTGGATGAGATGGAAGAAGGAAACGGAGCAACAAAACATAAGACAAAATTAAAGCCCTGTTTACACTACACAGACCATCCTGCGGCAAGCCCCAGTTAGTTTAACCTGGGTTAGATTATTGTAATGAAGGCACAATTAACCTGGGTTTGCCCCAGGTTTGACCCATTTTAAACTGACCCTGTAACATGTGAATTTGCCCTTGAGTTGTTTCTGGGCTACTTGCTGTCAGCGTAGTTTAAATGCAACTCTGGGTTGAGCAAGGGGCAGTTTTAATATCAACACATGCATGTTTATAAATTGTAGCAAAGTGCACCACTTTCATTCAACAATTTGTCACTGATTGAAGACTAACAACTGCAATGGAAATCGAAAAACATTTTGCTAAAATTAGTACGGAAGCTGTTGAAAGGTTCGACGTGTGTTCATGAGGAAGTTTTACTCCAGTTAAGCATCTGAGAAGATCTATCACCAGTTTTTAAAAGAAAAATTTGTCAGCCCAATTCCATGCCCAAAAGTTTATCGATCACTTGCAATTTTGTAATTTCGTGCTTTTTTGCGATTCATTTGTGATTTTATTATTGTTGCTGCTGTGCTGTAAATGCAATAGGGTTTGCACAGGGGAAAATTAAGTGTGTAATAGTACCCTATAAGTTTCTCAATTTGGTGCTTTTCAAAAAGACGTAAAATGTGGCCCAAATTGGTAGCAGACAACTGTCGCAGTAGACCAAACCTGTCCTCTGGTGTTATAAGGACCAGTGTTGAATTATGGCCGGTGTTGAATCGGAATAAAGTGCTAAGTAAAATGCAGTAAAGTAACATTGAATTTATCGATATTACTATAATGAATTGGTCTCAGACCGAAAACGAGGTGAAAATTCAAAACATTAGGCCTACATTATCTACCTGCATGGTCTTGAAAAATGAGACTAGTCGTGAAGGTAGATTCCTTGTATGGCTCTGCTCAACACAAACTACTCGATATAAAACTGCAAATTAAGTGACTGGAACATATTTTTAAATACACATGGAGAGATGCAATCAAAGGATTGTGATTGATAGCCGTACGTATCAATTTTATTCTATGATTTACTATGGTCGATCGCTGTGAGCAATGCAATTGTATGTCAACATCATCTGAAGTCATTTGCTCATAATTTTGGGTTGTTACTTTAGTCATGTGATGCTCAGTTGCTTGAAGCAGCAGCAATATTCTGTGAAGATAATAGTTAACAAGTTTTGACGTCATAGAATACTGATCGTCCATCATCAAGAGATGCATAGATATGATTAACTTATGGCTGTTAAATTTTGTAAAATCATTGTACCTGTAATAGATTATCCCAAGTTCCAAACAGTAGAAGTTCTGATTTGCTTAATCATTGATAGTAAGTGAAGCAGTTAAAGGTGGAGGGTTGTTGCAGAAGGACAGAATTCACGTCAGAAAAAGATGGTTTAATCCCCAGTTATATGCTCCGGGTAGATCACTAGGAGCTCAGGCATATCTGGCTTTAACGTGAAAAATTGACATCTATTTCCAGTCACATTTTCCATGGAATATAAACCCTCCTAGAAATAATAATGATTGGTGAAATTATGGATATTATGTATCAAAACCAAGCATGCTGTAATGATAATGTTTGCATATTTCTAAAGTATTACTAAATTAGTTTGATGCTCTATTGCCTTCCATTAATTTTCATGACGCCAACTACTTGGTAAGTAAATTAATGAAAGGAAGAAGAAAAGGAGTATATGAGTTAAGAACAAACTTCATATTCAAGCAGGAAACAGTTTACTACAAAACTAATACAATCCACGTTTACTTTTGATTAATAAGATTTTTGAATATTGAAATTTTTGGTTAAATTCAAATCATAGTTCATGACTCATTAAGTATTTCATCTTTTATTATGCCACATTACATGTCATTTTGGGAACTTTAGTAATTTTTAGAACTATGTACTACTTAATAGAGCTAGTAAGAAGGCTATAGCCACCCTCAACCCCCAGGGTTTTTCATTAAACCCCAGAGATGTTCTTCTTGCAATATTAAATGGGTAAGATAGGTCTTGATGTCAAGGGTTATCAGTTACTTTTTGAGCAAACGAGACTCCAAGAATGAAACTTGATACACACCTTGGAGTATATCCTTCCATTTGTTTAATTACAAATTTACTTTCAACTGTAATTTGTAGTGCAAAATAGTTTATAATGTGCATCACAATCGATATCTGCTTTTTCACCCAATATTTGAAAAGTCCTGGCCCCATTATCCTTCTCTTATCTAAAGAGTTTTGCAAGACTTCTGTTATATCTAAATGACATACTGGCAATTCTTAAGAAACTCTAAGTTCAATAATGACTCTAGTAGTTCCGTTGCTGAGATTTATTTTCATATGAACTACTGATTTGTAATAAGAATATAGAATATACCGCTTTTGGTCTTGACTTCAGTATGTACGTACAGAATAGAAATAGTTGTTTTTTTCTATACGGTTCTTGCTCTCTGATATATATTCTCTAGCTAACTGATTTCTTTATCATACATATATATATAAATATATATATATATATATTATATATATATATATATATATATATATATATATATATATATATATATATATATATATATATACATATATATATATATATATATATATATATATATATATATATATATATATATATATATATATATATATATATATATATATATATATATATATATATATATATATATATATATATATATATATATATATATATATATATATATGTATTAGAGCTGCTTGATAAAGGTGAAAGCCGAAAGTGACCATAAGGTGCTAAAAACCAGGGGAGTTAAAACAAGCCACTGTGGTCTAGTGGTTACGACGCTTGCCCGGAATGCGAGAGACCCTGGCTCGATCCCAGGTGGTGGCACATTTTAATTTTCTCCTGGTTTTTCTGAGCATTATATCAACCTGTCTGTTTGCACCGAAAAAGGAGAAATCCTGGTTACTCGCTAGCTACTGATTGTATATATATATATATATATATATATATATATATATATATATATATATATATATATATATATATATATATATATATATATATATATATATATATATATATATATATATATATATATATATATATATATATATATATATATATATATATATATATATATATATATATATATATATATATATATATTTATATATATGTATATGTATATACTGTATACTACAAAGTCTACGTAATTGTTTATGTGGGATGAAAAAGTAAAAGTGAGGTGTTGGAAAATGCTAAGTAGGGAGAACTTAGGCCCAAACAATGATTTTGATGCAAGAGGTGGTTGTGTAGGAATGTGTGCATGAAGTAATGGTTTGAGTTGCTATGGGAGTAAGACAAATTGTGAAAATGAATGATTATGAATAGTTATGGAAGAATAGATTTGTATGGGAGGAGAGAGATGCTTCAACTCATTACCAAATACAATTATATTCAATTCTTAGAACCAAGTAACAGGGTTTTGATGCATTTTTGCCATTTTTGCATTTATTCCTAATACTTTATGACTATAAGCAGTTACAGGTGTAATAGGAGAGAGACGGACTACTGCCCTCCCTAGTAAAAGCAAATAAGTGTGCAACTGGGCCTAATCTTCGACCACGTTTTCATTACTCTGATGTTGTTTTGATTCGTCATTACTCCTATAACTGGAGCTGTTTTCTTCTCTGCTTCCAATACTCCGTTTTGAAATAGACCAGAATATCCATCAATTTGTTTTCACAATTTTCCTCAAACACAAGTCTGAATGAAAGCTTGTTTGAAAATGGGGCAATATGAACGTGACGCCGACAGAGAAGCTAAGCATATCCGGTTTCGTTCATAAACCTGAAAAGCTAATGTGGCAATGTTCCCACTGAGGGACGGGTCTTTAGTTACTTGTGAAAAGGGAGTGGAAGACATTCTCATATATTTGATGGAATTTTCATTTCCCCTCTTAGATTTATGTAAAAATTTTGACCCCCACTCCAGGACTTCATAAGAAACTCCATAGTCCTTCTCTTGAAATACTCTTTATTCTTCGTCCCACCTCCCTCTGAGCGTGCAGAATTTTGGTACCCCTCTAGATATCTTCCATTCCCTCCCCTGAAAGAATTAGTGATCAGCCCCTAATGCTCCATAAAAGTTTAAAAACTTCCTTTACTATACTATAACAGTTCCTTATAATAAATTATCCAATCACCTCTTTTACAAGTCATTCGATTCTGTCTTTTAATCTTTGATGCTCTCTTACAAGCCATCCTAATGTATTAAATAGAGATTGGAGGATGCTGAAAGGAATGCTTTCATGTCATGAATCCTACTTAAAAAACTGACATTTGAGTCTTGTGCGCAATATCTTGAAAAGTCCGCATCAACTTGTATATTTCAAGATTGAAATATTTAAGATGCCTAGCATGATGGACAACAACAATAAGGGAATAAACTAGAATTCAAAAGCTGATATGAATGAAAACTTATTTATTTTAGGAGGATATTTTAGGACACAAAGCATATTTTAGGAGGAGTATCAGTATCTTAATATGACAATTATGAGGAACGATGAACTTGCAGGAAAAGTTGGAAATCATAATATAATTGCATAATCAATTTTAGCACAGAACACATGCCTCTCTTTGTTTGAAAATGAAAATTTATACTTGTGAGTTGTTGATGACGGACCTTGAGAAGGAGATATGTTTAGCCACAATAAATAATTCAATAACACGAAACAGTGAAACGGAAATTTTAGAATTTTTCAGTTAAGCCTACTTGGATTCTTATATAAATGGTACTTAAAGCAAACTTAGGCTGCCACGAGTCTTAACATAGGTTCTTATATTTGCATTAAAAGTTCATCTGGATATACTACATATAGCATGAATAGCATGCATGTAAGTTTTAGTATCGTGTATATAAACGTTAGTATCGTGTATACAAATGTTAGTATCGTGTATACAAGTGTTAGTATCGTATATACAAGTATTATTATCATGTATATAAGCGTGGAAGAAAACTGCTATATCAATTTTCTTTAAAATACTGAAGATCTTCATTCAGAAGCTTCCCCCAATGCACTTTTTCAGCAATTCTATTGGAATAGGGGGTTTTAAATTAGAGGGGTTGCAAACCGATTGTCGAGAATCAATGATCTGAAATACAAATGAGTTGTTTTCCAGCCGTATTGAACAACAGCTGTTGTCAGAAAAACAATTATTATTTCTTAAAGGAATTTCCTGAAAGAAATGGATTGCTGCCCAACTGTGGGCTATAGGTTTCTCACTACGCATACTATTTCTACGGCTATGAATCCCACCGATATAAATCTAGCAAACATTTCAGCCTAAATAGGTTCTTTTATGCAGGAATCTTGAATTGAAAATTTTAATATTGCAGGTTTTTGTTCTTATACGTGGCCTATTAGTTTATACGAAATGGTTGATTTTAAAACCATAGACTTGAGCTATGATGACAATGGTGACACTTATATGATGTTACTAAGCCGGTATAAAATGTATTCCAAATGTTATCCAATATTTAAAAACTACACTTTCGTTCTGTACCCTGAAGAAATCTTTCTCAGAAAATTATTTGTGGCAGCTTTTCTTAAATTTGCATTTTAGGGTATTTTCTTCACACCAGTATGCAATAAAAAATACAATACCAAGCTTTCACAAACAAAAATACGATGCCATTAGGAGTATGATAGGCATAACTACCCAATGGTCACTTAGCAAAAAGTACTGTAATACAGATAATACAGATAATACAAATGCCAAGGACTACACCAAAATCCTAGTAGCCCCTCATTAGAGAGGAGTAGCTTAAAAGTAATATTCAGAAAATCTTAGAAGATAGAAGATCTAGGACGAATCAAAAGGAATAGAGTACATTTTGGTATAATCCTAGGCAAAATAGATACATGAACAATACATAGAGGAATAATAACATTTGCAAGTAATAAAGTGATAGGGTGGAGTATGAGATAGATAATTTAATATTTATGGTCTTATGAGAAACGCTCTGACATACGAATGAACCGAACTATTGCTTTTATGATTTGTCGCTTCAGGTTATATGTAAATATTTCATCACCGTACAACGTGGTTTGCACAAGAGCTTGATTTGGCAAATCTGAGATGTTATGAAATTGAAGTAATACGTTAATCGCACCAAGGAGATCACGTCTTTGTTCACTATAAGCATGACACTGCAGCAAGAAGTGCTCAATGTCCTCAATTCCGTCGTTTATTAGACACATTGGGTCAACTGTGTCACGAACGTTGTGATTAAATTTATATGACTTTAGTTTACTGATGCCTACTCTTAACTGGGTGAGATTGACGAGACCTTTAGGATCATAAATTCCATAGGTATGTTTCTGGGGTGGCCGAATGAGCGAGGAGTTTACTTTTGAATAAGGCTATTGTAGGTGATTCTCTTATCATAGGAGGGAGATCGTTCCTCGAACAATTTGGGTAGAAACATGACCCCAAATGCTCAGTTCTCGCATTCATTTGTCCAATGACAGCTTGGTTTCTAAGATTATAATTTGAACAGCCAAATGATGGGATTGGATATCTCTTGTACTCGTGTGTCAGTTTGTTGATGAACTTAAATAAGACAACTAGGCGTCTGTTTCATCTTCTACTATTCAAAGATTCCCTACCAAGCTCCTCATAAATATTTTTTCTTGAGGTGCCCTTCCGCACTCCCGTTATTGCCAACCCAGCAGAATACTGAACTGATTCTAGTCGCTCCATCAGGCTATGTAGCGTGACTGCATGGCTACAATCATTCACTTTCTGTGCGATATGGTAAATGACGTCACCATAGTCAAGATGTGGACGTTTGGGGTTATAGTAGAAGATGAAACAGATGTAGGTAGAGTTTATAAAGTTCGTTTAGGGTTTACCTTAATAAGTAGTTGGAAAAAAACTAACCAAGCCAATTCCACTTCTCACTTTGATATGACTGGAAAACATCAATCGACTATTAAACACGACACCTAAGTGATTATGTTTATCAACTTTTAGAACGGGTATATCATTGAAGAGAATAGGAGGGTGGTTAGCAGCAATAAATATTCTCTATTGAAGTAAAACTGCCCTTGTTGACTTTTAAACAGATATGCTTTTAATTGTTCAATTTAAACAAGGACCCCATCATTCAGGTTTGCCAGTAACTTAGCAACAAGGCACGCTGTCTTCTCCATCCTCCTTGCTTCCATTTCTTCAATCTCTTTTACACTCAGCTGGTCAATTGTCTCTTAGCGATGCACCTTTGCTGTATATTTGGCATTCATGAAATAATGTTTAAAAGGTTAAAAGTTCGTGTTTATAGTATTTTGACACGTCTGACAAAGTATTTGTATGACTGTGTAATATGTTGTCAAGACTCAACCTCAAACTCGAGACTAGCTCTTTGTATGGAGTTTGTAAACCACGCTATCCTACCACAATTTTCAAAAAAACACATCATGACTCTAAGCACAAACAACAGGAAGTTAAGCAATAACAGCATATTGTTCAATCTCGAAATTGAATACACCACTTTCACGGACCGCGCATGAGAGGACTGGGCCGAGATTTGGGGTGAAAAAAATTTTGTCTTGTATACAAATACCTATGAATACGGCTGGTTGATTGTGACTATCGTTGGTTATTCCGCGTGTCTCTCGTCGTTTTCATTTGTTATCTGCTATTATTTGCTAATATGTGATCTGGCTGCCTTGGGAAGAGTGTTTTCTCTAAACTATTGCGAGTACTTTAGGTTTCACAGTTCACAGAAATAGATAAACTGCGGTGGCAATTAGGCCTAATCGAGCAACATGGATTTGGCAACGATATCTACAACGAAAGTTGATGAATTGAAGGACGTCTTCGGGGATTGAGAATTAGTGGAAAGAAGGAAGAATAATACAGCTGAGGATGTCCAAGCTGATATTGCTAGGCATTGTTAGAAAGCTGTATGTGAATGGCAGCCATATGATTCCAGATCCGTTCAAATTGGATCAGGGTTGGGTTAGATACTGGCCAGTTACACTGTACAGAGGCAGGTTTAAGTCCTAGCTGTCATCCTAATGAACTTACCAGTAATGACCATAGCCATTTTCTTGAAATGTTGGAGTTTGATAGAGAGCACTGGCTAAAGTTGGAAAGGAACTCAGAAGAATTTTACATTAGTCCACTATGTTCCTTCAGTATTTTCATAAATTTTGAAATCAGACACTCAGCAAAGAACCATATGTAAATGTATATAACCATTTTAATGATATAACATTTCTAAAGCATACTATACTATGCTATACTACACTATGCAATACTATACTGTACTATGCTATATTATACTTTACTTCACTATCATGTACTATTCCATAATATGTTAAACTATTCTTATCACTTGGCTTCCTGAGCCTTAATAAAAATAAAGCCTGTTTCATCTTTTGCACTTAACATCTAATTTGTGAATAGTATAACTTCTTCTAGTTGGTTCTTGCTCAACTTTTAATTAATGGTGCTTGAATATTGCCTATTGCTACACAGCTTCATAATGCCTTCTACTAATTGTAATGCATTTAATGGCAATGTATTTGTAACTATCTTGAATTCTTTTATTCTATTAACGGCAAGTTCATCATGAATTCTGAAATTAGCAACATCTTCTGTCTTTTCACATTCTGTTGCAGTCATTTGAGACTCTACTCTAGCCCAGGTGACATATTCAAAGAGCAATAATTATAAAATCAACATAAGACTATGATGTAGAATATTTGGGGACATTGCAATCAAAAATTTAACTGTGTTGTGATTCTTATAATCTGACCAAGTTCATTCTTTAACATGCAAAGACTTTGATCTTTCAATACAAAATCTCAGTGCAGTCTAATATGCATCTTGTTTTTGGGCTAAACTTTTTGGGTGCAGAAGGCAAATTTGATTGAATTAGGCCCCTTGGAAGCCAGAAAATGAGAGTATTCCCATTTAAGCTTGCCAAAATTTTGATCCATGTGATAAATGTCTTTGAGCATACACCAGAGGAAAAACAAAATCTATCTGCTAAATCCTCATTCAAAATGTCAAGTCTAATCCATATAAGAACCATTAGAAACTGATCTCTATGGGTCACTCTATGTTGTCTCCTAGTTAGTGAGAACTTACACTTTGATGTTGGCTTAGTTTGCTTTCCTCTCCAATATATCATTGTTGGCAGGCTAGGCTATATACATTAAATATTAAGTTACATATAGTCACAGCTTGCAAGCCAGTGTAAAATTACATTGTAGAATCAGGTTTTCTATGCATCCATTAAAATGGCTTTCTTGCAGATATTTCTTTTAAAACTGTATGTGATACTTTATCACATTAGCTTAAAATGTTCTGCTCTGAGTACTTCAATGTTAATCTGCAAAGCAGCACTTCGTGCTCCCATATTTAGACAGCTTACACAGGATGACTCCTCAGGAAGATGAAATCCTTGGAGACACTTTAATTCAGTTCTTCTACATGCTCAGTTGCTGGAAGCTCAGTTTGACAGACCAAAACTTTTCTTTGCTTTTCACTCCAGCTATGTATCTTAAACTCCAAGTTGGATCTGAGTTTTCAACAGTTAGTGGTCCATCAACAAAATGCTCTGAACAAACTATATCACTCTCACCTGGGGTCCAAGCTGTATTCCTTCCAGATACCCTTCTCATTTTACAAATCCAGACTTTCCCGTTTCTGAGTTGAGGAGTTTACTGGGGGAGTGATACAGTGTGGAAGGTCTTGGACAAGGGCAATTTCAATGAGAAAGATCTTTATGCTCACTACAGTCCTTCTTCTTCCGCTGTTTCAATCTGTAGTTGCTATTTCGGCAACCAATTAAAACACAGTTTCCATTGACCATAACGATACGACTGGGTAGGATTAGGCCACTACAGTGTAACTCTACTTCTGCGAGCTGTGAGCCAAAAGTACTCGTAAAAGTTTTGAGAAAACACTCTTCCCAAGGCAGCCAGATCACATATTAGCAAATAATAGCAGATAACAAATGAAAACGACGAGAGACACGCGGAATAACCAACGATATTCACAATCAACCAGCCGTATTAATAGGTATACGGCTGTAAAGTGAGATCGAACGTGATTGGTCGAATAGCTCAGTCCTTAGTTACGTGGTAGCAAGCGACCTACATTCAAGAGCGATGTGTTGTGTATGTGGACGTTCCGTTTTATGAGTCTATGGAAGATCGCATTTATCAAGCTATTTTGTGAACTCAGAGCCAGCATTTGATTTTATCTGTTTTGATAGTCGTTTGACGTCACCTTTTGGTATTTAGACTTGTCTTTTCCTTATTTTTAATGCCTAGTTGATTCGACGATTTGTGTAGCGTAGGCCTACGGGATATCATGCCCTTGAATATAAATCACAACAACTTTGGGAACTTGTTTATTGTCATTACAAAATGCCAAAAACTTGTTCTGTGTTTGTTTGCAATTTATCACTTAGCTACATCTACCGAGTCATTTTCCAATATCCACCTGAACACCATACGAAGCGGTCGTGGATAGTGAGAGACTCCGGGAGGGATTCAATCCAACTTCCACATCTTACGTGTGTAGTAGGTATTGCACGTCAGACCAGTTATCTGTGGTAAGAGTGATGCCCCTGGAGACATGCAGAGAAAGAGTAAAGAGCGGGTCGATACCTATCCCAAATCGTCATGGAAGTGTGATCGATGAACGTATACAAAAGAGGATCAACACTGTTTCCAGCTAGAGGCCTTTGATCCGCTAAACCCCTTTTCCCATATTCCTGGAGAGCAATAAAGAATGAACCACCTATATGGAAAGTTTTGACTCTCCAGATAGGGAAGGGGGAACATCAAATAACTAAGTTTAAACAACAATCATTTCAAGACAGTAGCAGTAGAACTTGAACAAGCGTATCTTAAAATCAGAACATTTGAGAAAGCTATGTTTTCATACAAAAACTTAACCAATTACGAAATTCAACACTACACTGGATTAAGTACCCCTATATTCAATTCACTCGCTCACTTGATAAGTCGTTTTCCTTCATACTTCTGATCTGGAGCATCTGTTTCATGTGTGGAAAATGAGTGCCACCTTCGTATTTCGTTTACGAAATTGAGACTAGACTACATGTGCGATCCACACAACTGACTGACTTTTCAGTAGTACGACTGTTTTAAGTCTTGGAGGCGTTTGAAGCTTGTGTTATGCCTTTCCTCTGTTGAAATTCATACTACCTAACTAGTTTATAACTGTTGGTAAAAAATATACTTTTATATCCGGCCTACCTAGACAGGGTGAAGTAAACAATATTGCTCTAAAGAGGAAGGGCTAGGATGTATATGGCAAGGTGTTGATGGTAAGATGGTATGTAAATTGGCTTGAACAAAGGGCAAGATGTTGTGACGGAATGGAAACGTTCGCACAATGCTAGTTTAGTATTTGTGTTGGGGAATGATAACAGTAAGTTGCTGCAGAAGAAAAAGTAATGAACATGCACGAAATGAATGCCTGAATGAATGTATTAGAAATAAAATAATACTGGAACGGTTACAAAATGATCTGTTTATGGAGATGGCCTAACTCAGTCGTAATTGATAAAAGTTAAAACGACCTGAAACGAGCTGAAACCACCTGAAACGAGCTGAAACGAGCTGAAACGACCTGCAAACGACCTGAAACGACATGCAAACGACCTGAAACGACTTGATATGAACATTTCAGACGGGGGAAGCCGGAGTTGTCCATTTGAACAATGGATAGCATGCCGAAACAACATGAACAACCCTTATTCCGGAACCGAAGGAGACACCCTTTATCACTTGCAAAGTGCTAATGCCCTGTGCGGGCTGTGGAGCTGTCATTAGGGGCTTGCCCATTGCAGACAAGAAACAGGGATGTTTTATTTTTAACACATGCTCAGAGATGTTTCATTATAATAATCATTACGTTGAGTGAATTATTGGCACGGGCTTTGGAACGTGTGCATGGGGGACAGTAGCATAGACAGGGGGCAGACAAAGGGGACAAGTGCCCCCTAATGATAAAAAGTTTATGTCCGGAAAATGCTCAAATCAGTAACAAAGTCGTTTCTTCAAGAGGGCTTAGCTCCCTCTGGTTGTTATTGGATGTATTTTCATAAATGTTGTTGGTGTTTTCCAACGGTCCAAAGGGTGTGTCCGAGGACCGCATTAACCCATGGGATCGGAGGACCCCTACCCAGTCCTAACACTATGGATCCCCAAGCAGAACTTTGAAAGTCCTAATCCTACAAATATTTTTAATTCCTGATAATACATGAAATGCATGTGTTTATTTTATTGAACGTTTTCTCATCCAGTACTGAATTTTTTTTAGTTTTTTGTGACTTATGCATTGGAACATTCTTACAACTTTCTTAGCAAGAATAGTTGAGTTTGAGTAGCACTACAGTGTTACACAGATAGACAGGCACTACACAAAGACAACATTGAAATGCATAGATTTTCATATAAAATCTATGTACATTAAATAAAAGGGATGATGAGCTTGTATGAAAATTGGAACATGGAATTTGTTTCAATTTATTGACTTTCTTAGGCCTCAGAATTCTAGTACTGAACTTTCTTAACATTTTGAGCAGCCGGATACTATCTATTTTAAGTCACTTATTTGTTAAAAACTTTATTTTGTAGGTATCATTATCTGAAATAACAGTTCTTGCTAGCAGGGTACAATATACTAATCATGTGGCAACACATTTGTTTTGCACATTTTAAGGAGTCCCCAAAGTTTCTTGCCCAGGGTGCTAACAGATGTAACTGCGGGACTGGTATGTCCAGAAAATAATCCTCACGACAAGTCCCTGGAACCTCTTACCACCACTTATTCCCTTATTTATGTCTCAGGGGTACAAGTAGGATCACTGGGATGTCCTATAATAAAGGAGCTACACTCCTGGTGCAATCCTGATTTGCCCCTCCTCATCAGATGGTCAAGTATAAAACTGGTTCTATTGCTCACAATATTGAAAGGGTGAATCAAACTTTGAAGTGGGCAATTTTCCAAGCAAGATGCAAACAAAACCACAAGTTTATCTGTGACTGATCTAGTAGGCTCACTCATGATGCCAACACATTCCATTGGTCATGAACCCATGATGAATAATAATATATATATAGGGGAACACTTCTGTGACCACGTTACTTATGGAAACAAGCCACTTAGGTAGCTTACAGCATTTTAAGAAGTAGAAATAACATGGTAAGAAATTAATTGTATCCCTAATCTTTGGCAACAGACATGCCTGATCAAGAATAGAAAAGGAGAATTTTCAGTAATTATAGGTCATACACTTGTCAAAATAAGACTGTGATATTTCATTTTTTTATATCTTATAGCAATTATATCTTTTTATGTTTTTCTTTATGGAACTCCAGTACTCTACATTATTTGTTTTAAAAATTTTCCAACTCCCTTGCAACCATTCCAAGCTCAATTACTAATTATCAAATTTCCCCTGACATAGATCACCTTCACAGCTATAAAGAACTTGTATAGTAATTTATAACACAGTTCTTGATCATAATTCAGTTGCAATACTCTGTTGGGTGGACTGGTCAAAGACATTCAAGCACAAGATAGATACAAACAGAGTAGAGTTTAGTTTTCACTTCATTCACTTCTTGGTTTAGTTACTGTACTTCTCTCTTTCACTTGTTTTGCTGTGAAGGAATAGAATAGGATATCTTGCTGGGTTTCACACTATTTCCTTCTATCTCACTACTTGCTGTTTCAGTCTGAGACATATTTTTTTATCATTTATAAAGCTGTTAAAAAGTTATTTCTAGGTTTAAAATTCTTCCTAAAGCACCACTCACAATGTTCAGAATATGAAATAAACCCAGGTGACCAATATGAAACTGGGCAATTCATAGTGCCCCTGTAACTGAGAGAATAAAACCAAGTTGTCTTTTCACTTTTTTATGAGGATTATTGTAACCCCTACATATATTTATTTTTCTTCAGCTTCATTATCTGTTTTAGAGAAATGAAACATATTTCCAGTTAATGGCTAGTGTAAGACATAAATAATCCTATCCTGCTCATTAACGAGCTCTTTGTGAGTATGAAAAGAAGGCTAAAAAATTACCGATTTAATCTAGTCTAAAATGCAAGCCCAATGGGCGATTTGCAGTTTATCCGCCGCCCAATGCTTTACACCAAATGGGGCATATCGTTGAGAAACACAAAACTGAAAAGCAAACCAAAAGCAAACTGTGGTAGTAAAAATTGACAAATATTTTCTGGCATGTAATGGGTACATTCTCTTGACTGTATTCTCCCTGTTTATTCTGAATCTTTCTAAATCTTATAGCGTCGAGCCTATGAGCATATTGCGTTAGTGTCTTTTCCAGTCCGTCTAACAGAGCATAGCAACTGAACTGTGATTAAGGGCTGTTTTTCAACTGCTCTGAAAGTCGTATATAGCTGTTGAAGTCATCCATGTCTGGGAAAATAGGATAATTGACGCTGTTTGGGTTCATGACCGACATGGAATGTTTGGCATCATAAGTGGGCCTAAACCTATTCTTTCCAAACTATTTTATCAGGTGTGCCTCAGGGTTCTGTTTTGGGCCCCATTCTCTTCAACTTCTACATTAATGATCTATTTTTATTCATCAAACAGGCGACTCTATATAACTGTGCTGATGATAACACTCTGGCTTTTTTGTCCAAGACTTTTTCAAATTTGATTGGGGTACTGGAGAAAGAAGCTGGAGTAGCCTTGAACTGGCTTAAGCAAAATCAAATGATAGCCAATCCAGAAAAGTTTCACGCAATTCTTATTAGAAAGGATCAGACTAATACAAGTGGAGAAAACTTAATTATCAACTGTGAACTAATAAAATCGGAAGAAACGGTAAAATTACTAGGAATTTACCTAGACTATAAGCTAAATTTTGAAAAGCATATCTCTGAAATTTGTAGAAAAGCTGCATCACAGCTCAATGTTTTAAAAAGACTTAAAAGTTTTGTTGCTTTTGATGAAAAGAAGATTCTTGTCCAGAGTTTCACCTATTCTAATTTTGATTATTGCCCTTTAGTATGGTACTTTTCATCGGCAAATTCCTTGCAGAAAATTGAAAAAATCCAAGAACGTGCCCTTAGATTTTTATATAATGACCCAACTTAGTTCATACGACGTTTTACTTTCAAAGTCTGGAAGGTGTACTATGCGTGTTTTCCGACTAAAATTTCTGTGCATTGAAATTTTCAAAACTCTGAACAAACTAAACCCTTCCTTCATGCAAGACATTTTCAAAGTGAAATCTTCTAGTTACTCATTAAGAGGAACCAACAATTTACAACATTATAGACCAAATCAAGTCACCTTTGGTTCAAATAGCCTCCGATCCCTAGGCCCACAAGTGTGGAATGGACTGCCAAATGATATGAAGTCGGCAGAAAATCTAGATATATTTAAAAATATGCTAAAAAAGTGGGAGGGCCCTAACTGTAAATGCAGCGTATGTAAATGTATATATAGAAATTAGTATCTTTTCATTTAGACTGGAAATAAAATTCAAAAGATATTTTTGTTCTTTATTTATGATTACTTAGTTATCGATTTAGATTAGTTTACGTGTATATATATGTATATTTGTAAACTAGAAATAAAATCGATGTAAAATAATTTAACACACACACACACACACACACACACACACACACACACACACACACACACACACACACACACACACACACACACACACACACACACACACACACACACACACACACACACACACACACAAACCGAGTGGATCAGATACCAATAAACTTGTGTGGTTGTTTGTATCTTGCGCGAAAAATTGTTTACTTCAAAGTTTGACTCACCTTGTTAATACAGTCAACAAGAAAACCAGTTTTATCCTTTGAAAATAGAGCAAATTTGGCTAAAAATGGCAAAAGTTAGTCGCTCTCACAGCAAACATGCTTCCAACATGGCGACGCTTCAAAATATCGGGCTTAAGATAAGACGGGGGTAGATAGCAATTGTCGGTACGGTCATTGATCACGTCTCGAAAAGGACTAGAGCAGGACTAGGTCGTTTCAGGTCGTTTGCAGATCGTTTGCAGCTCGTTTCAGGTCGTTTCAGGTGGTTTCAGGTCGTTTCAGGTGGTTTCAGCTCGTTTCAGGTCGTTTTAACTTTTATCAACTACCAGCGGCGGATCCAGGACGCCGCACACGCCGCCTGTGCGGCAGTCAAAAATATTACGTACCATGACGTCATCATTGCTTTCCGAGTAGTGAAGACGAACACGATAGACTTTAAAGAACGTAGTTCTACATCGGACTTTTGGTGCGGCACCTCAGACAATAGAGCAGCCTTTTGGTAACAATAGAGCTATGGAGGCCTTGCTTTGTAGAACATGTCAAAATTCATTGTGTAAGATGTCAGTTCTATTCAAAGTAATTGTCTAGCCTTCAAAAAATCGAGCGGCATTTCAAGCATGAGAACAATAGGCGGTACTGTTTGATCAAACAATCGAGCGGCATTTCAATCATGAGAACAATAGGCGGTACTGTTTGATCAAAAAATCGAGCGGCATGTCATATTTGAAAACAATAGGCGGTCTTTTTCATTAAAAATCGAGCGGCAGTCAGGAAAGTCGTGCTGTAGTGCAATGCCGCTCGACTTACATCTCGTGCACGTCTATAAAGATTTGGTTACGGAAGACAGGCTAACTGAGGACAGTATCAGTCTGTCCCACTTGTATTATACGCGTACTGGGTGACAACACGGAGTTTTATCTGAGGGTTTATTCACTAACGTCTACTAATTCACTGGATATCTTATTCACGAGATCCAATGCAATGAGTTTGGAAGTTATATCGAAGCTCATACTTATGGTGGCCTAACTGAGATAGGTCCGCTTTAAGATTTGTACCAATGAAGAGACTATGCATCCTCCCCGGCAAAGCGGATATTTCCTGTTAGGTATTTAATTTCACTTTATGAACCAAGATGGCATCATCCAACGTGACATTTTGAAAGTAGATTTTTCCCTAAGCCCATTAGACTATCTTCATTTAGATCCACTGGCCTATTTTGTTTGTTACATTGCAATTGTTTTTGCTTCATTGTATTTACTTATATAGCTGACTGTTTACTATTATTTAGTCTATTGTTTAGCAAATTGTGTAACTTTTGGAACTTTGAAACACCCATATCATCAACGTGAATAATACCAGTTTCATAAACACCCAATGTTCTCTTGTACGGTGTATTGTCTAATGTCTAAATTGCCTACACCCCAATCATTTAGGAAGAAATTAAGAGCAATTCACACTGAAAATTTGAAAAATTAAGAACAGCCAGCGGTAACCTCAATTGTACTGGTTCTTATAAAAAGGAGTGTATCTCCATATCTTTAGATTGGTGGAGTTGCAGGTAGTCAGCTGTCTGTCAGTGTTTTTATGACCTAGTTTCTCCTAAGAATATATGCAGTGAGAATGCAAAAAGGTTCCTTTTGTGTAGAGAAGGAAATAGCACCAAAGAAATTGATTCTTCTTTTAAACCATGCCATACTGTGTGTGCCAGTCATTATTGTGATTACTTACACTGTTACAACATATATGGATTTCTCTGGTTACTCAAAAGAAAGCAGATAAAACTTTCTTTCCCATGTAAACTCTATAGAAATTACTTTTTATCACCATACTTTACCTCCTCATTGAATCTTTTCTCTGTTAGTACTATTACTTTTTGTGATAATGATGTAATGTATGGAAGGAGCCCTATCAATGCCCCCCCCCCCCTACTAGTTTGTGCAATTTTGCTATCATCAGTTTTTATGAACTGTGACACTAGATGATTGCTTCATATTTGAAATTGTGGAGAAGATTTAGAAACCAGGTGCAAAGGTTAGATGCCCTATGTGTCAATCTTAAAGAATAGAAGGTTTATCCCTACATTGTTACATTGTTATCATTGCACCTTTGCCCTTCTTACTCTGGATTCATTGGTGCTGCTTTTTGTCTCCAATTGCTTTCATTTTGTCAAAGAATGGATATGAATTCCTTCAGATTCCATATGGTAATGAATGCATCTTATATACTTATTTGACCAAATAAGGTAGAAGGAGCTTGAAAAAATGTTCAAATTATCAGACTATCTCCTATGACTACAAGCTTTTTCCTCAAAATTTTGAAATGTCATGTTGAACATTTGACCAAAACTTATAGGCAATCAGTTGACAATATAGTTGAAGCCAATAAGCATTTGTCTATACTGAAGGCACTCATCTTGTGTGCCAGACAGAACATCCCCATCATGGTGGTGATCAAGCTATTACAGTCAGGAAGACTGTTATAAATTGACTTAGGTCTACATTGGGCAGGCCTACTATGGTGCTAGGAACATACACTCTTCTGTTTTGTTATCCAAGCAAGTAGAGGTCCTGACTTGCATTATATAATGCAATGTACATACATGAAATGCAGAAAAATGAATTTTAATTGAATGGTGGAGTCATCTCATCAAAAGTACATTGATTACTGATTTAGTAAATTATAGTGGGCTTTTAGAGAAAACGAAAGTTTTATAATTTAAAGTATTAGTGTATCACAGACAATTTCTCTATGGTTCCGAAAACTCATGGTTTGACTTGTAATACCCAGTTATGGATCCAGAAAAATCTGACAGACTTCAGGAGAGCCAATCAATTACTTTCTTTGTTCTATGCTGAGCCAACAAAATAGAACAGACATGAGTTTGATATGAAATTTTGAAAGACAATTAGAAAATCAAATTAAGGCTGTCGCGATAACTGTACGCTCACTATCGTACTTCAAAGAATGAAGGCTATTGTATGATATAGGAGGATTGCTGGAAGAGAAGCGAATCTCACAAAAATCGTAAATATATGCTACTGGTAAAAAAATGGGTGTGGCCAACGCACAGCCTTTTGATCACGCCCTTTTACTGATATGTTTCTTGTGCTGTGCGGCAGTCAGTTTTATCTCTGGATCCGCCTCTGACTACGCTAACTCAGTCCGGCAACTGTAAAATGCAGGTCACCAGGTCATGTAAAATGCAGGTCACGCTGGCAGCCGCTTGCATTTTTATGAGAAGGCCATGCGGTTCAATCTATCCCATAAGGAAGCGAGGCTAGAGGCCGTCAATGAATCTGAACATGTTTTGAGATGACAAATCCATAACTTGTCAGGCAGGGATGATACACGCTCATATAAATATGCAATTATCAGATTGCCGTGTAGTTACTCTGTAACTGGTTGGGCACTTACTGTTTTGCAGCACTTTTCTAGGAACCTTCTCAGTTACTATTTTATGGCAATGAAAATCAGGTATGTTGAACTCTGACCGTCGTGTCGTGATACAGCGCATTATGAAATCGAATGCAATTTGCATCATGTTTGAGACACATTGTCTTTGGAGCCATTTGACTCATCCCTAGACTTGAAAAATTCGCCAGAAAACATGGGTAAAAGCTAAAACGTATAGCACTTTCTTTCACTTACTGTCTCCGAAATTACTTTCTTCCTCTCCACGCTGTCTTGGAATACTTGAATCAAAAACAGTTGAATAATGCACTTCCAAATAGAATATTTCTAATCAATATTAATACAACCTTTCACCATTTGTTTCTACAAAACATACGTTTAATGTTTAAAACCAATGATCTAGACTACAACCTCAATTCCCCCCCCCCGCGTCGTACGCCATACACTTTTCTATTTTATAAGAAACCTGACACAAGGCCTAGTAGTAAAGGTTTCCTAACTTTTGTTCACAGTCTATGTTCTAAAAGTTTCTTGACATTTCCGTAAGTCCATAGAAAAAGCTTCAGTGACAACGAAAGCAGAACGGAAAACAGTCTTGTATTGCTCATGAGGTTAGGGACATAAAGATACCGTAGTTGAAACTTTTATAAACCCGTAGAGAAAAGGGGGAGGGGGGTTAAGAAAATTTGAAAGAAAGCACATAAAGTTTCAACATTTCTTAACTCTTTCCTTGTAGTTACACATGCTTCTTAAATTTTAGTGTCTAGCACTAGGTTTCTTATAAACCTGTTCCTATGAAAACAATCTTGTAATCCCCATCGATCGATGCTTATATGCGTACGTGTGCCTCTCAAATTCTCAGTGGCATTATTTCCCCTCTTCATTTGTTCAAATCCCGATTTACATTATTTTGTACATTTTCTATTCCCTCTCTTGACAAACAGCTATTGCTTGCAAACTGGGTACAAATGAAAAATGAAGAATACAGCAGACGGCTGCAAGCCGTTCCCACAGCCTTAGCCACTTTAACAGTTCCGAGTAACTTCCTGTTTTGTGGCATGACCTGCATTTTACATGACCTGGCGACCTGCATTTTACAGTTGCCCAACTCAGTCGAACTTCAAAGCACGAGTCTAAGTTATTCAGAGCAAAAATAAATAATAGATAGAAAAAACTATTGAGATATAGAGCTTCCAAGGAAGAATAAATAGACAGGCTAAACAATTTGACGAAATATCAGGGTAGAAACACTCTACCCTTGTCTTGTAAAGTGGAAGACCATAATAGTCTTCTTCAGAGAAAGCCGGTTGCTACCACGTAACTAAGGACTAGGAAATCCACCAATCACGTTCGATCTCACTTTACACCCGTATTTGTATACAACAAAAAATTTCTTTCACCCCAAATCTCGGCCCAGTCCTCTCGTGCGCGGTCCGTGAAAGTGGTGTATTCACTCCGAGTTTTTAAACAGACATCGAGACTGACATCTCCACATGACTGGAATTTACTTTTAATTGCCAAATAAGGTAACTAATGACAATGATCCATTTTGCTCCTTCCTAACATAATGTTTGGTAAAGTAAGTAAGATTCTCTGAGTATGTAGTGCTCTATGATTTGATAGAAGACCACACTGCTTGGGGTACATCATCAATTACCAATTTTAAGAAAGACACGCATTTTGTGAGTAATTGAGATATTTTTGATCTCGAATTAGAAGAGGATGAAGTCGAGATTCACACAATGTATGTGCATTATGCACATACATCTTAATGAACTCAGAATTGGTTGGACATTTTCATGAAATAGGTTAAGTATAAGGTATCCACTTTGGAGAAAAGTACTGTAATTTTTCAATGAATTAGAGAATGAAGTTTAGTGGAAATTATAAATCTCTCTTCATATCTATTTTTGAGCAAAATTGTTGACATAACTATATATGCTCATAGCACTAATATGGCTTATTTTTGCCTTTCAGGAATTTCAGACGCTGTTGTAAGTGGAATGTTGCAGCAATTCAACAGCTTAAAGTTTCTGCAAGCATCATTCATATGTGGTACACCAATCGAGGAACTTCCAACTCGGATATACTTGCATTAGTTCCTGTTATGCCTTAACTATAATTGTATCATTTTGTGAGCTCTTACTCCAACTAGAATCAACTGAAAATTATTGTCTGTTCACTGACAATATGCCTTTGCACTATCAGCAACTTGTACATTTTGAAGAGCAGTTTGATATAGCAAGAAGTATAACATAATAGCACATATTTTTAAGTACATTATTGTTCTGTTTTAATCCATTGCTTGTAGTTATAAACAAGTATGTAAAAAGATGTATAATAAGGTGTATATATTTAGAAACTGCATTAGATCAATGAACGGTTTCATTTCCGTGTAAACAGATACAGCCTATGTTTAAGAGTCCTACTTGCTTCAGTTTTCATTTACAAGACATGATATCAAGAAAAAACTGATATTTTGGTATATAGAAAATTACATCACCATTGTATTGTCCGTTCATAATCACTGGACACAGCTAATTATCAATGGTCAGTAGCAATAACTTTGTAATCTATTGAAATGTTTTTATGGCATTTAAAGCTACTTCTTCACAATGCAGGGTATGTTAAACCAATTCGATCATTTAGGGCTTATCCGTATATATTGCACAATGGCTCATATCAACAATTATACATGGGCCTTCAAACTTTCGCTCGTCTTAATCTCCTTTACGAACAAGCGTTTAATTTCGAGCAATTACATGATGCAATCGGAGCTAAGCACATGCCATCTTTTCTCCATCAATATGTGCACATATCAATGACTGTTATGATTCTCAAATTCCATCGTCATAGCTAAGGGTAATTTGTAAGAAGAGGTCAAGGAGTAGTCACCTGTTAAAGTCGATGATCATATTGGGGGCTCAGTCCCCCAGTGTCAAGGATAGGTTGCAATGATCTTGTCTTATAAGGTTTCCCACTGTCCTTTACGAGTTTAAAACGTGCTGCTTTCGAAGAGCGTGACGATTTCCTTCTCATAGGACTTTCTCAGGTTATGGACTATTGCTTGTGATGAGTCCTGTTTTATATTACCCCTTAGGATTGAATTGAATGGAATCCGAAAGTGCCACTAAGGACATGTAGATGACCGTTAGTGTTTCCGTCAAGACTTTAAAATTGTTTATTACACTTTTCAGGTTGATTAAGCTAAACTATCATATTTGCCTCGTTGAAAGGATGAGCGTGATCCTAACAAAGCCATAACTTTAGAGACGATGCATCTAAAGAGCCCCGTTGCTAAACATTTTAGAAATGATCCCTGATCCTTTTAAGCAGAATTGTGACAATAGGCAGAGAAATTTCTTTATCTTTAGAGATGTGTAAAATTAGCGACATTTCCTATTAAGCTAGTGACATAATTGATGTTAGATTTAAACTACCGACATATCCATTGAAAGTTGTAGCCAACACTTCTACAAGTCACTTCCTACCCATTTGAAGTGTTCCTTGTACCCTATGATTGAATTTCTATTTATCATAATGTGAACTATGTAGAATATGTATTAGAGAAATTTTTCCATTTTTCACGTTGAACTATCTACCAAGTATAGCTAATCCTACATATATTTTGATTTTAGCTCCTTTTATAGACTATGTCTCTTTGTATTGGGTATAGGTAATTATTATGAGATATAATTAGCGTAGATAATATATTTTCAAATGTTTAATTTATTTGTCGTAATAAATAATTTTATATCATTCGATGAACAAATCACTAGGCTTTTTATAACGTCTTCTTTCATGTTTGTAGCTGTTTTAAATTTTAAGATATCTATTTAATAGTTCCATTTCGTTCAACTTTGAGCATTGTTTATAATCCTAAGAACTATTTATGAATTCTATTATTTGATCCATATAACCTTGCGAGTTCATTTCATTGACTTTTTCTTGTTCAATCTCAAAGCAGTCAAATTATGACAATAGATAAATTATATCTACGGTGTGGCCTCTGTAGTAGAGAGACGAGCTTAATCAGTTCACAACTAAGGGATTTGGAAATCCAAAAGAAAACAGTCGTTAGTTATGGATCTAGGCCACAATGCTTTCAATTTCGACTTGTATCAATTGAATAGAGAACAGGAACTACTAAGTTATTTTTTAGTCCACTGTCATCAAACAACCAACCACTATAAGGGCGATTTGAGTTGTGATGGTTGTAGGCTGTGTATTATGAAAATGGACAAATTATATACACTGCGTCCTCTGACACAAAGAAAATTGACACGATGACATTACAGGATTTAGAAATGCAAAACAGAACAACTTTTGTTTTATGGTTCTAGGTGTAATTGTCATCAAAATTGATTTAGTTGAATTGATAGAATTGAACATGTAACGCAACAAACAAAAGTATGCTAGCTTTGTTAGTTCAATAACACAAGACACCAAACATTATAAGAGCAATATGACGTTTGAGGGGTCTATTCTCTCTGGATATTATCATAAAGAAGCATGTTGAATCTCAAGGGCGTAGCATTGGTAAAAATCTCCTGCTACGTGCGATCGAATATAAAGGTGTGTATGTATATGGAATAATATACCCCCCTGAGGAGGGCCCGGAGATTATGAAGAAAACAACAGAAAAACAGCTGATTTTACAAGAGACATCTGATATCAAAGGATAGACATGGTTGCTAAAATGTTATACATAAAGTCTGTTCAAAATCTGTGCCCTGTCTGTGTGTGCAAATGAAATCATATCTTCATTGCATGAAACATCTCCTGAAATGGGAGAAAATTCATGTAATAGCACGCATGGCCTGAGACAGTCATGCTAAAGGCAAAACAGATTTTCAACAGAAATAAAACTAAAGATGGGAAAACCGACAGAGAGAAGTAGATAGAAGCTCGTGAATTGCAATTAAACAGGCGGGAAATATGAACAAATGTTAATAAAATAGATCTTTAAATTCATGCAACGCTTGCAAGTAAACATTAAACAATTTATGCCCTAAGAATACTTGAATAAAATATAGAAATCATCTCAAAATATTTCTAATACATACGTAGAAACAGTTCAATCCAGTTGCAAACAATAGAACCAGAGGTCAATGCGAGCAAGGGTATAAATAGCTTTGCACACATCACTTTCGACCTTTGCATTTTGGACATCGGTCATGCAAGCACTCCATGTTATTACCCTGTGTGATCAAATTAATCGAAGGCAAGTATTCACGTTGTATCTTCTAATTACAATTCGTTCACAATTTACTATAGGTAACTGTAGCCTTAATTCTGTAAAAAGACTTAATTTTGCAATTTCTGTGAATTCAGCAACAGATTTGCTTTCAACTTCATGCACGAAGGGTTGTCATGGCTTGGCGGCAAACTCAAACTTCAACTCAAATACCGGTTGGACAATTGCATAAAAATAACGATGACCTATTAAACTGCAAAATTGACACATGAATCTGTTAAAATTTAATGTGATACTTACAGTATTTTCCTGCATTTCAGGTCAGATTTCCAAACTTCCAAACATGCACGTGCAGTCGTAAAAATTTGTTATGCAATGATGAAACATTTCAATGCTGACGCGATGGAATTATGCCTACAGAGGACATGAGAAACACAGATAAGTAAACTTCCTATACTTCATTCTTGTACCTTGCAAATCTAAGCATGTCATGTCATATCCAGTAGACATATCCGTCTCAGACACAAGAAGCATCGTATAAGCTTCAAAAACCACAATCTCCTTTCGACAAACGATTAACAATCTGCAATAAGCAGTTAATAATAATAATAGGCAGTTGAAAATTGGCTAAAATGTGAAGAAGGCCTTCGTAAATCTCTGGAATAATTAGAGATATTTGTCATTCGACAGACCATGCTTCTACAGGAAGAACGGCAGGTAACGAAATAATCCTTTGGGAATGCACGAAGCATTAGTTGCAAAAGCATGTGCATGGCGCAAATTGAATGAACAGAATTCAATAGGATTCGAAACACTGCATATTATATGAGGGTAGAGTGCATTCTTTAAAGTTTTCTACAAGCTTCTAATGTGAAAATGAAAAGATAAGGGAAACAAATTTGAAAAACATGAGATTTATCTTCTTGTTTAGTGTGTCATGAATTTTCCTCCTAACTAAAGATGCCTCAGAAATGTGTTTACAGTAATAACTGATAATAATTATAATAATTGATTTAATACGTTTTGAATTAGAACTCAAACAACTAGTGAGCATCTCTCAATATTTCACAAAATGAACAAGGGAACCTGGTGATATAATGACTCAAATCAGCATCGCCTCTTTTCGAATAAAGAACACGCTCTTTTACACTTTTGTAGGTTTTGCACAAGGTTGTAGTTTATTGTGGTATTGCTAGATTCTGGAAGTCTGGTGGTTGAGGATCTTGAGGCTGGAGGTTTGTGAATGGTGGTTAGTGTCAGGAGTTTTGTATTAAGGGCAAATCTAACAAAATTGTAAAAGAGGGTGTCATCAAAAGGGGGAAATATCAAGAGTTTTAATAAAGGTTCAGATTTATAGCCACTAACATAAGAAAATATCATACAACTATGAAAAACTACCAAAGCAAATATGCGGAAATCAGTAATTCAAACATAGAGATGTATTAACATAGAACTGTAAAGATCTGATGACGTAAAATGTTGCCATAACAACAATACAGGGTATAATCAAAATTAAATATAAAGACTGAAAAAGTACTGTAGTAAATTTTTGAGGCTATTTTCAACACACCGTTCTACCCTGTAGTAAACCGTCATTATCTGCTGGAACAACAGTTTATTATCTGCACTTTAAATCTTTAAATGGTGTTGTTCTATTTTACTTTATCACTGTAGTTGTGGTTTTAAATGAAATGAAATGAACAATCCATTGAATTACTTCTTCACTTGCGTGAACCCATTCCCCTCTGTCTTCCTAAATGCAACCTATACATACACAAAAACAATCCAAAAGACTGACCGGGCAAAATAAGATTACGTGTGAACAAATCTATCTAAAACATTCCTGAGATGCTTCAACATTCCTTCCCACTAAAGCATAGCTTTCCATTGATAGTGCAATTTTGTAAAATTGTCTATAAGCAAATAATCACTTTTACCTAACAATTATATATTCTCTGATCTTTAAGTTATTTAAATATGATTTTTACCATTAATCTTTGCCATTGGGTAGATTTATTGATATACGATTCACTGGAACAACTACTCCATCTCTGTAGGCAAAAACAGATGAAAAGAGAGAAGATCGAAAACAGAAATCACGAAACAGATACTCAAATCAACATCACATGCATGAAACACGTAAGACTTGTGTATACTTCAATCTTTTAATTATTTCTATATATTTATAACTGTTATTATCGAGCATGTGCATATGAAGCGTCAGCAATTGCAGTGAACGGTGGAGAAAAACACAGCTTACGAGTAACTACTCAAATCAGAATGACACGTGATACATGAATGACACGCGTGGTACTGGTATGATTTATGTATATTTGTCATCATTAAATTATTTATATATAACTGCAATCATGAAGCAAATACAATGGTACAGAAAGATGGGAAGAAGAGGAAAATCAACGAACAAATACACAATACAAATTGACAAGGGAGAAACAGGTAAGGTTTACGTATATTTTTCATCTTTAAACTATTTATATATAACTGCAATTATGGAGCAAATACAATGGTAAAGAAAGACGGGAAGAAGAGGAAAACTATTGAACAAATAAACAATACAAATTGACAAGGAAGAAACAAGTATGATTTATGTATATTTTTCATCTTTAAATTATTTATATATAACTGCAATTATGGAGCAAATACAAAGATACAGATAGACGGAAAGAAGAGAAAAAACATCAAACAAATACACAATACAAATTCACAATGAAGAAACAAGTATGATTTATGAATTTTTTTCATCTATTAATTATCTATACATAACGGCATTTATGGAGGAGATACAATGGTGCAGAAAGATGGAAAGAAGAGAAAAATAATCGAACAAATACAACATACAAACTGACAAGGAAGAAACAAGTATGATTTATGTATATTTTTCACCTTTAAATTATTTATATATAACTGCATTTATGGAGCAAATACAATTGTACAGAAAGACAGTATTCCGAGAGTTCTTAAGGAGCACCTACAATGGTAAATGAGGATGGAAAAGTAAGGAAATAAGAGAACAAATATTCAACTCAAAATTACATCATTGGAGCAGGTATGTTATATGTGCATGATTATACCAAAGCTTAATATTTAATTAAAAAGGCAAAGAAAGATGAATGAAGAAGAAAATTATCGAACAAATAGTTAACTCAAAATGACATCATTGGAGCAGGTATGTTATATGTGTATGTTTATATTTAAGTTATCTATATGTAATTGTTATTATGAACTATATAAAATGACAAAGAAGGATGGAAAAAGAAGAAACTCGTTGAATAAATACTCAACTCAAGATGACATCATTGGAGCAGGTATGTTTCACGGCTATGTTTATATTTAAGTTAATTATCTATCATGTTTAGTATGGAGCATATAAAATGGCAACGAAGTAAGAGAGAAGACAATCGTCGAACAAATACTAAACTCAAAATTTTGTAAATATGAAACCAAAAAGTAATATTTATGTAAATTTCATATTAGTATTTATTTGCTATGAAGCATCTACATTCGCAAAACAGGATGGAGGGAGAAAAAAATCTTTCATCATTCATGTCAATCATTTCAAAGTGACAAAAATGCAACAGGTAGCAGTCATATGTTAATATATGTATATGTCTTTAAGTCATATGTGTGTATAATTATAAGCCTCGAGAAACTATAACGGCAAAACGATAGAGAGAGCAAAAAATAATTTAAAAGCAATGGTAAATCATAACTATGTTAATTGATAAATTATTTTGAATTTCAGTTTTTTCAATATTTAACAGGGCATGTTATATAGTCACTGACTAACGTTCATAAAGACACAATGATTAATGGAAAGAATATGGCTGGATATTGAACAAGTGTTGTTATGATGTTGAAGGTCTTTTGTGAAATCAATTCTATCAATGCAATAACCAAGAAAATTGTTGGAAATTAATTGCAACATTTCATCAGATGTAAATGTTTAAATACATAACGCAATAACATGATATCTTATTATATGAACTTAAGGAGTCAATGAAAGATGCTATGGTTCTATCAAAGAGAAGACTATATCAAGGACTTCAATCGTAAGTTACACTTTGGATTAACTATATTGTATCACTATGGCCAAAGAATAAGAGAAATAGCATGGATTCTGTCATGTCAGGGAAACTACTACCAAATTGAACATAGATTTAAAATTCAGGATCGAGATAGAAAAAAGTGGATAAAACTGAATCATGACAATTGAGATGTGATTACACACCTGAAAGAATGATAACTTTGTTATCTGGTTCTCTTTGATTAATGATAAAAGCTGAAGAACGAGGACAACTAGAACTATTACAGAAATGGACTAGCAGACAAATGAAAAACGATCTGAAACCCTTTTGCTGAATAACATTAGATGACTTTAAGCAATGTGTTCAGAATAGTAATGTGGGTTTCGGCTATGGTTAGTTTTGATGGTTGGTGGTTTATGGATGATGGTGGATGGAAGATGTAGTTAAGGGATTTGAAGGTTGGAGGTAGAAAATAATTCATCTAATGTTAATCATTATTGCATTTTATGAACGTGCTTGGAAACATAGAAACAATTTCCTCTTTAAAAGTCAACATTTCAACAAATAAACCAGATAACGAAGATTAATTAATTGTTTCAAGTTTATTTACTTTCAATTCTTTTACATGAATCAAAACTCTAGATATCAAGGACTACAAAACAATAAAGCAAAAAGGAGTATTTATAAGTTCGAACCAGAAAAACTAAATGATGAAGAGAAGAACTGTTCATTTGCATTCCAATTTCTTCACCTCAATGTTTCCTCTCATTAACTAAACTTCATTTGCCTTCTAATTTATTTAACAAAATGGTTCCTCTCATACTCCAAACATGACGTAATGTTACTTTTATAGTTTTTCTGAGGTACCATATCTCTTTTTATTTTAATTTCATTTCAATGAGACTGATAACTAGTGCGGGACAAGCCGAGTATGTCTACACTTCTCAATAATAGAATAATAGCATATAACATTAAGCTAAACAATTATTGCTTTCAATCAAATTCAGAAGTTCTGTAAGCTGAAGATTTTCATCATTTTAATTCATCATCTCTTTTTTTACCTTAATCTCAATCAAGTCAACTTGTTACATTGGGTGAAATAACAGGCATATATTTCCATATCTCAAAATTAGAAACGACAGAAATCAGATTGTGCAAAAATGCATTGCATGTAGAGAGATTCACTGGTTCTGCATCCTGAACATTCCCGTAATACTATGTCTGAGTAAAAGCGTTTCCCCTTAAAGCTTTCAAAGAAATGTTTATAGAAGTTATCGTTTTGTTTCGTGCTGAATACTGAACAAACATAAAGCATACATGTTGGCTGATTGCAGAAATTTTGCAGACTTGGAGAGATATTTTCGATTGGCATTACATAATTCGTCATTAAAATATATCACTCTAAAATACATAACAATGAATAAACTGGATTAAATAACTTACATCTCTCTTTTATTTTGAAGAAATACAATGATTATCTTCCAAACCATAGATCGCTTTGCTGCCTTTTTCATTCTTTTTTCAGCTAACAATCCACGATATACGCTGAATAGAAAGTTGAAGGAAGGTAGAAGAAGGAGAAGAAGAATGCAAAGAAAAAGAGGAAGAAGAAGACGACAATAAAGAACAGAAGAGGGACTACCTTTCACTCAAATTCAAATACTTTTTAGCATTTAATGAACAGTTTAGCAGTTATATGATTTATTTGTGTGTAACTAAATATTTTAAGAATATAGCCATTTACAAGTGCTAGCGAACCCAATCAGTATTGCAATCCCCATAAACTTATCTTTTACATTATTCAATCTATTAAGTCTTGAGAGAAAGTAGGATGTTTGAGCTCACCATTTTACTTTCTCTCAGTAATTCCATAAGGCAGTTTTGAACAACCCCTTGCGTAGAGCACTCCATATAGATTTCAACTATATCCTAGTACACATTCGCTAACCTTGTTTTGGCTATGTTCATCTGGAGTCTTCATTGTCTTCCTTTCCTACTATTTACACTTAGCTTGTCCTTGAGACTAATTTAATGCTGTGTTTGGGTGTCTATTTTCAGATGCTTTTTTGTGAAAATCAATAGGGCTGTTTTGTTGATCTTTGATTAAACTCAGTGATGAACTAAGACACCCTTCACTTCACTAACTTAGTCTCTTAGGCAATATTTGTAATGGTCTAATAGATGTAAGAGTTGTTAACATAAGTTCTACATACTTATCTTTACAACTCTTACATCGATTAGGCCAAGTAGAGTATAACTTAGTCTTAACTTGTAAGTAGAAGAACTATAGATCAATCAAGAAATATTAATAAAATCGATTTCTTACCCCCGTCTTTCTGCTGAACTGAAAGCCGGAAATGAGGCTGATAACGACCAAACTAAAACTTCATTGATTGGCTAGAAAACAAAGGAAAATACAATGTAAAATTTGAAAATAGAACTACCTGATTGGACGATACTTCAATAGTCTCTGGCCTCTCAAACTTGCCTAACTTGGAAGACTATGATGTTGATGAGCATTTACCTTCAAATATTAATTCTAATTACTACACTCTCAAAGAATTATCTACTCTTACTGCATCACATAATGATCTTTCTCTATTGCATATGAATATTAGAAGTCTTCCTCTTCATTATGATGAGCTTGTTGCTACTCTGTCTAGCTTAAACATTAGCTTTGATATTATTGGTTTGTCTGAAACTTGGCATTCATCTGGGAGTTCTATAGATATCAATGTAGAAATTCCTGATTACAGTTACTTCACATGCAAATCCCAGAGCCAAAATGGTGGAGTGGCACTCTATGTGAAAAGAAGTCTGTCTCCTACTCCTAGGCCTGATTTAGGGAAAGATAGTATTGATTTTGAAGCAGTCTGGGTCGAAGTTGATAACAAAACTGAGAAAAACTATTTATTTTGCTGTGCTTATCGTCACCCAAATTCATCTATAAGTACTTTCAATGATTACCTGCAAGAAATTTTATCACTTCCATCTGTGTGCAGTAAGCAAATCTTTATTCTAGGAGATTTGAACATTAACCTTCTCAATTATGATACTAATATACAAACTACTAACTTTGTGAATTTCCTCTTCTGTAAACAATTTCTTCCATATATAGTTCACCCCACTCGTGTAACTGAGCATTCCTCAACTCTTATTGACAACATCTTTTCTAATACTACACATAATGAAACCCTAAGTGGAAACATTCTGACTCAAATAACTGATCATTTTCCCCAATTCTTAATTGTTAAACATGCTGATATTTCCTACAAGACTGCATCTTACTTCCAACATGATTTCTCCAAACTGAATGCTGGAAATTTATTGGATGATTTTGGTAACCTTGATCTAGATTATTTGAGGGACAACTTGTTAGATGTCAATTCAAAATTCAATAAGTTTTTATCCAGCCTTGACATTCTTGTTAAAAATCATGCTCCTTTGAAAAAACTTTCTAAAAGAGATATGAAGTTTAGGAATAAGCCATGGATTAATAACAAAATACAAAAAATGATGCGTATCAGAGATCGTTTGTTTCACAAGATCAAGAGGAATAATGACACTTCATTGAAAGATCTTTACAAAAAGTTTAGAAATCGTGTTTCAAAATCCTTGAAAGAATGCAAAGCTAGTTATTTCTATAATTATTTCCAGAGAAATAGTAATAATATGAAACAACTGTGGTCAGGAATCAAATCAGTTATAGTCACTAGGAAATCAAGTAATGCAGATATAATCAGTAAGATTAAAGATTCAAATGGAAATGTCACAACTGACCCAACTGTCATTGCTAGTATATTTAACAAGTACTTTGTTAATGTTTCTCATAGTATCACTAGTACTATACCAAGAACCCATAAGTCACCCACTGCTTTCATGTCTAGCAGAGTTTGTAATTCCTTTTTTACTGCTCCTTCTGCTCCTTCTGAAGTAGTTGATGTCATTTCACTTTTGAAACCTGGAAAATCTTTAGGACCTAACAGTATACCTATGAAAATTTTAAAAATCCTTTCTCCTTTAATATCAACCCCATTATCGCACATTATAAATGAATCATTTCAGTCAGGAATATTTCCTGAAAAAATGAAATTAGCTAATGTAATCCCATTGTTTAAAAAGGGATGTTCACTGACAGTATCTAATTATAGACCTATTTCCCTTCTGTCTGTCTTTAGTAAAATCACTGAGAAAATCATGTATCAGCGTCTTTATAATTACTTGACAAAGTATGAAATTTTATATACTTTACAATTTGGATTTCGTGCTAGCCACTCCATCAACCATGCCCTAGTAAGTCTTACTGAAGCTATCAAGAATTCATTAGATAACAGAAAATTTGGTTGTGGTATATTCTTAGATTTAGAAAAGGCTTTTGACACTGTTAATCATGCTATTCTCTTGTTAAAGCTTGAACATTATGGGATTAGGGGGATTGCCTTAGACTGGTTCAAATCATACCTTTCTGATAGGAAGCAATATGTTATGATAAATGGCAGTAAGTCAAATAATCTTAGTGTTGCCTGTGGTGTCCCCCAGGGCTCAGTCCTTGGCCCTCTACTATTCTTAATTTATATCAATGATTTACCAAACTCATCCACCAAATTATCATTTTACCTATTTGCAGATGACACAATATTTACTATGAAGCTGCAAATCTTGATATGCTTGAAAAAACAGTCAACAAAGAGTTAAAAAAAGTAAAAATGTGGTTGAATGTGAATAAATTATCACTGAATGTCAATAAAACAAACTATGTTGTTTTTAGATCCCCTCAACATTCTCTTTCTAAAGCTGTCAATATAAATATTGGTAATGCTCCAGTCAAAAAAGCTAGCTATATTAAATTTCTTGGTGTCCTTCTTGATGAAAACCTCTCTTGGAAACACCACTTGACTGAGCTCTCAAAGAAACTTGCCAGAATTTGTGGTGTATTCTTCAAAGTTAGACTCTTTTTACCCTTAAATGTTCTAATTTGTCTCTACAATTCTTTATTTTCATCTTTTCTCCAGTACGGTATCCTAGTTTGGGGTTTGACTCATGAAACTCATATTAATCCAGTATTTTTGTTACAGAAAAGGGTTTTAAGGGCAATTTCATTTGAACATTTTACTTCTTCGTCTACACCTATTTTCTTTAATTTAAAAATTTTGAAATTGCATGATCTGTTTAAATTGAAACTGCTCAGCTTTGTTTATGACTGTGTTAACAAGACATCTCCCTCATGTTTTCATTCTCTCTTTCCATTGGCTGGATCTGTTCATCAACATGGTACCCGACAAGTTGGAAAGTATGACATTCACATAATTCATAAAAATACCCTTCAATATGGTCTCAGGTCTGTGCGTTACTTTGGTGCCAAGTGTTGGAATACAATCCCCATGCACATAAAAATTTCACCAACTGTCTGTAGCTTTCGCCAACAACTTAAAACATTTCTCTTAAACAATTACCAATTATAAGGTCAATCAAAATATACTTTTGCAAGTCTTAAGTAAAATGCACTCTATTCTTATTTTATAAATGATCATTGACTGTCTCTGAAAACCAGGGGGGGCCCTCTCCGCGAGTAGCCTTGCTACTGGGAGAGCTCCTCCTTAAGAAATTCCTCTACATCTATCTACTTTTATTTATGTTTGTTTGTTTGTTTTAATTTAGGTTTTGTTTAATATATATTACTTGTTGCTTATGTGATTATGTGATTGTATGTAGTGGAATTTTAAATTATATGAACTGAACTGAACTGATTTAATCTTATCATAAATATATGACCAGTCAAATTAAATTCCCTCTTGAATTGAGATCAGTAAGAATGTTAAATGTCATGAAATGAAGGAAAGACAAAATCCAACATGAGATTTTACAACTGCTTATAAGAGTACGTATACTACAACTTTAAAAATCACATAAATGTAGAGACAATCAAAACAATTTAGGAAAACGCGGGCTTGGGTGCCTAATATGTTAAAGTGCCATAAAATCTAGGAAAGTCAAGTCCATTATCAGGTGTCATCGAGGTACAAATATAATAGGACTGTGTATATGTGCATACTAGAAGTGGAGGAGGCCGAGTAAAGATAAAACGATAAACAGGAGCGTAGCAAAATAAGGTTTGTGGAGGATTCACATGCCAGAAATATTTGTTGAGGGCATTAGTCAGTTGTTGGATCGTCCTATAAAGTTGGAATGACGCACGACTGGGTGTCTATTTCTCAATGAAGGTAAACAGGGGCAATTATTTGACAACAACCTACCCTTGAATAATAAACTTTAGAGCTTAATACAGAAAAATACTTAAAAGAATTTTCTCACTCATCTTTCAAGTTTGATGATAAATTTCATATGTCATTTATATGTCACCATTAGTTTTGAATTAATTTGTGTAGAATGGTACTCTCTCTTTTGCACCATGCAGAAAAATAAAAATGCAAAAACTTAATGGACAAATCTTTGAGCAGGCTTGCCATACATCATCTACATTTTCTAACACTATAGCTCCAAATACCACAATATGCTTCTAGTTGAAAAAAGCAATATTATGGAATAAACAGATATGGAAATTAATGTTCTCAATTTTAGACAATAAACATTGATATTCTCAATTTTGACATTTGTATCAGGGTCATGTAAGAAATGACTTTTTATATGACCAAAGGCTCTATTGAGCCGATGACAAAATATTCATAACAGCTCTAGAGTACTTGAAAAAAGAGATCTGAGAAAACAACAAACAGACAATTCAATTGATCATTGGTAATATGCCGACTTCATAAGGCTGTATAAACTACCATTGCATGTAAAAACCAAAATGTCCTTCTAATTATTATTCACTTCAGTTGCCACTTTTACAAATGTGATTTCAATACCATCACAAAAGACATTTGAAGAATACTGTCAAAGGAATTTCAAAATAACTTATCAATACATTTTCACTACAATTCCATAAGTTATAGAACAAAGATGAACAAATACTTAAGCTTTTGATTTGAAAACATTTCTATTGATAAAAATCTGAAAGTCAACTAAACTAAAATTCAATCAACTATACCAGAAATAATAAGGACTAACTTTTCATATCAAAATATCATAAAATCATAGATCATACATCCAAAAATTGAATGTGTTCTATGCACAATAAAGATAGCATGTGAGATCACAATAAAGAGCACAGATCATACAAATCTATGATTGATTACTGATAAATGATGCCAATCAATCATGGGGCCTGTGCTGGAATGATGGAGGGATCCTGGCTGTATAGAAGAGAGGTATGCATTGACAGTTTAGGGGTTGGCACCTCCCTTGACAAAATTAGATTTCATGCATCCAAAGCTGCTGTGCTGAATAAATTTGTCAACAATATGGTCTTTAACTTAACATAACAATATGGGCCCAGTGCTGACACTAGACTATTTTATTGAAGAGGGGGGTGTCAGATTCCAGGTTGCCAATGTGACAATGTATACTGCATACAATGGCTTTTCAAAGAAACAGTGAATAACGGGTATTTCACATCCAAGAGGGGCAAAATCAGTGGATATGTAACCAACCATCTTAGTGCTAGTTGATTTTTAAATTTAAGATAGATAACCAAGAGATAAACAAGATCTGGAAATTTTAGCTCAGCATCTCGTCTTGGTCTGAAAATAGAGCAGTTTGAACTTCACCTAATTTTGACAACATGACAGGTCATTTGTTGGAAGTAACAAGTAAAAGGTACATTCAAGATGGACTATCTAGCAACAGAATATCTCCTTTGCACAATAAATAGAGCACAATCTCTGATTGACTTTTACTGATATAGATTAATGAATGGGGGCATGGGGCTAAAAGTTTCAAGCACAGTCTACAAAATTGATAGTTGAAGAGTGTCTATAGTGTATAGTCATAAGCCATAGCTTGTAACAAATCATTATTGATTCTAGTTTATTTCAAAAATATAAATAAAAAATAAATATATGTGAATATGAAACAAATTTAGGACTACGAACAAAAGATACCTACATGTCTAATTCAAAATATATTTTGCAGGAATAATAGAAAAAAGAACGAATGTATCAGAGGCCTGAAATAAAATCTGTATCTGTAAAAAGCAGGTCTTTGCAGGACTTTTGAGGGTAGGTGGCAGTTTTGTTTGTATTTCTAGACTGTCTCACAGTTTTTAAACTGTGATTATAAAACCCCTCTGGCCATTGGTTTTTCTTAGGAGTGGTATTGTAAGATCAGTTTCTGATGATGAGCATATTAACTCTTCTCATATATTAAAAACATTTTAAGACTATGTGATTCTCTCATGTATGCCTTGGCTATTGAATGTAAAGAATTGTATGTAATTGTGGCTGTTTATTTTCTTATAAGATAACTGCTAATTAAATAGCAAAGATTCTGGATTACTGTAGAAGCACAAGCAAAGTATTGGTTGTTGGTTACAATTATAGCAGTATTTTTTTGGACTTTTACAAGATATCAATTTTCGATTCACTACAGAAGTTCCTTATGGAACAATTGCAACTACAAATGGGCTGAACAATTCCTCTATATATTTTATTGAGTATATCAGGTGGTGGATATTTCTTGAAATACCTAATAAGAGCAAGGACTCAATTTGCCATGGTTTTCACAGCATCAGTATGTTTGCATAGTTTCCAACACTCTTCTGATGAGCTGGATGATGATGTATAGTATTCAATGATCAGCTTCTGATGAGTATAGCATTTTTTCTATAGCATCATAATATTGTAAGAGTAATCCTCTAAAAGAGGCTGGGTATGTGAACTAAAAATCTGGCATACAATTGTAGCTGTCTTCTTTCTACAAGGCCACTAATAGTTGACCAGCCATGAATATGATTTTCTGATTTTAAGGGGACTAATTGGTACTCTAATGGCCAAGATAACCAACCACGATCCTGCATTGTGAAACTTAAACTACTTTTGATGTGGCAAAAAATTTGCCAATAGTGAGGAATACAATCAAATGCCTGCAGTGAAAGTACCTTTCTCAATGGTTACTAAGAAACAATAAGACATTATAGGTGGATAAAGACTGGGCATTGACACAAAATATAAAAAATGGAAATATCTTTCAAATACACTCTAACAGAGGAAAGCAAGAAATATTATATTTATCAGGAGCAAGAAATATTATATTTATCAGGTCTTGCCCTGAGCAAATCAAAGGTGCCCTAAAAATTGAGCTCCTATAACAAGTTAGGAGCTCTATTCTGCATCCCTCTTAAGAATGCTTTCAAAATACGTAGAAAAGACTGAAGAAAAGCAAAAAACATGGGGACTCCAATCTATGAATGGTTGATATGCTAAAAGCATACAAGAAGGCTGTTGTACTACAAGTAGCTGTGATTCACTTGTAGGGTATGAATATCCACTCAGCAGTGCGAGAAAGGATGATTCTGGATTACCCAGACCTACACATGTTCTTAAAGCATTAGCTTAATGTTGGTATGAATTGAAATTTAAGGATGTGTTCTGCTTGTGGTAAAGAAACAGGATTGTCCTAAGATACAACTTCAAGATTCCAGGTGCTCAATAAATCAATCTCTAAAAACATCCATACTATAGGCACTCATGCTCAACAAAGCCTCCATTTTCTTAGGCAAGTTACACATTTTCTAAGGGCTTTTTCTTATTTTCTTACTTAAGAGGTACCAGAAACTGGAATCTTATAATGGATGCCTTTCAATGCCATGTGATCATTAGATATGCATAATCTTATTTCAAGATATTCCAAAAGGCTCGTAACTATGATGTTTGTCCTAGTTGAGCTAACTATCTTCTGGCTTTCATGGTTGCTTTCATTCTTACAGATGTTTGGAGCAGAGATTATAACAAGTGGCTGTATCCTCACAACATTCAAAGAAAGCTTATATAAATGAAGCCAATCCTGTAGCTTCAATTGATTTAAGTTAAGTGAAATTATAGTTCACTACAGTATTCTGAAGAGAGGGAAAGGGCTGTATCATTGGCATATATGCTGACAGTAGGTTTCTGCAAAGAAAGAGGCAAATCACTGATGTACATAAAGAGTGGATGTGGATGAAGGCAGTAGCTTACAGGAACTCCGTAAATTGTTTCTTAAACATAAGAGGGAACGCCATTTACCCAGCATAATTGCTTACTGTTATCTAAGTGTGTTATGAACATGTTATACATAAGTCACTCTAGCACGAAAAGGTGGGAACATTCTGTTAGGATACTGAAAGCTGTTTTTGTCCAACACTAATCAGAGTATGAAACGTTGGATAGCGACCAAAGGATGAAACAAAATATATAACCAGAGGCGGGTACACGTGATATGCAGAATAATGTGTCTATTTGACCCTATGGTTGGCCAATTAGCACCTATTCACCATTGTTTACTTGAAGAATTCAAATGAGACAATGAACTCTTTTTGTTTACACAAGACTGGGTTTCGAGTCTTAATGTAAACTGATTCCAAAACACCTAAATGAAAGGATGATCTTGCTTGCCCTATGATCCAAAAATTATCTTCTGTATATGTTTTGGTGCATTCTGGATTTGCAATAAGATGTTGTCCTATGTCCAAAACACTTTTCATTTTAGAAATAGAGTTTTTACACATAAGAGGTGGCTGTTCTCTTGTTGTAGTAGTTTTCCTCCTGATGCTTGTGGGTACATGTTGTTTCATTCTGTCTGCTAGTCTCTGCATGGTGCACCCTACGTACTGAGCTTCACATGGGAATGAAAATTCGTAAACTACACAACCTTTTTGGGTGGTAGGAACGCTATCTTTAAGTCACTCTATAAATTTGCATTTTTGATTGAGGTTTCCAGATCAACTGAATTAAAATCCTTCTTCAAGTCAATTCAAATTAGACTAGTGTAACTTCTTTTATCTATATTCTTGTATAAATCATTGGTGCTAACCATAATGGCTGTAGTAACAAGATGTAAGAGTTGAAAATCAGACTGATTCTCATATATTACTATAGTTATTAGTTTTAAAGCTGATTGAATATCAATTCCTCAGATAGCCAAGTTGAGAAAGCAACAAAAATGTCTATTTGTGGGCAGGAGCGTTATAAGATTACATTTTGTCTTGGATTTGAAAGAAACTAAAATCAGTCATTGTTATCGATACATATTTATCAGAAGGAAGAAAAAAGAACTCTAAAAAGAGAGTTAAAATGTAAGATTTTCTAAGTGCAAGTCTGATACATCTAAGAGTACATGAAATGAGTAAATATCTAAATAAGATAATGAAAGAGAAATTAAACAGAAAATTCATTTTGGACACCCATATCATCCATCCTATATCATCTGAAACCATATAGACTCCCCAATGTTTAGATGAAGGGCAAGTTAAGTATCTCAAAAGGAAATAGGTACAGTTATTTTCATAATGTAGCAACTTTTATGCGTCAAATATAGCCTAGGCCAAGGGATCACTGTAAAATACAGATTACTAGGTGAAGTAAAATGCAGATCACGGATACACCAGAAAGTTACTTGGAAGTTTTTAAGTGGCCAAGGCTGTGGGAAAGGCTTGCATCCACCTGCTGTATATTTTGCTGTACATCTGCATATACCTTGCAAGTACTAACTGATTATCAAGAGAGGGAATAGAAACATGTATGCCAATACTGAGCAGGACAACATTGACATATGTGTTCAGGTATAAGCAAAAACAAATAAGCAAAAAGCTCAGAAGTTCACAATAGCCTAGATTAGTGGTGCCCTTATCTCAAACAAATATGTAAGTTAATGCTAATTAATTAATGTCTAAACAACTGTGATTTAATTGCAGTTTTGTGCTATGTCTATGGCCTTACAATATACAACATCTATATATTGTTTTCTAGGATTGATGTTTATAGCTGTTCCTTAAAATGATTACCATTTAGCTCTCTATATTTGAATGGTAATAAGTTCCAGCAGTTCCACAAAGTAGAGAAAACAGTGTCAATTAAGATATGACCAAATGAAAAGAGAAGCTAATGGAATGGAGAAATGGAGAGGCACACATACACTTATGAACATTGGCCATTGGGGATTAGGGAAGCATGGGGGAGTTGGAGTAATCCAGATCATTTATGTAATTTATTAAACATATGTTGTAGAAACCACTCATAAGTATTGTATTCATATTGTTTAGTAATATTCTATATGGAAGTTCACTATTATACTGCTGCTCTTTGCTGTCTTTGATTCAGTTATTCCAAGAAATTGTGGAGATGATGATCTTTACCTTGGAAATTAATCCCCATGTTTTTTGGCACTGTTTCAAGTCTAGAGGTTATTGAAATGCCCATACAACACAATGTATCCTACAAATGTTGCAAAATCCAGTTAATTTCAGAATGTGCTTTACAGACATGGGGAGAGTTTCACATACCTGATTTTAATTTCAATAAAATATGCTGATACAACACAATTTGTTCCCAACATGCTGCAAAATGCAGTCAATATTGAAATGCCAATGATAAAATATTACCTGAGATGTTTCCTAGAAAATTCTTTCAAAACATAAAATGCTAAGCTAGTTACAAAGTAAGCACACAGCAGTTTGATCATTCCATATTGATATGGACATGCATCATCACTGCTTGCCCAAGATATTGATTTATCATACCAAAATGTATTCAGATTCATTTATGGCTTTTAGAATAGCTTCCATATGACATAGATTGAACTGCATGGCATTGTCATAAATATACAAGTAGCTGCCAGTGTGACCTGCATTCTACATAACCTATTGCTCTGAATTTCACAAATGCCAAAGGCAAGGATCATGCATCACTGTATAAGTAGGGAGGCTGAACAGTGAACCAACCCCTTGGCAAAAGACAGCTTGAAGAATGCTTGAAGAAATATGCTGAACTGTGCAAGTATAGTTGCTTACCATGTATTTCTGAAAGCTATGAGCAAGCAGGCCTCTTAGATTTTGTTATGTTAGCCGCCTTCACTTGCTAGATGTTGTCCCCTGGTCCAGAGGAACAACCATGGTGGGTGCCAAGGCGGGGCAGGTTTAACTTTTGGTTCTCTGAATAATGAAGACTGCAATTTCTTGGGTTTATTTTTTACATATCTCTTTTCATTTGAAAATGCTTATCTCCTGAGATAGCTATATGCAATCTAGGGTCCTGACAAAAGTTTAAACTAAATCATTCAACTGAAAAGTCAATTAATTATTATGTGTTAATCAAGACTTTGGTAAAAATTAACCTATGTTTAAAGTCCACTGTATATATCCCTAGAGCCCAAAATATGTGGTCATTTTTTACCTCCATTTTTGCATAGTGGATGTCAAAAAACACTAGAAAACAAGATTAGCTTTGACATATTCCATGTCATAATGTTCTCACTTATCCCTTTTTTAACAGATGGACATGTTCAAAATTCAGGCGAAATCAGATTGGTTGTTTCTATGGTGCTTCTCATAGGTGACAAGACATCTTTCGCTCTGACTGTCTCACATTACATAATAAATGCATAGCTTCATAGAACCAGGTCAAAAGCATCAACAAGCATTACCCAAACAGACACAAATTCTCTTGCTTATGCAGTGCCAGGTTGAACAAATATTACAACTCAGATCAAAGAAGTAGGGAATTTGCTCAATAATAAAAACAAAGTGGCCTACGTGTGGGTATAAGTTGATATTAGGGTAGTCAACATCTTCAGTAATTGGGGCCTTTATGAGGAGGAAGACTGCTAATGATTTGAAGTTCTAGTGGGGAGGGCTTATTTGAAAGGGGTAGTTTGAAGAATTTGGGTAATTTACAGAAAGCCATTACCAAACCCCACAAGTTGTGTAGAATGACGGGGCAAATGAAACCATGTGGCAACTTATGAGGTCAATGTGAAATCTCATAGTTGATGCAATCACCAAAGAATTGTTTCATAACACTGGGTCCCTTCTCAGGCTTTGGGGCCAGGGCAATCGGCTTCCATTGCCATGCCTCTATCTAGATCTCTCAGGCCTAATCGCCTTGCATTTTTCAGGTAACTTTAAATACCAAAACTATAGTGCCAATGCATATACTTTGTGTTGTCTTTCAAATGATAGAAAGAACGAAAAGAACAAGAGGAATGACATAATATTGTGTATATGAAAACACCATTCGTCCGTACTTCTCTACCTATTTAGGAGCAACGGAGGTACAACAGGATCTTGTAAACACCTATTACTCGTCAAATTGTCCTAATATAATTTTGCTAATAGGTGAAAACTTGTCAATTCTTGCGAGAAAAGGACTGTGTACATCAGGCGGCGTAAGAAAAATCTATACAACCACAAATTCAAAAACAAAACTTTCCAAATAGCTCCGCATTTCCAAACAACAAGCACAAACTGATTGTTTTTCTACACATTAGGTTATCTAGGGTTAATCAAGCGTGCAGTCAACTATGAGTAACTAACAAAAATTTCAAGTGCAAATGTAAACAACAGTGTAAGTTAAAATTAAACATGTTATTTCGGTCTCACCACATGCACAGAAATAACCCTCCACTTACAAAGGAAGGGGTAAAATGTGTTGGTGTAGTTCGGTGTATATGTGCTGAAGTTACTCACCTGTTTCAATACAAGATATGACTTTGTCTTTCACTGGAAACTGGGCCCGATGACCGGCTTCAGTATAGTATGACAGCAGTGTTTACATATTGCAAGCTCCGATGAGCAATCACGAGCACACACACACTAATGTTTTCAATTGCCCATCTACCTCAATGACTTAGATGTTTACACTAATAATTACAATGCTGAGGAAACTGTTTTGATTGCATATGACAACACTACAATGTGACAACATTTTCAGACGCCATCTTGCAGTACTTCTACCTCGTTTACGAGATTTGAAGTATCTGTAAATGGGGGCCGCATACTAACGACTGTTTTTGTATGTATTTGAATAATTATACCCTTACCTGGTACTTTTCTCCTATGCATTTCCTACTTCTTTCATCAACAGTGTGTTTTATTTGGTGATACAACTTATTGTTACGATATACGTATTGTTTATCAAATAGATCCAATATATGTAGAAAATGTAACGGTGATTGAAACAAGCCACTCAATTTTACACCTTGAATAGGGGTGGAGCGTTTCAGGTTAATTTTGATATGCTGAAATAAAATGTTGCATCAAATTGATGCAATACAATTAATATATTGTATTCTATTTCATTAACTAAGATTGTAGAATATGATCCTGCTTGAAGAAGAAACCAATATTCTGCCAGGTAGGCATCCGGGATGTCTATTGTTTTTCAATATTAAGAAGCTGCTTGTTTGAACAGTTTGGAAACTTATTTGAGAATAGTTGATAACAGAGATAGAGTGCAGTATCAATCTCATGATTGTTCTCTCTTTCATAAAGAAATTAGGTTACATAAAATTCACAATTATCACATATTGCAATGAAACAGTATATAAAAATTTAACAAAGGCCTTTGACGTTTTCAACAGCACATCGGCAATTGCACACTTTCCCAACTGACTGCAGAAGTCCTTCTACCACAAAGATGGGGCCTGATATCATGAACTAACATATACACTTTGACAGGACATAACATTAATAACTAAAGTCTGATGTTACTTAAAGTTCATTTGTTGAACAGTCTTCTCGATGTTTCACGTTACATTCCTGAAATGAAACAAAAAAATTGAGTACAAGTTTATTGATACATAAAGTATGATGTTAATTCAAGCTCATTCGTTCTTCTCAATACTTCACGGAACATTCCTAAAATGAAATGAAAAAGCCTAAGTATGTGTTGTTTTTTTTATAAAAAGCAAACTGTCGGCTTTCAGCCTGGATGTTTCTTAATATTTTGTCAATTCCAGCCACTAATATTTCTTAAATGTTTCTTAAAATTCATGAAGCTTTTAATAGCAACAAAAATCGACGACAGCCTAGTGCAGCCAGAGGGTCTACCAAATTTACAAAGTCCCGCTAGTCTCCACTCTAGATCCAACATCACACACTCCAGGTAACCAGGAGTTGGACGATGTTTCGCCACAGATTTTTGAGATGAGCCTATCAAAATGATGGAGAGTGATGGATTGCAGGAAGAGACGAGTGTAGAACTAGATAATGATGGAAGCACTGTTGGTCTTTTGCAAACCTTTTTAGACTTTTTTAAACATTTTCATATAGCAGTCAAAATCAGGTAAGAGATAGATGTAATATGAAACTATTCTATCCAATAAAAATTTCCTAATACAACTGCTTTTTCAAGTTTACTTTCCAAGCTCAACTTGCCTGTGTTTCTTAAATGTTTCTTAACTTCAGACTAATTTCAGCCTCATGTTTCTTATAGACATGTTTCTTATAACCAATAAGTGCATACTTGCGTTTGCACACAATACGAAACATATGCTTTAATTTCATTTTACTTATGCTAAATATATGGTAATTACAATTATAAAGATTATTAAAAGATACTTTTCAATGATAACAGAATTATATGACATATATAAAATGAATTATATGAATTGAAACTGAATGCATACTGGATGATTTAATAATTACATGCACTTTTTACTGAATATCTAGGGCTATAATATGTACAATATAAACATGGAAATGAATTTCAAGAGGTGAAAAGATTTGTGGACATCTTGAACAATAATAGAGAACTGGAATGTCTAAACAATCTGCATAAAAATGACTGTGTATTGGGTGAATGGACACGTGCAGATCCTATAGAATACAAAATATTTGAATGTTTAAACTATCTTGTTAAAAATTGGTATCTTGTGGAGAAGAAGATATGATCACTTTTTGTAAATATTGAAGGAGTGCAAAGTGTTATCTATACACAGAAGAATGTGTGCCAATCAGCAAAATAGAATGAAGTGGATTCTGTAAACTATCTAGGTAAAATAAATCTACAGTAAAGAAAGATATGAGTTCTGTAAAAATATAGGGATATATACTATCTAATATATTCAGCCGGAGAAGCATGGGTAGTAAATAAGTTATGGAAATGCCAAAAACCTGAAGAACATAGCGAATTGAGTTGCATAGCATATGCACACAATAATGAGTATCTATTGGAAGAGATGATATATCCAATTTCCACAGAGTCCTGTGAGTTGTAACATCTAAACTACATACATACCATGCAGTGTCTATTAGACGAAGAAATCTGTGCAAATTCTGCAAAACATCAAGCATTACCATATCTGGACTATATACATAACCATGTCTATTGTTCAAATGGATATTTGCAAATCGATGTATGCTATACAAATGGATCTGTGCTATATACAAACAATTGAGTATCTGTTAGAAGATCTGTGCAAATTCACCAAGAAGTGACAAATTAGAATTTGAATACTATATACATAAACATAAGTGTCAATTGAATCAATGGATACGTGCCAATTCTGCAAAATATGCAGAAGGAGAACGTTTACTTTAAACATAATAAGTGAGGGTCTGTAAGAGGAATAGACATGTGAACATGTAGCAAAAACCAATGGATTAGAATGATTGAGATATTGACGTAAACATGATCGTCTATTGGAAGAAAGGATATGATTACGCTCGGCAGAATATGAACAATTAGAATTTCTAAAATATCTCCGAAAGATGAGTGTCTTTTGGACAAATGAGCATGTAATATTTTGGCAGAATATGACCAATAAGAATTACATACCTATGTGGACCATTTGATATGCTATTAATACACTTTAGACATTCTAAATTCTTCAGTTATTTTAAAACATTTTCACACATCTAGTAGTGCCACGACACAAAATCACTTATTTTGCATAAAGTAGACATTCTCCTTCTGCATTCTCTGCAGAAATTGCACATACCTCTTTTTCCAATATACTCTCATTTCTATGTAGATAATTAACACACTCTAATTTCTCATAGTTTGTAAAATGTTCACCACTGTCTTTGTCTTTATTCATTCTCATATTTATGTAGATAGTATGTTTATATATCATATCTGTTTGCATATATGTAGTGAGTAGTCTACAGACTCACTTTCTCACCTTTCTGCAGAATTTCCAAATGCCACTTGGTCCCATAGATATTCTATGTAGATACTTCATCAAGCACCATAGAATCATATGAATAGGAGACTTCGCTCTCATTACAATTTTTGACTTTCCAAGTAGATCAATACTTAAAAAATAAGAGATTGATATAGTCAAATACAAAAATACAACTAACAAAAAGACAGAGAGATTGAGATAAAAGTAAAAGGATATATGGTGTTGCTAAAAATTGAAAGAAAGAACGAAGAAGTTATTGACTGAAAAAATCAATTATATGTAATGAGTCAATCAACAGACTTACATGATAATGAATAACAGAATATATATCAGGGTTGGAAATTATCCAGAAAGTAAAGAATTGGAATAGGTACACTATCTGTATACAAATAAGTATCAATTGGACCACTGGATATGTGAACAATCTGAAGAATAATAAAAATTATAGTGAGAGCAAAGCACAAGTGCCTATTGAAAAACTGACATTTGCAAAATCGCTACGGAATATGAACAAGGAGAATATGTCATATATATAAAAGGGCGTAGGGGCATTTTCTGTCACTTTGAACACAGATATGATGGGTCCTCCTATGTCATTAAAAATAGGATATCAGTAGTCCTACAAAATCCCTGAGCTATCTTGCAGTTTGGTAATAGCTAATTGTGCCCTCTAGACAAACATTCCTCGGGGTATGGACCTGGCAATGTGGCTAGATAACGATCAACATCGTAAACCACTATCCACCATGACCGCTCTTCTTTCATTGGGGCAGATAGTTTGCAGCCCTCCTCTAAAACAAATACATTTAAAAATAATGATCCATAAAATGAAAGGAAATAGGTAGAGCATTCTGTTGAAGATGAATACGGAGAATATGTAACATATGCACATACAAATGATTAACTATAAACCAAAGGATATGGGCATTGTGTCGTATATTGCAAAGAAGACAGAATATCTAAAAGGAGATTATCTAATAAATAGGATATAGGCAAAGTCTGCAATAGATGAAAAATTATAACGTAGAAACTATCTACTGAAAAATAAGTGTCTAATGGAGGAGACGATATTTGCAAATTCTGCAGAACATGAAGACTTAGAATGTCTATAAAAATGACTGTGTATTGAAAACTGGCACATTACAATGTCAAAGCTACCAACATAAGAAAATGTCTCTACTGAACGAATGGATGAAATGCGTGAATATGGGCAATTAGAGTGCCATAACTATCTAAATAAGGTGAATGTCTAAGAGAACATAGGATATGTGCAAATTCTGCAGAATATGGAGAAGTCCCTTCTCTTACATATGCACTTAAACATGAGTGTCTATGGGACAATAGGGTACACAAAAATTTACAGCATATGGAGAAGGAGAATGTGTAAAGTTCCCCTATAAAAGCCAGTATCTATAGATCAAATAAATGGGTGCTTTTCTTGAAGAGTATCAAGAAGTAGACTACTGGATATTTGAAAGTTCTGCACAAGGTGAAAATTGGACTATATTTGAAGGTGCCTATTAAAGAACTACGATGAGATAAACAAAACAAAAGGAATGGCCTGTGTGATGTGATGACAGGGATGATTTGAGGATGGCATCCAAATGTGAAGTGACTGTGGACGACATGGCAGAAATGGAATGACCGCTTGTGAATGACTGGTGAAAGAAAGTCGCAGTTGAAGGTTTTATTTGCGGTGGTTAGGGTCAATAGAAGAATGTTAAATATATGCTTAAAAACATGAGAATCTATGGCACAAGTGGATGCATGCAAACTCTTCATGAAGACTTAGAATGTCTAAATTATGACCATAAATTTAAGCGTCCATTCGACAAATTGATGCATATGCAAATTCTGCGGAATGTGGAGGAGAAGAGCTTCTATGCAATCTTCATGAAAATGAGTGTCTATGGGACGAATAGATATGGTATGGAAATTCTACAAGATTAGAAGAATGAATTAATTCCCACCTTTTTAATCATTTTCATCAAAAGTCGACTTCACGACAAATGTTAAGGTATCTTCATTGAAATGAGATGTGTGCTTCTTTGAATTGACCAAACATTTTGATCAAGATATTGAGCTGTCTCTCTCTAGCAACGGATCTCTATGAAATTTAAAGAGGAATAAAGACCGAGGTTACTTCCAACAAAGGCTCAAAAGGTCTACTGTCCGTTGGACGAAGAGATATGAGGAATGTCTAAAAGCTATTGAGAATTATAATATCATATATACATATAAATTGAAAATGAATGTCAATAGCACAACTAGATACAAGCAATTTCTGCAGAATATGGAGCAATGTAGGAATAATTCAACAAAAGTATGCGTTTGTATTTTCCAAGAGTATTATCACAGAATGCTGCATACGTAATATTACCATAGCTATATTGGAAAAGGTGTTAGAGAGTAAATGCCAAACGCCAGCAGTAGAATTTGTAATACGTACACATGCAGTTGACAAAAGGCAACTTGATATGGGCAATTCCTACAGAATAGTAAGCAGCAAATAATCCTTTCTATGCAACAAAAGATGAATGTCTATTGGAAGAATTAATATGTGAAAATACTGCAAGAAGTAAAGAATTAGAATATCTGAACAACCTACATATACAGATAGTGTCTATTAGACGAAAAGACGTGCAAATTCTGCCGAAAATTGAGAGTTAGAATGCGCAGACTTTCTGTTCAAACATGAGTGTATACTGGAAGAATGGGTATCAAAACATTATGCAGATTGTGATGAACTAGAACATCTGATCTATATGCATATAACTGAGCCTCTATGGGACAAAAAGATATATGCAATGTCTACAGAATGTAAAGAATTAGAATGTCTTTAATATCAATGTCAAGAATCTCAAACTCAATTTACCTGTGGAATATTGGAGCCAGAACCTGGATTAGGATGGGCATGATAGTAACGGGTCTAATGACCCTCCAAAGATTCACTCCCAGTGCGCTTCAATATCGGTATATTTTCTGTCAACGTGGAGGCCACAGAAAATTTTCCTACGGACCACATCTGCCCTCAAGGTTGCGAGTTTGAAAGCTCTGATCTACATAATTGTGAGTGTCTATGAGACAGATGGGTGTTATGGAAAGTCTGTAACACTTGGAATGGATAGAGGGAGGATGTCGTAATAGTTCAGACGGAGATAGAAGATCTTGGAATGAAGAATAATGTGAACACATAGCTAAATTTGAGTACTTAGAAGCTCGTTGCTATGTACATGACAGTTAATATCCTTTGAGTGAGGAAGCGTGTAAAAAGCTTTCAAATTGTTTTTATAGTCATTAATTAATGCAAGAAAATCAATCACAAAGCAATAGAATGAGTTAATTCATATCTTATTACTCACCTCTCATCAAAAGTTAACTTCGAAACAACTGGTTGGTTATATTCATTGAGATGAAATTGTTTGCTTGGTGGATGTGACTTATCACATTTTGACAAATATACTGAAATGTCTGTCCAGCAACTAATCCCAATGAAATCTAAGGAGTGATAAAGATTGAGTATTTCTGGTATCACATAGACCTCTCAGAACTAATAAGATTTATTTGGAGAACTAGAACACAAAAGAAGAATATCAATCTATGTTCAACTGACTATGGGCATTCAAATTGTATAAAATATGAACTTGAAAACAGTTGTACAAGTAATAAAATCAAATTAGTAAACAACAAAACGAAATATGCTGCAAAACAAGGAGAGGTGAAATGGCTAAAATGTGCGCATGAATATGGATCTCCATGGGCTGGATAAACATGTGCATAAGCGGAAAACTATCGTAAAATGTGACTTCTTTGTTATCAAAAAGACAATAGATATGCACTGGATGAGAAAACACTTGAGACATAGTTTAAGTGCGGTCATTTAGAATGTCTTAACTTTTGACAATTATATTGATATGTATTAGAAAAACAACATGTAAAAAAGCACTAGTTGATAACAGAACTTAGTGAGTCTAAGATGCTTTCTCGTGTTAAATAGTGTTACTACTCTAAATAAATAACGTCAATCAGCAAACATTCATTTCTAATTATCCTCACTATAAACATAGATGTCAGTTTGATATTAATGCAATACAATTTAACTTGGTAATCCATATGAAGGTATAATGTATATTAACATATAAACATACGTAATGAATGCAAAAGTCGAAATGCTTCATTAATACAAAATAATCAGTCATAAAATATTATAAGGAATTTAGTCACATCTCAATTCTTACCTCTTATCACTGGAGACTTTAATAGAACTATGGGATTGTATTTATTGAGATAAGAAGTGTGTGCTTGTTAGAAGTGGCCAAACATTTTAACAAAGATGTTGAAACGTCTCTCTAGCAACTGATTTTCATGACACCTGAAGAGGAGTGAAGACAGAAATGAGTTTGATATCACATAAAAATCGCAGAACTAATAACATATATTTGAGGAACTATGACACAAAACGATAATGTCCATTGAAATAGTATGTGAATGCAAACGAGTTCTAAACTCTTCAGTTCTGAGCTCTTTCATGGAGATGGAAATCCAAACGAATCATTATCTTCAATATTTAATCCTTGCAATATACAAATATATCATATGTCTCCGGGTTTCAAATTTATCCTCTAAATGAAGTACATAAATCTCTGGGAACCTATTATTGATGAAGTCATCTCTTGATTAAATACCATAACATTTATCAAAACTTCCAAAATAAAGAATCTGTTGTCTTCTTGTGTTGTAGATTGCTGTGTGTTCTGAATCTAGGTTGCATATTGCAATTTCATAATATATGACATTTGAATATGGATTTTGCAGTATTACTCCGAAACAGTGCTATTCCATTGAATATACTTTTAATGCTAATACTAATAGTATTATCATTAGCATTAAAAGTATTTAAATATGAAATAGTAATAACGCATAGTGATATAGTAACTGAGATAGTAGTCATAATATTCATAAGTACCTTATTACAAGACACTTTCAAAAACCTGTATCTATGAAAACGCTTTAGACATTCTTTTTCACAAATGCATTACAAATGGGTACATGACCACTGCCTCCCCCTGTTATATAAGTGATTGCATATTTTAGTTAGCAATTGTAATGCCAATATTAGTCCAACCCACCAAGGTGAGGACACATTTGCCAGAAATTCGCACGTTTATCACGTGACCTGTTTGAGGAGGTATAATACAAAGAAGATATTTGAACTTACCAGAAGCTGTCCTTATTAGTTCATGAAGCAGTGAGTTATCCGCATCATTTCATAAACCAACGATTTTTCTACAATAGTTAACCAACCAACGACCTTTTGCTTACGTTAGGAAGCAACTCATTACATTAGGATGCAACCAAATTCATTGAGTTCCATAAGGAAGCAGTCATTATTTATGACCGGGGTGGGGACTGAAGAGTAAATTGTGGGGTAACAGAAAAAGATAAGATGTGCTAGATGGGTTAGCAGAATGATGTTTGAACACAGAGGTAGTTTAAAAGCACATACCATATTTATGCATAAATGCAACCTTGTTTTGCTGCTTTCCTTTGGTGGGGTAAAGAGAATTTTACTTAAGGAACTTAATGGTTGAAAATATTTTTGGGGGCCTATAGTACTTTTAAGTCCCGGCCGTAAATAATGATCGCTCCCAAAAGCCATTGGTGATGTCCATGGACGTTCTACAGTTACATAGGTTGCTTCATGAAAAGTCATATTCAGAGATATTTGCGAGATGTCTGGAAATCGTGTAGGGAAAACATCGGAAGTACAGAGTGTTTTAATGTATACAGTGGAGTGATGCAAGACTGTTTATTATCTCCGTGACAAGGTTGATTATTGTAAATAGGAGAAATTTACTTATGATTATTCCTATCAAAGCCTATGATAGAAAAAAGCATTTAATAAATCAGATCTTGGAGATTCACTTTTCAGCAGTTACCTATCGAAGATTTGAATGGATTCTTAAGGAGTTTAATTAGAGCATATTTTATTTGTTTACATAATTGACATCCTAGATGTCGAGTCTTCTCTATTCGTTTTCGTAAATATGCTTCTTCGTCATGTATCATGCCTATAGTGCATAATACAAGAGAACTACTTGAATAATCCCACGTGGAATTACTTTTTATGCGTGAGATTACTTTTCAGGTTTTGACAAGGGATTAGTTGATTGGAAGGCTTATTCCAGAGGATGTTTCAAAAACTTTCCTGACACATGGCCCACAAGAAACACTCAACTATACTTCTTAATTCATTCTAATTATTTAATTCATCAAGGTGAGTGGTTGCAGTGTGCCCTCAACTATATTCCTTAATTCATTTCATATTCTGCATTGAACTGATAATTGTTAACTTCATTCGGATCTGTTCAAATCTAAACTACAAGCAGAGATTGATTTCAAAACCTACGTGATTAGCAAATGCCGACAATTGTCATAAAGTAAATTGAACTCTTTTATTTCATTTATTCATTTGGATTAAATTGGCCTATTTTTTATATCGTGGCAGAGGCTTTCAGGAAAGGAGAGCCGGGGGCTCAGTCAATCTAGAAATATGTTGAACAGAGCTTAATCTCCTAACCTCGGATGACATATTGGAGGTAAAAGCCTATGCAAGCAATGTACATATCACAATAAAGCAATCAGTTGGTTGATCCTCCAAAAATTCAATCTAGCAGGACATTTTGAGTTCACAAAAGTCATAGTGCTTAAGCTCATACTTGATTTTCTCTTTTTCATATACTGTAAATTCTCTAATAAGCACCTTACGCGACTAAATGTTTTCGAGAACTTTCTAGAGGGGCTTATTGCAAGAAGAGTTTATAAATTTCTGAAATATGGACAAATTTCTATGGTGGTATTATACGTATATCTCGTTAACCTTCATGGGTTACTATTTTTTCTGTTTACATCAAATAGGCCTTTGAGCTTGACTTTCATTTGGTATATTGCCATACTAATGAACATCATCAAGACCACAAAGTTTATGCTTGTTTTGGCTACAACTTGTCTTTGATATTATTGACATTTTTGTGGGAGGGCTTAATCGAGAGGAGGCTTACAAGAGAAATTATCTTAGACACATATATCAAACTGGTAGTTTCTTATAAGATGCTTTGTTATATACATTATATCTTTTTATAAATTAAAATGTAAAGAAGAACTGCAGCGGCAAACATGTGAAAACATCTCAAGATATCTCCATTACGATTGCTCACCTGTGTTTAACGCTGTCAGTAAGAGTTCTTCCCAAGATTTGCCAGTAGGTATGCCTTAAGGTTTTGCCAGCAGTTTTTAACTTTCAGCAGCTCCAGTGATCTCATAGCAGCATACATTTAGCCGAAAATCAGAATCCCAGCTGTCTTGTTACTCAAAGTATAGAGGCCTATAACGAATTCTCTTGATGATCTCTTGCAATTACCTCGTATGTGAAATAAACGATCTCTTTAAACAGAGGCCGATTGTTGTCAGTCTGTACATGAAGTGAATGGTAAGCTGAAACAATTCTTCTACAAAAAGAAACAAGTATCAATTAATTCAACATCACACACTCATTTTTCAAAAGATCACATGCCATGAAAACACAGAGGTTGAAATTGCCAAAAATAAAGCCGGCTAAAGCATGCTCTACGTGGCCTACCAGTGCACACGAAATTCAAATCAATGATGCCAACTTCAAATTGGTGACACCAAGTTCAACTTCGTCACATCAAATTCAATTTCATTTTGTCAATCCAGATTCATAGTTGCCTGATCATTACCAATAATGTTAGTCTTTTATCTGTGTGTTTGCTATTTGTGTGCGGAGTGCACGTACCCCAATGTTTACTAAGTCTCAAAGAAGTTGATCATGCAGTAAGGGATTTAATGGGGGTTTATTCAATCTGTTGGCCATGGTTGGTCGTAGTCAATTATCTTTCAGTGATATTGCAGATAACTTGGCGTTACTAGTAGCTATCATTATAATCATTCCTTGTATTCTGGAAAGAAACGAAATCAGCTCTGAGGAACAAACATACGTCATGGATTTAAGTAAAATTTTGTCAAGAATTTAGTCAAGTAGCATTTTATCATGCAGCTGATTGTAATTTACTTAAATATCCATATACATTTATTAAATTACTAGGTGTATAAGTTTTTGACTTGTACCTGTCTCAATCCCCAGAGGGGTCACTTGAACAATTTGTATACGGGGGGGGGGTCCATCCGCAATTTCCAAAATTCACCTTAAAGTATCAAATAAAATTTCACAGGCCCAGAAGTATCAACTAAATATTTTGATGAAACCCAAAGGTATCAAAAATACCAAATCTGGCAACTGAGCATGCAAGAACCTAGTTTTGATAGTAATTAATGACTGATCTGTACAATTATTGGTTCAACAAATATCAATTTAATAAAACCAAGGCCTTGGGAGACAGATATTTGTACAAATAGTATGCAGACCCATTGATGCATTCTTGTGCAGCAGCTGGTGGAAAATATTTACTCAAAGTAGGTGCCTAATGGATACTGGCAAGCTAATAAACATACTACCAAAGCAATGTTGCAGAAACCCATTCTATGACTCCAAAATTGAGCCCATAATGTTAAATTTTCAGAAGTACACAGAGATATTTTACATCTCGAAGCTTATGCTTTTCATCGTAAACAGAACTGAACAAACACAAAACAATAAAGCTAAATACAAAAGGTTAATGGAGCATATTAATTACTTATTGTTCATCTCCGTGTGCAAAACTCAATGCGTAAACAAAATAATGATGTTCATCATAATAATCATCATAGTAATTCTTAACACTCCCACTTGATGACATCATTAATTAACAAAATAAATAAAGTTAGACTACAGCTTCAACACCAAGTAAGCTTCTAAGTTTTTGGAAGGTGTCCTTGGTAAGACCTTTTGTCATTCCATCTGCCAGCATATTTTGAGTTGAACAATACTTGACAGACACATTGTTCAAAGTGACTTGCTCTCTGACAAAATGATGGGCAACATCAATGTGTTTCGTGCGATCATGGAACTTTGGGTTCTTACTTAGCTCTATGGCACCATTGTTGTCTTCAAAAATAGTTGATGGGCCCTGTGGCTTCATTCCTATGTTTTCAAGCAGGCGTCTCAACCAAATGACTTCTTGAGTGGCAAAGCTTAATGCTACATATTCTGCTTCTGTTGTAGACTTGGCCACTGTATTCTGCTTCTTGCTACACCAACTAACTGTGTTATTGTACAGTTGAAATATGTAGCCAGAAGTGGAATGTCTTGTGTCATTGTCCCCAGCCCAATCTGCATCAGAATATCCGGCAAGAATACAACTATCGTCTTTTGCATTGTAGCAAAGACCATAGTTAATCGTTCCCTTTGCATATCTAAGGATTCTTTTAACTCCTTCCAAATGCTCTTTGCCAGGTCTTGCCATATATTTTGACAAAATATTCACTGCTGCTGCTATATCTGGACGTGTGGCTGTTGCGATGTATGTTAACGAACCAATCATTTGCTGATATAGCTTTACTTCAACAGAAGTTTCTGCCTCTGGCAACTTTTTGAACTTTTTGCCAGGTTCCAACGGTGTTGACACAGGTTTTGAATCTTCCATGCCATATCTTTTCAGGATACTTCTCAAGAAATTTTCTTGATTGATAGTCATTGTTCTTTGATTAAGATCTCTTTTTATCAGCATTCCAAGGACATAATGTACTTCACCTTGATCAACTACTACAAATCTTTCATGAAGTTGTTTTTTTTCTTCACGCATCATGGTCATGTTATTGGAAAATAATAAAATATCATCCACCCAAAGAGATAGAATTACAAAGTCCATTTGACCATTTTCTTGCTTGTGTGACTTGATATAAATGCATCCATCAGATGAGCATTTCGTATAACCATTTGACTGTAGAAATGTATCAATTTCCAAATTCCAGCATCGAGCAGCTTGTTTTAGGCCATATATGCTCTTCTGTAGTTTACACACATAGTTTGGCTTATTTTTATTCACATATCCAACAGGCTGCTCCATGAAAATTTCTGTATCTATGCTGCCTTGTAAAAAAGCAGTCTTTACGTCCATTTGGTGAACATGCCAATCCTTCACAGTTGCTAATGCCAGCAAGGATCTGATAGATGTATATCTAGCAACTGGGGAGAATACTTCATCGTAGTCGATTCCCTCAGTCTGCGAATACCCTTGCGCAACTAACCGTGCCTTGAACCTGTCCACTGTTCCATCAGAATTTCGTTTGACTTTAAAGATCCATCTGTTTCCTACGATGTTTTTATTGCTTGGTGGAGGGACAAGTTCCCATGTATGATTGCTAATCAGAGACTGATATTCAGAATCAGTTGCTTCCTTCCATTGTCTCTTAAAGTTGCCTTGCCAAGCTTCATTGATTGTGCCTGGCTCATCAATATCAGATGTCAGGCTAACAGTATTGCACTCTTCAATTAATCTTCTAGTAGCTTTGCGTTCTCTCAATGGTCCAAGCTGCTGAACTTCTTGCATGAAACGATCTTCGTAAGTCTCTCCCACTGGTTGGTTAATCAGCGTTTCAGGCTCAAGTTGATTATCTTCTTCAACACTTTCTGATTGCCTACCATCAGGGTAAAATAAATCTGTGTTTACAGATCTCTCATTTACAAAATCATGGAAATCCTCTTCAGCAAACACAACATCTCTGCTTCGCACAAAATCACCAGTTGAAATATCAAAGAGTTTATATCCCTTGGTTCCAGCTGGATATCCAACAAAGATTGCTTTTCGAGACTTCGCATCAAACTTATTTCGTTTCTCTTTTGCTACATGGATGTATGCCACACAACCAAATACTTTCAGGTGTGACAAATCAGGTTTTTCTCCAGTCCAGTGTTCATATGGTGTAACTTGCTTGAGAGAGACTGTCGGACTGCGGTTTCTGAGATAGACAGCAGTATTGACTGCTTCAGCCCAGAACTTTTGTGGTATCTTTGCATGACACATCATTGTTCTTGCTGTCTCCATAATGGTTCTATTCATCCTTTCTGCTGTCCCATTCTGAGCAGGATTGTTTGGAACTGTGGATTGGTGAATTATTCCCTTCTCCTTCAAGTAAGCATCAAACAGCTTTGAAGTGTATTCGCCACCATTATCGCTTCTTAGAATCTTTACATGATTTTCAGTGATGTTCTCTATCATTGTGACAAATTCTTTGAATTTTTCCAAGACCTCACTTTTCTGCTTGATTAGGTAAATATGAGTGTACTTCGAAAAATTGTCGATAAATGTCACAAAATAGCGTGATCCACCAATTGAATTGACAGGCATAGGACCGCAAACATCACTGTGTATGATACTACCACACGCATCGACAACCTGACTCTTGCTAGCTTTGGGAAAAGAGTTTCTGTGTTGTTTCCCCATGATACAGCTTTCACATTGAATACTGCATTCATCATCATGATTCATTGGTTTTATTCCTGTTACCATACTCTCCTTCGATAGCTTCTTCACATTTTCCATGCACAAATGTCCCAATCTATAGTGCCATAGCTGTTTCTCGGAAATACTGTTCTTGGTTAGATTCACATGAATACCTCCGACCAGTTTCAGGAAATACAGTTTTCCTAACAACTGTCCAATGGCTAAAAGTTTCCCATTTCTGGATATCTTGCATTCACCACCAGCAAAGTCTACCGAAGCATCTTGAGCTGTCATTGCTCTGACTGAGAGCAAGTTTTTTTTTAGATCTGGTAAATATAAAACATCATTCAAGACAATTCTCTGAGTGCGTAAACCAAGATCACATACTATATGACAGCTACCTTTTCCAAATGCCAAAACTGTACGGTTGTCACCAAGATTGACTACAAGGGGATTGTGGAATTTCACATAATTCTTCAGCAATGTTTTGTTGAAAATCATATGCTGTGTGGCACCGGAATCTATAATCCAATCGGATTTCATTTCACTGTCAGAAGTTTTCAATGCTTCTTCACGTGAGGCTATTAATGCTTCCTCTCGTGAAATTTCATCACTTCCCTGCTGAATTGCGACATAATTTGCAAATTTACTGGATCTCTTCCTGTTATCATATCCACAGTCTTTGCTTTGCTTCCTAGGACAGTCACGCGCAAAATGACCTTGTTCTTTACAGTAATGACAAGTTCCACGAAAAAATTTTGCTGGTGTACTGCTAGTACGGTCGTGTCTCCCCGGCCCTTTCTTGGATCCTCCACTTTTTTTCACAAAGAGCGCATTTTCAGAGCTTTTGGGTTGCCCAATGTCTCTATTACGATCAATATCGTTGAGAAGCATTCCTTTGACTTTTTCAAAAGTAATGTTGTCTTCACCAACTGCATCTAAAGCGGTTATGAGTGGTTTAAAATCTTCGGGAAGGCTTGACAAAAGGGTCATGGCTAATTCTTGATCGTCGATTGCGGCACCCATCTCTTTCAATTGCTCATGGAGAGATTTCAGGCGATTGATGTGTTGCAACATATTTCCTCCACTGAAAAAACGAGAAGAGTAATATTCTTGTCTCAAACGAACCTTTTGAAGAATTGACGTTCGGGCAAATTGAGCTTTCAAAGCATCCCATGCTTCCTTGGCTGTCTGTGTGTCTCTCACGTGGATTTGTTGATCTGAATCTACGGCGAGACAAATATACGTCCAAGCTTTCTTCGCATGCTGTCGAAAAAGTTTAGCTGCTTTCGAGTTTGGATCCTCATCAGGCATTTCTGCTGTTCCATCAACATGTTCAAATAGATCGAGACTTTCAAGATACAGTCTGATATTGAATGACCACGTTCGGTAATTACCACCATTTAATTTCTCAAACTTTAATGCATTCGATGGCGAAAAATCTTCAGACGCTAAAGCCATTATACACAATATCAAATACTAATAATATCTGTATGTACTTCAAGTTATGTTCAGGCGTTTTCTGGGCCCATAACCTGTTAAATTTTCAGAAGTACACAGAGATATTTTACATCTCGAAGCTTATGCTTTTCATCGTAAACAGAACTGAACAAACACAAAACAATAAAGCTAAATACAAAAGGTTAATGGAGCATATTAATTACTTATTGTTCATCTCCGTGTGTAAAACTCAATGCGTAAACAAAATAATGATGTTCATCATAATAATCATCATAGTAATTCTTAACACATAAAACCAAGAAATCCCAGGGAGAAACCTACGGCATAGGATGGCTACAAGTTAAACTAACTTGAATTTGGGTGCATTGAAAGTTGTTACCAGTTTGGGGAAAAAATAATTAGGTTCATAAACACTGGTATTTGTATGATACAAAAGACTCACAGGCTCTGTTTACTGTACAAATGTCTAAACAACCAAACCCCAATATCTCTCTGAAGTGTTCCACAAAAACTCAGAAATTCATGAGTACATTACAAGACAACAACACCACTTGCATGTACCTATGTTAACAATGGTGAGCCACCATAGAACATTCTTGTATCAAGCCACTGCTGATGTCAACAAATTACCATCAAGAGTGAATCAATCAAAACAGTTTGTCAATTCAAAACAAACTTAAAATCACTGTAGTTTTAAATACTATGGTTAACACAGTAGTCATATATATATAAGTAATTCCTTTATCTCTATACTTGTACATATCTTCTAGCCTTATTTTATTGAATATACTCAAAGGAATATACTAACATTTAGTGATATTTAATTATAGGTTTGTCTTCTATCAATTAATTCATTTATTTTACTGCCAGTGAACAAACCTATTCTGTGCAATCAATACATTACATTAAATTACATTATATTCCATTGCATTATGGTACCGTGTTCCTCACTTCTTCGTGAATATTTTTCCTCAAAAGTCGCCCAATTTTAAATTTCCTTTTCTGAAACCAACCTCTTCTTGTTGACATAACTTCTATACTAACTCAATTAAATGATAACAAGAGCCAAACTCAACAATTAGTATGTTTCTCACACAACACTTTGGATTCTCTTAGCATAATGACAGTAATTCATCAGCCTTCCCATCCCAGCTACTTACCCTTTATTTACCACAACTGCATCCAATGTTCTAGAACTGCTCCCATATTTGGGGTGGTACCTTAGTGAAACTCAAAAGTAGGATCAAAAAAGTCATCCAGTAGTCGTCCAGTCATTGACCACTACCCCGAAAAAAGCCATTCATGATCTCACATATGTAGAGATAATAGTCTCTGCTTGATTTAAAGCCTTCAGTCTATTACTACCTATTTCAAAATAAACAAAATTATCAATAGAGGCTTGTTCTTTCTCTGATCCTACTTGTCCGCTAATTCTCTGGCTGCCATTAACGGTGTCATGTTGTGACGGAGCTCGTTGTGACTTTATCTGTCAGCCTCGATAGCATATACTAGTATCACAGGTAAACCATTATCCGAACGATTTAAGTTTAGCTTATTTGGTTTATTTAGTTGCAACGGTTGAGTGCTTTTTAACCAATGCTTTTTGTTGGTTTACTTGATAATTTTTACTGATGTTGAAAGAAATCCTAACTCTCTCTGATCTGTATGTGTTGGTTGAACCCAAAAGTATTAAAATTCCATATTTTGTATATCAGCTACCCATAAGTATCAAAAGGACATAATTTTAAATCAGCTACCCATAAGTATCGGATAACAAAGCAATTCATTACCCAGAATTATCGGATGGACCCCCCCGTATACAAAATGTTCAAGTGACCCCCCTGGGTCTCAATCGCGACTATCAGGCATGAAAGAATGGCTTGAGGGCACAGGCTAGATTACCAACAATGTGATTCATAGACAAGAAATTAAACTATATGTAAAGAGGACTGTATATTAATTCGTTCCAATGAGAAAGTAGATAAGAATAATTTTAATAAAAATGAATATAAAGAGTGGATGTCACCTCGGTTTCTGAGTGTATTCAAATGATGTCTGTTAACTGTTGCAAGTATGTCCTTCAACAAATTTGATATGCCCTTAAACGATACGAGTGCCATTCAAACGAAATGAGTGTCCTTCAATGAAATGAGTGTCCTTCAACTATAGAATTTCTTCCAAACGAGATAAGTTGTTCTTTAACGATATGAGCTATCCTTCGACAAATTGAGTTTTCCTTTAAAACTATATCAGTTCGAAATGGCGCCTGAACGTAACGAGAATTCACTCCAACTGAGGTGACAAGAGATATTTCGCCAAAGGATAAAATAAAGAGGTCAGGGGTTTGGAGGCTAATGGGTCACGTTTTTCCACATTGTGACTTAGGTACAGCTATTTAATATGCACCAAATTTAAAAGTGTTATTTATAGCAATGTAGAAGATTTGAAAGTAGTTTGGCGAGAAGCAGCTAAGCTTGCATGTTTTTAATTGTAAAATGTTTGTCCTCTTTGCTTAGTATGATGAAGAATGTCCACATCGTTCCTTGGTCTTATTATAATTCCCGCATTTATTGATGTTTAGTTTCTCGACGTAAAATCTGGCAAAGGTCACTTTACATATGAATTCAATTCAATATGAGCAGGCCATAAATGGGCCATAATGTATATTTTATATATATATGTACAATAACATTACTAAACATAACATAGATTTTTAATGCAACACAATATTTATAGTATCTAGAAGGCATTAAACAACTAAAGGTTTATGTTCTATTCTAATGGCACTGGTTTTTAAGGCTTTTCACTCTTCTTTGAAAGGCAAAGCTTAAATAATTTGCGAGATTCTTTAAGCTGTCTATGCTCTGAGTATTCATCAAATTTATTAGACCTGATCTCATTTCTAAGTTTTAGAAATTTACTACTAATATATTGCTCTCTGATTTCTTCGTAAGTTGGACATATCAGTAAAAAGTGTATTTCATCTTCAATTTTCCTCATGTGACAGTTTCTGCAAATTCTTAAACGCCTATCTACTCTTTTTCGGAATCTTCTCTTGTCTACCTCTAGGTATGCGAAAGCGAGCAATTGTTCTTCTATCGAAAAATCTTGGCAGATTTAAATATTTTTAGGGGTTTAATAGTGTCTTCAATTCCTTGTAACACTCATGCTTTGTTTATTGGTTTAATGTGATGCACAATTTTTGAAATTGAATTCCTTTATTCGCGTTTAGACAATACGAATGAACTGTTGATCGTTTCCAACCCCTTGTAAAAGCCATATATGCCCAAAGCCATTTTCATAAAGGATTAGCATAATGGTAGCAGGCCAAAAATCCACTTTCCTATCAACCAACTGTAATTGTAACTGATTTGATTTATATACTAACTTATCTTCTCCTAGTTTTAAAACCTTAACCCAACAATTAACAGGAAATTTAAGGTATGTAGATATTAACGGGGGTTTACCACATTCACCTAAAACAGCAGTGGGGTGAGTGGCCAAGCGGTTCAGTTGGCTTCCGTTAGCTAGCTGAAGTTAAGCTTGGCTGTGTTAGGTCAGCAGCTGGATGGGCGACTATCCAGATAAACGACCAAAGCAACTCACTCTGCCGTCCTTCGGAAGGGACGTTAAACAAGGGGTCCCATGCCTGGATGCGGCATGCACAGTAGGCCTAAATTAGCTGAAAACGCTAGATATAAAGCCTACTCAAAATAAAGTAAACAACAACAACAACAACAACAATAGCACTTGGAATAGAGCATTTACCATACACCCAACACAAATCTACAAAAAGCAGCATGACCATTTGAATTGATTCTCTCCACTCATACCTCAAACTTCTGCCACACAAACACAGTGATGGTAGTATTCTTTTGTCACATATCGTAAAAGTAGCCTCGGGTGCTAAGCCCTGGAGTTGTGTAATCAACAATTCTCTGGTCTCATTGCTTTCCAACCTTACAGTGATAATGTCTCGACTCCCTTAGTCCATACGTTTCTGGAGGATAATAATATTTCCAAATATCTATAGCATGTGACCGTCTCGAGCATTTGACCACCTGACCACAGTAGTAAAAGTTTTCTTTAGATCCAAGTTTTCATCCTTTACGAAAGACCAATAATATTGTTTTGCTAATACTTTTGGTTTGTTCTAGAACTGGTCTTTATAGTCATATGCTGACTCATCGGACTTACAACATTTAACCAGTATACTTTGATCTTTAGGATTAAATAGTTGCCACATATACTTATGTTCATACCCCATTTTCTACAAAACAACTAAAGTACTCTAATACTCCTTTGAAGCTCAAGAACTGTGTCTCCTAGGATAACTACATCATCAGCGTGCATCAATGATTTCAGCTCTGTCCATCTTTTAAAAACATGGCTTTTGTTTCTGCTTTTGGAGCATCTGACTCAGCTGTTCAATAAATTGTAGAAATAAGCGTGGACTTATCAGACACCCTTGCCTTACGCAATTGTTACATTTAAATGATTCCGTTAGACCAGTCATTGTTAGACACAGGAATACATATTTGCGTATATTTTCCGCAACATTTCTAGAATCCTGCCGTGGATTCCAAGCTAAATTAAAAGGTATGTCAAGTAGCTGTGGTTTACTGTGTCAAACACTTTTGGCAAATCCACAAATAAGCAATATAGCTTCCCTGTTTTTCTTGCAAGCTGTCTGTCCGTTAATGTTTTCAGGCTGAATAAATTTTCCACTGTACCTCTTCCTTCTCTAAAGCCCACTTGCTTTTAGCCTGGTTCTCTTATGTCCCATGAATTGTCAAGATCGGGGATTTTTCTGATTTCAGATTTTAATGATAATTATGATCCTTGCAATGATCCAGTTTACATATGTCGTAAGAATCCCAGCCGATCGGGGTTTGTCGGGGGCGCATCAGAGAAATAGAAACGCTTCCTATTCTTACGATTATTACGATTCTTATGACATGGAACTGGGGTCGTCGGGGACAGACTGGGATGCTTAATTTTGCTCGTTCTCATATCAAAAAATCCCCGATATTTACGATCTTTATGACATATGAGAGCCAAGCTTTTATCTTTACTGTAAATAGGTAGCTTCCAAAATTCCAAAAGGATTCGCAAGCGCCAATATCAAAGTTTTTAGATTCATTCACGCGATCTATGCCGTACATGTGTACTCCCACCCTGGCCCTCAAAGGACAAACAGTCCACTCCTGCCTGTAGAAGTCCATATGAATATTTACATTGCTTCAAATTGATTTCGTGAACTGTTTTTATCTAAAGCACTTGCAAAAAGACTTCACTTCACTGTTACGTTGTGCAAGCTTCCAGCAGCTGAGAAATATATCTGGTGAAAAGTGCTTTTCCACTAAAGGAAACGCTACCTGTCATGCTTTCACTCAACTCACTGGATAGTGTGGAAAAATGATTCGACTGTCAACCTGAGGTTTGTTGTGGGAAAAATCCAGTTAAAAAATTGAATCATATGAGAACCGTTTTGATCGAGTCGAGTGAAAGCATGTGAAGTTGCGTTTTCTTGGTTGGGAAACTATTTTTAAGAAATATAATTCTCAGCTGCAAGACGCAAACAAAGCATGCAAATGGGGTCAAAGTCGATCGAAACATAGGATCGTTTAGCTGCATGTATTCTAATATGCTCGACTTTGAAACCATATGTCGAAAGAGAAATCGAATGAAAAGTCAAAACTTTTGTTCTGGGCTTATTGCGTATATTAGCACAGGCTGGATTGATCCGATGCTAGCATAAATAGCGACTTCATTGAACAGCAAGCAATTAGCATAGAGTTCCATGCCGAGAAAACCATCTTATAATTTGAAAGAGAGGATTATTTACAGATAAATCCTTCCTAATGGATTTAAAGAAATTTGGAGACTCAAATGCAAATCTCTATGCATTACATACAAGAGAACAAATAATAGGATTTGGAATAATGAATTGGGGTCATTTGATTCTTTTGTTGGGATACAAAGAAGAGAAGTATGTTCATTTTGTGCTGTCTGGCAGTTTGTTGTTCTCTGCGCTGAGGAGGAGGTTACCACTGTCAGATGGCTCCCCTTTTTGTCATTCATAATAGTTTAAAGCCCGGTGCTTAGGGATGGGGGCAGGGAAGGTATTCCCGCCCAGTTAGGAGATTTCATCCTCATATTCTACTTCCGAAAAATTGTAAGATCAAATCCAAGTTTACCTAGCACATTAGAAAATAGAAAATCTGACGCAAAACATCCAGAAGCAGGCACTTTATCACTGGCTATCTTCTGATAACTTTGTAGCTTCTGGTGCATAATAACACAGGGCGCTTAAAAATTTTTAGAAATTAAGACTCATGTAGGATTAAATGTGCCAGAGTGATGTGTGGGATGAGATATCTCCCCAATTATCATTCGTTTTCCTGTATGTTGTAAGAACTTGAAACGTTTCTCAAATGCACTTCACTAACGTCATCTGTTGCTTTCTTTCTAAAATGGGCGAATCGTTATAGCTTACATTGTTATATCCCTGGTAAAAAGGGCCAGGAGAACCTGATGGGCACAAGTCTAAATATATCTATGGGCCCCTATTTTCCCACTCATCTTTGCCCCCCATCTTTTCACCACTGGTTACATTCCTGAATAGTTAAAGATATAAATTTGTTGTAATGGCAGTATGACAAAGTCCAACAATATAGAACTACATGAATCCATAAACTGAGCATTTCAACCCCTTTCAGATCAGACATGAACCAAAAGCTAGAAAGCTTAACCCTTAGATACCCAAGCGGAAATTGTCTTCCACATTCCCCTGTTATATTACTTGCACGTGGAATGTAAGTAGCATGGGAATATTTGGCAATTTGCTTTCCTATATGACTGGTCACTGGTGGCCCAGCTTGGACTCCAAAGCACTAGAAGTATACTGTTTTGATAATCCAAAGTGTTACGCTATTCTTGTGTGCTCAATAGCACACCCTGCTAATATTTCAGCAATCCTTTTGTTTATTTTTCAACTCTCTTTTTGTTTACCTGTCTTTTGCTAAGAATATCACATTTATTATCATTTCATTCGTTCAGTTCTTGATAAAAGACTTAAGGCCACCCTGAGACATTTTCCTTTAGATACAGGTGTTTAATCGTTTGTGTTCATTGCATATATCTACAGTGAACTGCTCATTGCATTGGCGCCTAGCTCACCCAACTGAAGCTCAATTGATGGAGCACGTCTAGCTTATTCACTATGCCCATTCACTCCAACACTAAGCATGCATCTCAAAACCTTGTCTTCCTTTTATAACACTTAGAGTGATTGAAATACAGTTGATCCTGCTAACTAACAAGCCCCAATGCTAGTGCATCATATTGTTAGAACTACCCCTCCCTCATGAAATCTTCCCACCACAGAGGCTGATGAAAACTATAATATGTAAAGTAATTGTATACCTTCTTACCTCACTCTCTGTTCAAGAATTTCTGTTTACCCAATGGGTTTACCTATGCCATTATAGTATGGAAGGTGGCGGGGGGGTTGAGTTGAAAGCGGTCAGATGGCATAATGATGGATTGATCATTGGTCATTCGTTGCATCATCTACTTGTCATCATATGGTATACTATTCCCTTGCCGGTCTGTTCTGTATGGCATCATTTCGTCAATAGAACCATTGGAGGGTTAGAGATTTGATCTGTGTATAAACTTCTCTAGCCACATCTTAACTCAGTATATCTTTTTTGGGTATATGAGTAATGCGCTTTTGTGGAAGTTACCTAAGTATTAATACCATATATGGAGACGGATCACATGATTTAAATTTCTATCAAACGATTACCTTATTTCTGGTTTCGATGGTTTTGTTTACCCCGTTACGCTCTTTCGTTTTCTTGTCTCTGAATTTGCATCTTGCGAGAAAGGTATAGTTGTGTGTGATTGTGTGGTACTGGAGTGAGGGATTTTTACGTCTTCCTTTGTAAGTACAACTTTTCCAATCTAACTCCGTTGTAGGTATTGTGAATTTAATTGTGATAGCGTGTTAGTTTAAAATGAAGTTGAGCGACTGATGCTAGGATACGATTGTATGTTGTGTTGTTATCATTAGCGAATCGAAGGCAACATGGCGTAGTCTTTCTTTAGGATAGAAGACTAAACAAACAGCACTCGATGCGAATGTATTTTAGTGCAGTATCATAAATATTCTTCAATAGACAGAAGTAATAAAGTGTCAAGAGATGATATATATTAGATTATATACTAGTAATCGTGTACAAGATCAGGGGTGGTGGAGCAAAATTTTCTGTAATGGGGGGGATTGGACAGGTTAACATTCGAGGGAAATAGTTTGGTTATGAAAGGGTACTAAATTTTATTTTCCATAGAAAGTGGAGGGACTATAGTCCCCCAGTCTCTCTGGCACCACTGCCGTGAATATGTAAGAGCTATTTTGAGTTATTCTGTTAGTACAAACGTTCTACACAACTGGTGTAATTAGGTTAATAGGTGTAGGAGGCTGCGGGTTGGGAAGGCTGCAGTCCTCTCGGTTTGGCAGAAGCCTATTTCATGAGGACAATTTCTTCAGAAAAGCCAATAATTATTCCCAATATTAGCTGCAGCATAATTGTGCTAGGTAACAAATCGTTTGGGCAAAATGTCAGTGATTCCGACAGGGAGTGTTCAGCCCACTATCTCTAAACCCCTCTAACGTTCATGATTAGAATCAGCACAGTATTTACTCCTGTGTGTCCTAGACTGCAAGTGTTTGTTGGCTTGTGAGGTAGGAGGTGTTGTTAGTTAGTATGAACACGCTTCAAAAGTATTTGGACGAACTTTTATGGACGATGTAGATACGTCAATCACTGACAGGTTAAATGAAACTGAGATCTGCATTGCTTCTATTATAAATTTCAACAGACATTGGCAACAATTACAAGAGAATTGAGAGATCCACCTTATATTACTTGTTTTGCAATAGTATTTGATAGCCGCTCAAATCTATTCAGTATTGACACGGGTAATTGGAAGTCGCTCTGAGTATCTAAAGTGCATCATTAGAGTTAACTGCAGACATAGTCATAATGAATTTATTTAAGGGAATTTTAGAACGAAGCGTTCTGCTAGGTTCCTTACAAAAAAGAGTGTTAGTACCGAAGATATTACTATATGATATTAGAATAGCAACACATGAAAGAGGTAATATTTTTAAATGCAAATGTGGATACAGTGTTGTCCCTATTTGCTTACATTGACGCTTAAATGGGTTATAGCTATGGGATCATTCTCATGGCATGTACGCAAAAAGTTGCAAAGTTTATACGAATTGATTTTCAATGCGTTCTGTGACTTTCAGCCTTGTTTTATGAAATGAAAAACAATGCAAGTAGAAGGAATAATTTATATTAATAATTTTACACAGCAAGCCGATTGAAATCACCATGCATTTACAAATCAGCCATTGAGAATGTCTGAAAGATTATCAATGACTTTCATTCAATCCTCTGCAATGTAGGCCTAAACTGTTTAACCAACATTAAAGACAATTCCCCATTAGTAAAGTTTTGCACCCAATGAGCTTTCTGCTAAAAGCAAAATTGCCAACAACAATTGCAAAATTTGTAAAACTTGCGAAACTTGTAGAGACAGGCAATCTGAAAGCGTAATTCAAAGCTTTCAGTTTCATTACGGTTTATCATAGTAAACCCATTTGTAGTCACGCATATCCTCATATTTCACAATTTAGAATTAAGATTAAAATTGATATAAATAATGAGTAAGATGGTACATGTTGGTATAAAAAAACTATGCCTCTTAAAATGTGTGGAGAGCCTACGGCCCCTCAAGTCCCCTATACATATATGTTAGTATACATTGGTACTCCTGGATGAAAAAATCTACCGAATTTTCACTCCTACTGAGTCTTTTCAAGCTGTTTTACTGATCCAATACTATTCTACCCAATGGAATAGCGACTTACTGGCTAACGGTAAAACATTAAGGAACACTTCCATATTCGAACTTCAAGACAAGTGTTCCTGCGTGTGGCATGTTAGCATTCTGATTGGCTCAAATTCTTACGATTAATCATAGAAGCTGAACATATTCAACTTTAACGAATTTTCGTAGAAGCCGCAAAGATAAATTGTTGACAAATAAAATCCTACGATTTTTCTGTTTATACTATTTGATTTATTGTATAAGACAAGTCTTTTCAGGTTAATCGTACAACCGTAAAGGAGCTTTAGTTTTATTATGCTCTTTTACTTATCCAATACTATTCTACAGAATGGAATAGTGACCCATTGAGTAAAGGAAAAACATAAAGGAATGTCTCAACTCCCAATGCATACCACTGAGGTAAATTCAGAAGGCGCAATAGAGCGAATTCCATAGTAATAAGATCATTAAATGATTGAAAGGAATCTAAAAATTTATAGACAATACTATATTCATTCGTTACTAGGCTATTTGGAATAGGATTAAAATATTGAATAGTATTTGGTTCATGTTATTGTACATGTTGTACATCTTATTATACATCTTATTGTTCATCTTATCTGCATTCAAGAACTTCAGTCCTACCTAACCTGTTGCTATGCATTTCCTACACTATGAAAATGCTTCGATAATTGAATGATTACATATATTTATTAAGTGTATAAGGAGATATGGAGAATGTTTGGCAAAAAGAAATAGAACTCATAATCGAACAGGGTCTGTTATTGAATGTTGCCAGTGCTAGAAAAATATCTAATAATGCTCAAGATCTACCTTCACTGTCCTTGGGTGAGCTCGAGCTCCCTGACTTCTCCTGGTTGCTGACTCTAATTTTTAAAAACTCCTTGACTTTTTGCAGTTTTCCAGACAGTTTGTGATGAACCAAGGAAATGATTTGGCATCTTGACTGAAATGAAGGAGTAAAGGCGATAAGAATAAGAAAAAGTTCCCTGAGCAATCAAATTCTCCAACTTTTCTAGGTATCCAGGTTTTTCCTAACCTCAGATGTAATTCACTAACCTTTCAATGTTTTCCAAGTTATCCAGATTCCTGATGACCCATAGCTCCTTAGCTGTTCTGTAATTCAGGAAGTTTTGTTTCTAGATCTGAGTGGTGTATGTACAGGAAAGCATAAATATCCCATAACTTCTCGAATTAGCCCCCCAGGGGTTTATTGCGTTTCATTCTTCTTAGATTAGGGCGTATTCAAGTGAAGGGCTTGTAGCTGTGGTTTACAACAGTTTTTGTTCCTGTATCCTAATAAAAGTTTTGCTCTGAACTCTAATTAGCTATAAAAGATACAATGCTCATGGCCACTAGATTGAATTAAGTAGATAAAGTTCCTGTCATTCAGACAGACACTTCTTCCACATAAATTGCAAACTAAAGTCATTCGTAGTATTACAGCTAGTGCCTACGATCCGTCTGTCGGGCCCTTTCTAGGATAGCTACAAATGCCTAGTATTGCTGATATGATCACGCAAGAATCCGCAAGCACTGTGAATAAGGCATTAAACGCTGAGGCACCTCCCTGTCTTAAAAGAATAGTTCAATAGAGTCTCTTCTATAACAAATAGAACTTTACGCAGCTCTAATTTGAGCGTAAGGCATCCAAGATTAAAATATAGGCATGGCCAGAACTGTCTTGGATACAAATGATCATTATTCTGTAATTACCTACCTAGTGAAATACAATCTTCCAGAGGTTTTGGGTCAATCTACAGAGAGTTGAAAGTAATGATCGTGGAGAAAAATTAGAACATTTATGTTTGGTATTGATATAGATTATGTTATTGATTGTATTTATATTATTCTTGAAAGTAATATTTTTGTAGTTTTTGACATGGCCCTCTGTAGAACAGACACCACTATATATAAATATTTAAAACCGAAATGAATGGTGCTTCAATCATTGGTCGTTTGGTATACTTTTTGTGTGCACATGAAGGCACCAGAAATGTAAGGATGTTATTGAACACGAAAATCGAATGACGTTCATGAACGGTGACAAAGGAAGGTGTGAGATCATGAGGCATTTCCAGTTCTCCCATCGACGTGAATTCACTGGCAGAAATAAGCAGGTCCAACATTTAACATTAGACGTCTAGTTTTTGGGTGCTGGTCTTAATTCTATCATTAAGTCGGTTCACATATGTTAGATCAGCTAAGTGAAAAATTTGGGTATTGAATACGTGTACTTATATGAAAGATGACTGGTAAATTGCTTTTCTCTTTCAAGGACTGTATTACGCATCATGGATCTAACAAAGGAACAAGAGAGCTTCATAAAACTTGTGAAGATCATCGTAGAGATCATACCCAAGCATCTCAGGGGCCTTTTTATAACTAATTGGAATGCTAAATTCCCATCTCAACCATGGGCAAATGATGCAACAAGTGGTCAATATCTGTACAATGCAATACCTCAGAGTGTTAAGAAAAATCAAGCAAAGTTCAACAAAACATTGCAGCAGATGATACTTGCAGGCGATTGTGAAACATGGGATCCTTCAGCACTGTTTTTTGTTCTCCTGTATGCTGGCCTTAAGGTCACCGAAAAATGCCGACCATGCAATCAACGAGCCTATCCATTCACAGTCAGCGAAAACATCGATCGCCTTCGTGAGTTAAGAAACACATTTTATGGCCATGCTGTCAATATGTCAGTTTGTGATGCCGACTTTGGCAGCATATCAGCAGAAATCAAAGTAATCGCAAAGGATGTATTTGGCGATATTGCTGAAGGCGAGATTGGTCATGTTATCAATGCGCAGACTATCACACAACTTTCTCATGATTTAAAAAGCAAATTGGATACAGAGAAACAAATCAACGAGGATTTCAGTGAATGGATAACGAGACTGGAAGTAAAGGTGGAAGGTAAGCAGATTATAGATATGTCTTTCTACTTCTCTGATTTAATGGAAGCTTTCTTGTCGACCTTGTAACATGGGTTTTGCAGAAGTTGAAACTGAGAAGTAGACATGACTATAGACTATAGACTATAGGAGTGGTCGAGATCGAAGCCAAGGCTTTAGGTGCTCTGGTTCCAATCAGAGCTTTGACTATACATGAATTTATGATTCATTAGCACATTGGGTTATTGTGTAATCATTCGTAATATTTCAGTCATCACCATTAAGTCACTAACCAATTTGAATGCCGTTTGCTCAAGGAATTGTGTTTGACAATTGTTTTCAGATGTTTTGATCTGGAACTCGATCCTTTATGAGCATATTGTGCACATAATGACATATTGAAAGTAGCCTGATTCCATAATATCCGCCATTTTGATTCAACTCTGTTGCAAAACATTCATCGTTTGTCATATGGAATTGGTACGACCAATACTGGATGCAGTTAATTTTTTTCATGATTCGAAGTGGCTGCTGACGTTGCCCAGTGACTGATGTTCTGAATTACAATACCTAATTTAGTATTATAATGCAATACCTCCCTTTTATGATTAATCGCACATGATTTAGTTAATTGTTCATCCTTTCTTCTTTCATTGTAAGTCCTTTGCAACTGAAAATTTACTATTACAGCACACACAGTTATGGTAAAAACATTTTGCCGTTCTAGTTAATAATTTTTTGTCTCGCACTTTGAAGAACGGCTGTTCAAGAACTAAATGTAAATCATGCAATTTAATAAGTGTGGAATAAGGTGTCTGGTATGGTTTAATTGAATGTCATCTTATTAATGGTCGATTTGTTTGTCTCATTAGAAGTGAAAAGTGCCCTTCAAGTAGTGAATGACGACGTTAAGGGGTTGCAAGACGACGTGGAAGGAGTGAAAGACGAGTTGGAAGGTGTGAGAGATGACATGAAAGTAGTGAGACACAATTTTAAAGAAGTGGAACAAGACCTGAAAGGAGTGAAAGATGATGTCACAGGAATAAGAGATAGCATTCAAAATGTCGAAGCCAATGTATCAGGTAGGTGTAGACATTGTACTATATTTAAGTGGACTTTGAAATCTCTTTTCTTACGGGGCTTTCTAGGGTACATTTGATTTGCAGTTGTTATTCAGAGACGAATCAAAGCTAGCATTGCCCGTTAGACTGTTGCATTAGCACTGGAGTTCAGATATCCAAGCCTAGGGGCACACATGTTCATCCTTGTTCACTCATGTTCATCTTTGTTCACATATACTCATCATACTGTGGGCGCATGTTCACCCTTGTTCGCGCATGTTCACCTTTGTTCCCTTCATACATGTTCATAAATGTTCTTTCAATAACTTACTTAGCAACTATTTGATTAGCTGCAGCAGTCTTTATAGTCTGACGCATCTTGTTCTGGCTGACGTTAATACAAATGATAATACCTGACGTAAATGTTACATAATATTAATGATGATGAGGCTGTTCATAGTAAACTATACCACTATCTAAGTTATATCTTTAAGCACAACTTAATTGCAATGATTTAATCTACATGCGTTGGATACATCCTTTGCAACAGAACTGACTTCACTAGAGGTCATCAATGATTCTATCAAAATGAAATCTGATGAATGCACGATTTCATGACGTGAAATGCGCTTAAAAATGTCTCAGAAATTCATTGATCGTATGACTTTTGCTATAAAGTTTGTCATGAGTTTATTTGTATTGACTGTGTATTTGTACCATGATAATATTATTAATAAGATTAGTTCTTGAAGCTAAAATTTCTGACAGGTCGCATGAAATAAACTAAAATAATTTATTGTGTAAATTATATACTCCAATTTAGATGGAGCATGATAATTTCTTGATTTGATGGTTTTAAACCATTTTCCATTTTAATTCTATTTAATGCATCTCACCTAGTTACAAAACTGACTAGAAAGCATTCAACATCAGGTATTAAAAACAATATGGCTGTTGGCATAAGTAATTTATCGGCTTTGAATATTCCTGTGCATGAAAGCATTATCCCTTGGCTATTTGTTATTTAAGTATATTATTTAAGAACAGAAGCTTGTAGGCTATGATCCTAGTAGTAGTAGCCCAGCTACACTGTTTTTTCTAGCATATAAGTTATCTGGAAGAAACAAAATTTTCAAAATTTAAAATTAACCAAAATTTTCACGCTGTGTTTGTGTCGTTATTCAAAACTTTATACCCAACACGTATAGTAATTTTTACGGATTGCGAACATTTTCAATTTCTCGATGGTTAGTATTATTCCTACACAAACTTAGACATTTTTTTAATTCTCTAATATAGTTACTATCACAAGGTAAACATATAAGACTCCTCTCTGCTATTTGATATAGCAAAACAACTGCAATCTAGTTGGACTTACGTTGCAGAACGAAGTACATATTATGGCAGTATTCATAAATGGTAGATACAGAAGGGAAGAAACGTGAGAATATTAATAAGATATTTTTATTGATAAGAATGCGTCTTGTGGTACTTGTGAAATTTTTGACTTATGTCTGAGTTATCTACGTATGACTTATGTCTACATTTTACAATATGAAGGCCTGAGGGCAAAGAAAAGAATTTCATATAAATCCGTATTTCTGTGACTTGTATTGTAGTTAGATTGACATGTATGTATATTGTAGATTTGGCCAAAAAAGCTGAAGAGAAGCAAGAGCATGGAGTATTAGGTATGTTTTGTTTTTTAGAGGTTTCGACGATATATAACGTAATGGTGTAACTATTAATATTACACTTCATTAGCAACTTACATTTTGAAAGGTGTCTCAATATACGGGGCACCATTCTCACTTGCAAAGAATGTATGAAGATGTCTGTCATATGTAGATTTTGAAAATTCAACATTAAATTTCATACTGGACATCTGGTTGTGATAGTTGTTTTGCATTTAAACAGAATAAGGAAGAAACAATAATGACGTATTACATTATTTCGGACAGTTTTTTTAACAATGAAAAAATTGTTCTGATTGCCATGGATTTCGATAAAGTCGCCAACCGTCGCTACATGTCGCTACCTGTCATTACCTATCGCTACCTGTCTTTCCTTGTCACTATATTTAATGAACATGACTGCAGAAATTGAAATGGCTATGACGTTCTCTGAAAAATTGTCACGAAGTGTCACCGAAGTTTAGGACGTCTTGTTTTCATAAAGTTTTACAGTCGCTAAGCTGTCTTTAGTTGCGTTAGCTGTAGTCTCCTGTCACTCAGTTGCAAGTTTCCCGAACTCAGCTACCTGACTATCGGCTGTCTTTATGTCTTGCCAACTGTCCCTGCATGACGTTTAGATATGCTTCCATAAAAACTCTAGTAATTGGTAAAAGCTGGTAGCGAACTATTGCTTAACTTATGGAATCCATGCTAAGGAAAAATAGGTAGGAACTCGTCGAAGCTGCTGAACCATACTCCCCTTGCATATGCTACTACTTTCATCGATATCAGAGTTAAGAGTTAATACTAATTCAGAGGCATCCTCTGCACAATGAGATATGGTTACTACTCTGAGCCACTGTCCTTTGGCTCCTCCATTTACTTTATTGATTTTTTTTTTGACTGTAGATAATGACTGGGATGTGTTTGATCGAACCTATTTACTGCCTTAGCAGGTTTATTGATTTATATGTATAAATATATATTTATATATAAATGTGTTATATCAGGAGAAAACAAATAAATTGAGTTAATGAAATTGCTGCTGCACTGTTAACTTGAAGAACTCAATCATATCAATTGTTGTGTAATTGAATTATATGACATGCTGAATTCTACAAAAGCAATGAGCATACAAAGTGATAGTGTGATAGTATGATTTAATATATTAATGAGCAATATCTTTCTTACTGGAAATAATACTTGATAAAATATCTATAATCTAATCTGAATAAAATTTTGTTTTTAGAGCCCATTACGCAAGAAGCCATAGGTGAGTTGTACTGGTCATTTCCTTCTCATGTTATTTACGTTCCATGACGTCATAATCCTTCTCATCATTTCCATTATGATTGTAACCATTGTAATCGTAGTGATCATCAAAACGATCATCAAAGCCAGCATCGTGATCGCCAATCGGTTCAGTATGACCGTAATTACACACTGTTCCTAATTAAGTAGAATAGCGTCCATATTTGGGAATGTACATTCTTACGCTTTATCTCTCTTAATTGCTTTGCACCTTAAAGGGTATATCAATGTTCATATGATCATCGACAGATGACAAGTTCCTTACGATAGTGTTTCCTTCTTTACCAATCACCGAGTGGTCTTGACTCTTTACAAAATGGCGGTGGCAGAATAGTTTGCCATTGAAGTTAGCATCAATTGCTGTTTACGCTCGTAAACAGATAAATCATTAAAGAACAATAATGGTTCAAAATTCTGCCTCTTGCAGGAAACAAGTATTGATAATATTTGATATATGGAGGCTAATTATAGCTTCGATATGACGATCGCCAATTTCGTTACTGTCCTCAATTAGTTTGATACTATACTATCCCATAAGGGTCACAAGTACAAAGCACAGTCTTAGCAACATTGCATGTAGAAATGAATTGCTTATCTAGAATCTGGGAGATGGCATCATCATGAGTATTTGTAGGACAGATATATTTAACAAGAAATGATTCAGTCTTGCAAAGTTCTCATGAAATATGATGAAGAGCAAGTGAATGAAGACGCACTGTACTGCAATAGTGAAATGGTAAATCAAAAGCCTCCAACCTAATCAAAATATGTACTAGATTTACCCTCTATTTGATTATTGTATCATATTTAGCTAAATCATGTTATAAACCCGCCAGTGGTCGCTTATGATATACTGAGTGGTGGCTAGACTAGTAGTATTGCGCAAATATAAAGCACCAACACATGTGGTATACACTTATCTAATTCAGTGGGAGCCTTAACTTAATATTTGAATGTTGTTTGGTTATATAGTCCAGAAGTTGTTCAATTTACCAATTTTATGAAAAGTGCCAGCGTGTATTATCACCATACCTTTGTGAACAACAGTGAATTATGCCCATGTGGACGAGAAGAATATATTTTTTCCAATGTTTCAAGGGCTCCTAAACGGCTCCACATGGTCACCAAGTCATTCTAATTGGATCCATATCACTTATCTAATTCAGTTGGGCGCGTAAACGGAATCTTTGGATGTCATTTGATAACAGAGTGCATAATTTATTCAATTTACCATTTTATTATGCAAAGAGGCAGTGTGTAGTAATATTATTCCTTTTGACAAATAGTGACATAGGTCATGTGGATGGATAGAATGGAATTTGCTTTCCATTGTTTCAAGGGGCCCTACATGGGTCCACATGGCCACCACACCAGTCTGGATGTCTTCATCTGCCTCATTTAGTGCGGTACATTAAAATGACTTACAGCATACACCACTGATATGTCATGATGTCATCGCTATTAAACAGTAATGATGTACACAGTTTAGTGATCCCATCTTTATAGTCATATGTAACCACATATCTTGTATTGTCTTTTTCCAACTCTAGGGGCCTCATAAGCGAACGAATATGTATCCTTCAATGTGTATTCATTGGTAGTAAATGACTGCAGAATAGGTATCAGGAGCTTAGAAGAGCCAAAAACGTCATAACACGGTTATGACTCAATCATACCACACACAACAAATTGTCAATGTGAATATATATAGATATACATATATATGTATATATATATATATATATATATATATATATATATATATATATATATATATATATATATATATATATATATATATATATATATATATATATATATATATATATATATATATATATATATATATATATATATATATATATATATATATATATATATATATATATATATATATATATATATATATATATACAAACTAACCCTAAGCCGCATCCACAACGTATATAAATTACATAAATAGAATAAACCACAAATATACTATCCTTTAAGTAAACGTTTCGATCAGAATCTTCATCAGTACTAAACTTACAATGACATTGGGCCTGCTTAAATTACCTACATAACAATGGGGTCACAATTGATATTACCTATGGGGGACCTACCTATTAACACCTCATGATAAATTAAGAATACATTATATGGGGAGGGCCGAAGCTGTGAAGTAAGAAACAAAGGAGGATAATATAGAGCATATAAGGTGATACAAAGAGTGCGAGAAGTGTGAAGAAAAGAAGAATAGATGCTGGATAGACGCAAAATGGACAAAAGAAGCAATTAACGCTAGGAAAGTGCATAGGGGATTGCTAATGATCTGCATATCTGACGTTAAGTCCCTCAGGTATAAAGCTCTGTAGTCTAAACTGCCAGAATCCCTCCTTAAGTCTAGAAACTCCAAATACCCTATCTATAATTTGAAAACTAACATCCTCTAAAAATCCATGATGGTTGGCTTCTGTAAAATGTCTAAACAACTCTGCCTGCGTCACTGCTACTCCACTAGAAAACTTCCTACTAGATGACTTATAATTGTTAAACCTGGCTCTAAATGATGTAAAGGTGCTACCTACAGAGGTCAGAGGAGTTAGTGAGTTGGTTAGTAGATAGGGGTTATAAGGAGGATTTCGTTAGGGAGCAGATAGTTCGTGCTAGTAGTTTAGACAGAGAAAGACTTTTTAACCAGGAAGGTAGATGTAATAACAAGAGAAAGGATCAGGTTCCATTAGTAGTTACATTCCATCCAGCACTTAATGAGCTTAGGGGCATAATTAGGAAACTCCATACCATGTTAGAAGCGTCTGAAGAACACAGGATGGCCTTTAAAGAGCAGCCTCTTGTGGTCTTCAGACGGGCACCAAATTTGAAGGATAATCTAGTTAGAGCTAAGCTTCCTAAGATTCGGACAGAAGGAGTTAGGGGTTGTTTTAGGTGTGGTAAAGTGCGATGTCAAGTTTGCAGTTATATGTCAGAGGGTAGTGGGTTTAGATGTAATGTTTCAGGTAGGGAGTATGATATAAATAGTGATTTTAATTGCGATTCTTCAGGGGTAGTGTATTTATTAGGCTGTAAAGTATGTGGCAAGCAGTATGTAGGTAGCACCTTTACATCATTTAGAGCCAGGTTTAACAATTATAAGTCATCTAGTAGGAAGTTTTCTAGTGGAGTAGCAGTGACGCAGGCAGAGTTGTTTAGACATTTTACAGAAGCCAACCATCATGGATTTTTAGAGGATGTTAGTTTTCAAATTATAGATAGGGTATTTGGAGTTTCTAGACATAAGGAGGGATTCTGGCAGTTTAGACTACAGAGCTTTATACCTGAGGGACTTAACGTCAGATATGCAGATCATTAGCAATCCCCTATGCACTTTCCTAGCGTTAATTGCTTCTTTTGTCCATTTTGCGTCTATCCAGCATCTATTCTTCTTTTCTTCACACTTCTCGCACTCTTTGTATCACCTTATATGCTCTATATTATCCTCCTTTGTTTCTTACTTCACAGCTTCGGCCCTCCCCATATAATGTATTCTTAATTTATCATGAGGTGTTAATAGGTAGGTCCCCCATAGGTAATATCAATTGTGACCCCATTGTTATGTAGGTAATTTAAGCAGGCCCAATGTCATTGTAAGTTTAGTACTGATGAAGATTCTGATCGAAACGTTTACTTAAAGGATAGTATATTTGTGGTTTATTCTATTTATATATATATATATATATATATATATATATATATATATATATATATATATATATATATATATATATATATATATATATATATATACATATATATGTATATGTATATATATATATATATACATATATATGTATATGTATATAAATTCGGCTAAGGCTGACATAGGTAAATACTAAGTCATGAGTGGGCTACCACAATTGGAAAATTTATTTTGGCCCTAGTGCGGATTCGAACTCACGATGTTTAGATCAGAAGACTCCTGTGCTAATCGATTGCGCCATCCAGGCACTGGAGCCCACTCATGACTTAGTATATATATATATATATATATTTATATATATACACACAGACCCTCAAGAAACAATTCCAACTTTTAAAACGGTTCGGCACAAGCCTTCATCAGTTATAACATTCCCGGTACATACAGCGTATATATAACGATAAAAACAAAAGAAAAATATCTAATTAACTTACGACAATAGAGCATTTTACACAATGAAACTGGATTTACAATGGATAGCACTTGAAGTTGAATGTAAGGGGAATTATATTTAGCATAAGTGAAAAGGGTGTTGGAGAAGCTGATACCTACCGTCCCAAGGGGGTAGAAAGAAAGCCATGCGAGAACAAAGTGGGTGTGAAGTAACACAAAATTAAAAGGAAACCCAATATGACCTAGAAAGAACGATATTGAGAGGAGGGAGATATCATAAGGAAAGGTGCGACATAAATACTATTATAGACAAGCATAACTAAATGAAAGTAGAAACCATGACGTAAAATAAAAAGAGGAGAATAAATAGTGATGATGTAAGAATAAACCAGCCCACTCAAATAAATAATTATCTTATGCGTCTACTTCCTTAACTTTAAGACCCCGGGGTGTGAAAGTGTCCAGCTTACGTTGCCAGAAACTTTCACATGTCCTATCCCTCCCAAATAGTTTATCAATATCAGTGACACGAATGTCTTCCACGAACCCATGATGTCCTTCCTCAGAAACATATACAAAGAACCCATGTAGTTCCACGAACCCATGTAGTTAAATATATAAACATAGATACATACATATATATATACATATATACATACATATATACATATATACATACATATATATATATATACATACATATATATATATATATATATATATATATATATATATATATATATATATATATATATATATATATATATATATACATACATATATATATATATATATATATATATATATATATATATATATATATATATATATATATATATATATATATATATATATATATATATATGTATGTATGTATGTATCTATGTATATGTATTTAAGTATGTATGTGGATATACATTAGAATATATTGCCCCCTGTCGTTATATTTTGTAGCTACTATAGGTTTGCAGGAAATCGGATGTTTTAGCTTATTTTTCTTTTTATTCCAAGTGCTGTCTGTTTACTGCTTCGGCTCGCCGCAAGTGTATTCTATTAAATAGACATTAAATTTTAATAGGGGTTGTTAGTTCCAAATAGCACCTTGCTTCTTTAAAGTTGTCCTTAGAATTTTATAGCGGGTGTTTGTTTACTTCAACTAGGCATAACTGCTACATTCCATATGTGCATAAATATATACTTGTATTTTTCGTGCAGTAACTGCGGTAAATGTTCCATAGTTCGTTCAAAAGCTACTTGCCCCTTGATTCCTTGTGCAGAAAGGTAGAAGTACATTTCCTCGCTGCTTCTTTCCATTCCCGCTATTGTCTCACTTTTTCTATCTCTGTCATATAATACCTTGTTTGTATAATGAACTGTTACTTAAAGTTTATTCATCTCGTAGATAAAATAAAGAAGATCTACCAGGCACTTCATAAGACGCATGAAATTCATTAAGTGGATGAAAACAACCGAATAATGCTGAAAGAAGTAGATGTCTCTGACTTTGCCGTAAAGTTAAAGATAAGCCGATGCTCATCACCAGAAAGTGATTTCAGAGATGAAGCAAAGAGGTATTTGGATAATCTTAAAGATGCCGCAGGTGATGCTATTGATACATCTAACTTGATTGATGACAAACACCGTGTGACTTTTATTCGTGGAATTGCCAGAATGGGAAAGTCTGTTCTTGCAAAACAGTTGGCTTATGGGTGGGCAAATGGCGACATTTATCAAAACTTTAAAATGTGTGTCATGTTTGAATGTAGAGACTTGAATTACTTCAAGGGCCATGAAGGGGCCAAGATGGAGAAACATGAACTCCTTGGTGAATTCCTAAAAAGTAAAGTTAACTGCGATTTGGGAGATGGTGAAGGGGTCTTGGTTATAGTAGATGGCCTTGATGAACTCTTTGACATAACTGAAAAAGATTCAATCATTGGGCAACTTCTGAGCCGTAAGATTTATCCCATGTCTAAAGTTATACTAACTGGGAGACCCCACATTGAATTCAAACTAAATAGCTACCATGATGTAGGATGTTTATTAACTGTTGAAATCCAAGGACTCACTGATGAGCAGATCAATAAATATGTAGAAAAGTTCTCTAAAAGTGAAGATCATATTTTTGATATAAACAAAGCAAAATGTGTATCAAATGTTCCAATCATTCATGTGCCACAGTTCTTAAATACATTATGTTGCATTGCAATTTTATTGAAAGGTCAAGAAATTTCAAACAGTACTGAGTTATATTGCTGGACTGTTTTTCTATTGCTAAAACAACATGCTGACAAAGTTGATTCAAGTAGAAAGATGGCTTCAGATATTTTCAAGGAGTTTTCACAAACACTATTAACACTAAGTGAAGTTTGCCACAATTTACTAACAGAGAACAAAATAATTTTTGAAGGAAACATTACATCACTTCTGGGTAACATTGGAAAGGACAAGGAATTTGTTGCAAGTCTTTTTGTTGATGTGTCAGACAACATTACAGAGAAGTATCAATTTAAACATTTATCACTGATGGAATTTCTCTCAGCCCTTTACATATGTAAACAAGACATGGAAAATTTAATGGAAATTATCAAGGACAATTTGGAAAAAGGGTTTATTGACGTTGTCTCATTTGTATGTCGTTTATTGTCAGGATTTTCATATGAAGGAATAATAGAGGAAATGTTAAAGAATGTTGTTGGATTAAAACAAGAAGTAAATGAGAAACAATTATTAGCTGATGTAATTGACTTGCTAAATGAGTGTGGGTTGAACGATATTACAAAATTAAGTAGATCATTTGAAGTTATTACTTTTTTTTTAAATAAGAATTTTAATGATAAGGAGTTTATTAAGTCAATTATTAGAACATGTCATGGCAATGGGTTTGTGTCAAATGAACTAACAACATGTAATATTTTTCTGATTTCTAGACACTTGGAAAGTTGCGGATGGAAGGAGGACGATATTCGAATGGCATTCGCAAATGTTCAGTTTGGGCAAATCTCTGTGTCAACATTTCAACAATTGGACATGATTGCTGTGAATGAGCGTTTTCGCATTGGTTGGAATGGCATCAAGTTAGGCGGAATGAAAACAACTGTGAATGCCATCCGAGAAAAGTTCAAAGGAGGAGATCGGAATGGATATTGTGGAAGGGTAGAACTAACAGAATGCGAGTTAATGGACGATGAAGTGAATGACTGCTGTTCAAATGATCAGCAATTGAAATGGCTGCACATAGACCAATGTCAATTGAAGACAATTAACAGTTTTGTGAAAGTGTGCGATTGGGGGATGTCATGCGAAAGGTTTGGGTTATGGGAACTGGACATAAATATTGAATGGTGGGAGAGGATGGTGGAGATGATTGATGAAAGACAACGGAAGGGAGATATAAAGACTAAGAGATTGGACATATACAAATGCAGTACTAGAATGAGTCATAAATGGGCGATGAGGGTAAGATGATTTATTAATTAATTATTTGTTATTTACTAATTCATAAATTACCATCTTAGCAATTTAAATGCAAATTGTATACTATATATGTGAAAATTAGTAATTTGATAATGTTATAACCATTGCCATTCAAATGTTTCAGAGAAGAGAAATGCAGTCTCATATTATGTTTGTTTAGCATTTAAATGGTTTATTAGAAAATAACAACTTTTGCCTTCAATTGTTTGGATTTTATTTTATGTGTAATTTTAAGTAAGGTGATTATTGACAAAGTAGAACTTAAAATAGCACAAGAGTTATAAGGTGATTTTTGTTCTTGAGTTTGGGCAATACTTACATCCAACAATCAAGTGATCTTGAGCAAAACTCAGAAGAACTATTTTGTCAATGTATAAAATTAGACAATATTCTTAATGACTATATTTATCAATTTGTCAAAACAATACCTGCTTTTTTCAATAGATTAATATATTTTCACATCAAACATCCAACTTTAGTCCGGTCTGTTAAAGGAAAATTACACAACCATCGTGCAAAATTTGATACCAGTATGAAAACTTCACACCTTATGTAGTTTTGGCCGTCGAAAACGATGCAAAACAGACCCAAGCTGAAAAATGCCCCCAAAAGCTATTTTTAGAGCATATACCTCATTCCCAGGCCTCCCAGTTATAACACTGATTTGGGACCGATGCAATTGCTCCATGTCGTTGAAATTTGGTATTCTTTGGTATTTCATTCTGATGCGCATTACATGATAAAATAAAAATCACGGCTGTAAATCACCTATTTTCTATTTTTAGAAGAGGGGACTCGGCCCCAGGCCTCAAACTTACATCACTGATGTAGGATTGACTTAGTAGTTCTATATCAATAAAATTTGGCATTTAAAGGCATTTACGACAATAAACAAGTTCCCAAAGTTGCAGTGATCTATAGTCAAGGGCATGATATCCCGTAGGCCAACGCTACTTAAAATCGCAGAATCAACGTTTGTCGACGTTATAAATATCGACACAAACAAGTCTAAACACCAAAAGGTGACGTCAAAACGACTATGAAAACAGATAAAATTATATTTTGGCTCTGAGTTGATAAAATAGCTTGATAACAGCGATTTTCCATAGAGTGATACAACGGAACGTCCACATACATCACCCCACAGGTTGCCACCATGTAACTAAGGGCTGAGCTATTCGACCAATCACGTTCGATCTCACTTTAAAGCCGTATATGGTCAAAATGTGAAAATCTTAAAACGGATGGTCTTGACGTCACCACTTAACTACTCTACAGCCTTACTATACATGATATGCAAGAAAGCAATATTAAATGAAAAATGAAAAACAATATTAATTCAAAACTTACATCTCCTTGATATGCTTTGTGTATATGAATATTTCCAATATATATAAACAGCAATAATAAATCCATATTGAATGCAATGCAAATAAATTTGGGAACATCAATTATTTCCAAATATACAAACAGCAATACAATATTCGTTTCTGAAATACAATTGCCCTCAATGGAAACATGTGTAAATGTTTTTGAGCTAAAGAAAAGTTGTAATACAACAAACGCAGAATTTTCAACACATAGCACTCCATTACTTAGGATTCAATGTAGCAAATTCCTTCTGTAAACAAGTAATTTCACTATCATCAAGTGTAAATATCCCTTTCTCTAAGTTATCTGCTGAGAGTAAATAAGTACATGGCAAAGTTGGCCGGTTTTATTCAAGGTTTCTTTGGGAATTTTACTTCTGTTATTTCTTGATAGGCCCCAATCCTTCAATTCCCCGTTTCATGTTTAGTTGGAGTTAACTTCCGCAAATGCACGTTGTGTGCACGAATGAAATCACAATTGTTGTCAAATAGTGCCATTTACCACCTGCATGTTGAATGCAGTTAATTTTTATCTGAATTTCACAATAAATAGTTATTTTTATTGCAGTATTGTCCTACGAGCGCTTTCACAACAACTGCACATCTCAAAAGCAGACTCTCAACTCTCATAGATTTGCCTTGATTGCGTGATTCGGTGAGGGAAAATGGGGGGAAAGTAGCGTAGGCTCTAATTCCGATCATAATTGTGCTGATGTTTTTTTATTTAGTGATTGAGAAAACTTGTGGGAAATTGTGCTAGTTACTGTAGTTTCAAAAAATAACCATTTACGAAATGAAAGCAGATTTTTCAAGCATTGCTACTATAATCTATCGACAATATGTCCCTAAGTTTCGTATTTACAATCAACATTACATGTGCCCTGTGTAATTTTACATAGGCAATACTTTTGTCAAAAAACATATTGAGTTTCAAGAGACACTGTGTTGCGCAATGACAAAGTTTATCGGAAGGATATATATTCATTTTCATTTGGATCTTTGTCTTTCGATGAATATTTGAAAACGAGGAACGCTGTGGAAAAATGAGAGTGTGTATGTAAAGCCATTGGCTTCACAATAGCATTTGGAGACGCTCGTACTTTGTGACATTTCTTTTGGCCCATTTGAGCTGAACCTCTAATGAGACATAGTTTGGTTCTGCATATGTAATCATGTTATTCTTTTCAACCCATTCAGGTCCATGGGTGTTTTGGATCAAGCTGCATTGAAAACCTAAAGAACTGCTTTAAGTTGCCAGATGAGTTGTGCTCTGGCCATTCATCAACTTGCCCATTTCCATTACATATCACTCAGAAAATGCTCGTCAAATTTGCAAAAAATCACAAATGTTACAATAATGAATAAGAAAGGATAACAAAACTCACAGCAAAGTCACCAAAATAGTGGAAATCGTGACATCATATTTAGTCATAGAAAATCATATACCATCACTAACTTCCCGTACACTTTTGTACGAGTTGTACACACCCATTGGAAATTTGGGTACAAATGGGTCTTTTCCCGAAAATTCAGGCGTATATTTTAATTATTACGTAAAATCCATGCTCTCACATTCATGTCAGATTAGTAAGGAAAGGACAAAATGGCAGCTAAAGAAACACTTTAATCAATAATCTTTCCCACTGTTAAGTGCGATTAACTTTAATAAGAAATATTAATTGCTAGGCCAATATTTAATAGATAATCAAAGTCGATAGCATGGTACATGGTCGTCTTTTGTACCCCTAGGGCTACAGGCAAATAGGTGTTGAGAAGTTGTGGTTTTTAATTTCTTTCATGCATTTATTTGCGGTTCCAATAGAATTTAGGGTACTTAGGGAATAGGCTGGAAAACTGTTGTAGACAAAATCTTCCAGACTGTTGCAAGAACAAGTACATGCCTTTCTTGTTAAACGGGACAGTATTTTACACTTATATTCTCACAAACACTCTAGAATGTTAATTCACATCAAAGAAAGAAAGAGGCACCACTTTTATATTCATCATTGCATATTAAATATAATAACATATCAGCATAATTTTTAGTTCAATTGCAAGCTAGTGTTCAAAAAGTCACAACTCGATGGAGAGGGAAAGTTTTCCTTTATTGCTGATTACTTTAGGATTTTCATTCAAATTGCTGCTCTTAATTTGTTTTAGCTCGTAACTAACTATTAATAATTGTAACTTTCCTGTGACATTTTTCGAAAGATTCTATTGTCGCAGAAAGAGTCGCATTGATCCAGATGATCGTATGAAAGCTGAGATAGGAGCCTGTCTAGATTACTCTTTGGAACAAGAAGAGTAATTGTGGATAACAAAGCTGATTCCATCTTCTCTCTTCTATTTCATTTTCTTCATAAACGTTGAGTTCTTAATGAGGCGTTTTTCGTTGGGCATTCTCTTAGTCAGTCATATTACATCACTCAACAAAGCAATCTGTTTAGCCTCCTCTCTTCCTCATGTTTCTTATAACGTTCTATACAGATCTCACGGAAAAGTAGAGGGTTCAATCCCCTCATGGCTATGTCACTACTGATAACATAAATCAGATGGTCTCCACTAAGACAGTTGTTGTTTATCAGCCCCGTTTACAGGTCGCACAAAGTTTAACCACAAAGTGGCGACGTTTAATTCCCCTTCGCAGCAATTGAAACTCATGTTGTTGATTTTCTTGAGTAGATCACAAGCAGAGCACAAAGTGTGAAAAATCAATGTGACGAGTTTTTTATGGAATGGCACTTGGCCCACTAGTGACTGCATATTTTGAAATTTATTGAGTCGCTTTTAATGGCTACTGGGCAACTGGACTCGCAAATATATTAGTGAAAATAATGACCGTGGACAGGCCAGCTTGGTCAGGAATATCGTTCTGTTCTTGTGATAAGCAGATACTGATTTTGCACAAAATGTTGCCCAAATATGATGAAAATAATATAACGATAAATAAATTTGCGATTCTTTCAGTAGGCACAGGCGCAGGCTTCTCGCTGTTCCAAATGATGTACTTGAAGCCTTTTAATATTTGATCGAATCACTTTGGCATATTTTGCAACTCCTAATTCCATTGATTATTACTTTAATTTTATGAAATTTAAATTGTGAAATTTAGCACTGCTTTATTAAAAATATTCACCCACTTTAAAGGTTTTGGGTTGAGCTAGAAATTCAATAAATGTCTTTTTTGATTTTCAACTCTCTTGTTTCCCTTGAGTGTTGGTCAAATTAAACCAGGTTAAAACATATTACGCATTATGATATATATTGCTTATTCCAATTATTACTGAAAGTGGGTGATCTAGTTTGTTTTGGGAAAGTAGTTTTATGGTGGATGTTGATATAGTCCCAGCAGAAAGAGCAATATCAAGTTTCATGCGGGGACCAAGGAACTGTATCTTGTCATTGAGTGAAAATGAAATTGAACTGAAAAGTAGCCTTGGCTCTAATTTCCAGCATAATGACGCCGATGTATTGCTTTTGAATGTCAAAGAAGTCACCTGTTTGTTTATTCTTATAGATAGTGCAATGTGGCATGGAACTCGAGATTGATGGAATAGTAGTGGTAAGTTGATTGAACTTGTTGCTTGATGTGACTGTTTAAGCAATGATGACGACGATGATGACCATAATAAGGGTACACTGGTAAGGAAACACAGCTTTACGATAAAGTTTTTAACAAGAACGACGAGAAAGAGTTATGGTTATTTAATTTCATTGTAATATTCAGTACGACAACACTGCGACACGTACATTTGAACAAAAACTGGTAACGTATTTGCGAAGTGAAAACCTTACGGATCCATTCCAGGATTCATTATCAGTATGAGAAATTCAGGGTAATAGTGATGATGATGATGATGGTTAAATTTTATTTGATAGATTGATTGATTGACTCATGATTGATTGGTTGATTGATTGATAGATTGGTTGAATGATTGATTGATTGACTGGTTGATTAATTGATTGATCGATGAATTGATTGACTGATTGACTGGTTGATTGATTGATTTATTGATTGAATCTGTCCGTATCATCATTGTTTCATATTACACAAATTGTTTTATACAAGATGCTCATTGTAACAAACTCTATACCTGTAAATAAATTTTGTACAAATCACATAGATGAATGATTGCCAGCTCTGTTCCGGTATTTTGAAGAGTTTCATTAGTTCCTATGATTGGTTTTCTCGCTTCCTTTACCATTTAAGTGAGACTGTCATTCAAAAAAAAGCTATGCACGGGATAGAGGGGGCTGGTAAATTGGTTCTTGTTAGGAAAATTGATTGTATTCTAACCCTCGGCGAGTAGGCAACTGAGCATGACAGCTGGGTAGGGATGAAACTGATGGTGCCAGTGGTAGTGAGGGAGGGAGTAGTGGGGCATGAGACTAACACACCAGAGCAAAATGTTATGGTCAGGCCTTTTAGGTATTAGGGAAAAACATTTTGTAACCATAGAGATGCTCCATCATGACAGATCTGTAAAAGCATCAGATAAAATCAATGATATGTGTTTGAGAATTGTCACTAGTTTGTATAAAGCCTGGTTTCCATAGGGTGGCCACCTGTCGCTACCAGTCGCTACCTGTCGCTACCGGTCATTAGATTTTAATGCAGCCATCTCTTGCTACCTGTAGCTACCTGTAGCTACCTGTCGCTACCTGTCGCTAATAAAATGGACCAGCTTTTGGTGCAATTGCAAAGGTTGGTGCCACAGTTAGAATGGTCTCCTCGTAAAACTATCTTGTTAGGATGCAGCCTATTTTTTTTACTTCCGATAAACAGACAGATGGCACGCATAGGAAATTACAGATGTTGGGTAAGAAAGATATATCAACAGAGAGCAAAGATTGGTTTTCACAACAACTTGGTGAGGGAGCTGAGACTGCATAAACAGAGAGTATTTTTACAGGTAACAAAATTAAATAGTTTTTGCAATAGAACACAGACACAAAGTCCTTGCGACAAGTACAGAGTTTTGGAGATTTTGGGGTCCCAGAAAAGGTAGCTTGGCTACTTTACTAATAAGAAGCTCAGGCACTCAACTACGGAAGGGTCCTAACGATGTAAACCCAGCCTATTTCTTACAGGATAAAAAGTCCTTTTTTCAGCTTATAAGAAATGCTTGCAATTGCCATTAGGGAAGAGAGTAATGAAATCAGGAAAACTTCTGTAATATTTCTTCCGTATCTGAATTTTAGAATTATTATTCTAAGCCATATCCTTTAACAAACATTTTGTGTGCCTTTTTGTGGATTAGACCAATAGCAGCAGTAGTTGCCACGTGCGCAACTGAGGCTAGATACATGGAGTTTTGTCTTTGAATTTACTGAATGACTTGATGATTGGATTTCTCTATATGGTATAACATCCAAACCTTTGAGCCATAAAACCAGATATTACAATCACTTTCTTACATTTATTATTTATATTCTAGATTTCTTTGAAAGGCACCAGAGAGATTAGGGCATTGAATCTCTTTGGTAGGGCCTGAGATAACCAAACAGCAATGATGATTCGCAGCAGACTCAATTATTTGTGTTTAAACTTGGCCATGCAAATGTATCAAAAATTATTAAAGAAGCCTGTGCTGCAGTGTTGGCAACTTTGAGTAAACCATACTTGAGACTGCGTTCAAATGGCTTGAAATTGCAAAAGAATTTGAAATATAGTGGCAATATCTCAATTGCATTGGAGCATTAGATATAAAGCATATTTCAACTGAATGTCCCAATGAGCTGATTCGACTTAATTCTGTTACAAAAAGTCCCACATCTTTGTACTTCTAGTTGGGTGTGATGTAAACCATTGCTGAAGTATGACAGACATAAGATCCTTTGCTGGAGATGATGATATAGGTGTTTTGTCAAACTCTCACTTTGGCAGAGCATTAGAGTACCAACCCACCAGTATGGGAATCCCCAAGCCAACTTCACAAGGTGATAGAATCCTACCATATGTTTTAGGTGCAGATGATATTTTCCCATTTCAACAATAGCTTATGAAACCTTATCCGGGAAAGGCAATTACTGAAGAACACCTTTCCATTACCTGCTATCCAGGGCAAGGAGAACAATAGAAAGAACACTTGACATTCTGGCAGCAAAACTGAGAATTTTCGCCGTCCTGTTAAAGCTAGAATAGAGCAAATTGAATGGCTGACCAAGATTGCAGTATGTTTGCACAATTGTCTCAGATTAACAGATAATGCCAGCTATCGTCCAACCGGATTTATAGATAGTGACGATTCAACAGGAAAAATCATCCCCTGTGATTGGAGAAGTGTTGTGAATGGTGATAAATGTATCCATAATCTTTCTAGACTACATGTAAACAGGTACAATTTTGAAGCAGGTCAAGTCAAAGAAAATTTTAAGAATTGTTTCATTAGCCCTGATGGTGAAGTGAATTGGCAGTATGAACATGTTAGATCTTGAGGTACAGTTCATGATTAAGACAGCATACAGAACACAACATCACTAGCATCGTATATATATATACATATAATAAAAATGAGTTTCACTTTACTGTTATTGTATGTCTTTTTTTCCTATGAATTGAAGACAGCTTTCTTTTTCAAGTAACATCTAAAAGAGGACAAACCAAAGACCATAACTGCAAAATAGGACAAAGTTGTATGGGATTTATTCAAGATTTGTATAAACTGGTGGACTTTAATCTATCATCAGAAATCATTACCTTGATATGGGAAGATATGTTTTTGAATCAAAAAATGAATTTGTGTTTGATGTGAATTGCTCATCTTCAGTGGGCTGTGGAGCATGACAATGGCTATCATATTCAGCTTGAAAGAACTCTTGCTCAATTTGATGCCTAATTGTAGCCCTTGTTCTTTTAGGCAGAGCCATTCACCTTGGAATGAGACTTCTACAAAAAGGCTTTCTTCATCATCTTCCTTGTCCTTCAAAGCTGCCTGTTCTCTGGCTTCTCTCAAATGAGTAATAATTGACTTGACTGTTCTCACAAGTAGCTTATCCACTTCAGCTTTTGATTTTGTCAAATTTTGTCCATGGTCTGTTGGTTAATTTTACGCTGCCACGGAAACTTTTAATTGTCCTTCACTGTGATAATTCATCAGGTACTTTGACCTCATACACTGATATTTTTCCTTCTCCATCGGATATGCTACTGATCATGTGTTCTTTATTTTTAATATCTCCATGTATTTCCTTTGATTCATTTGTTTATTTGGGCGACTCTGGTTTTCATTGGGGGCTCTGGTTTTCAAAATCAGGGTCACCTTCAGGCTGACCATATGTACTGTCAAAATCATTGGTACTAGGACAGGTGTTATCACTTGTGCTAGGTGGGTTTCCTGGTGAATCTAGTGTAATTTTTGCTAGACGATTGCACAATGTCCAAATAAAGTATCTGATGAGAGCCGCCTAACCTGGAGGGATAATTTGCCAACATTCTTCTGTGACTCATGTATGGCTGGAGCCACTCAAATGCAGCAAATTCCTTTGATGCTGCTAAAGGGTCTCTACCTGAACCGGAAGGTAATATCCTCATTGTACGTAAATGCCTTGTATGCGTGGATCTCAGGGTTTTAGACTTCAGCTCTGTATCTTTCGTTGACAAACCAAATTTACCACCCACTTTGATCCAAGCATTCCAGTTGTACTCCACACTGCACTTGTTGTACAGGCATTCTTACTTCTTTACTCCGGCTAGGAAACTATCCTGGCTGTCTCACTTGGGTCCTCTGAATTCAATTCTTGCTATCTTGTCCTCCATATTCAATCATTTTAAGTACTTTGCTACAATTCTTCAATGACTTCCTTTAATGAAATGCAAAGTGACACTTGGAAAACCTGTCTTCAGCTGTCGCAGATACCCGGTCATCAACTGTCTCTATATGTCCCCAACTGTCGCTGCAAAACGTTTAGGTATGTTTCCATTGCAACTCAAGCGACAGGTGAGGAAAGCTAGCAACTTTATGGAAACCATGAAGACTCTATGGCTTTTCTTTTGTGGACAATTCTAACTTGCCACATATTCAACAAGTTGAAAACATTTAGAACACAATCTCCCATGGAGCTGCGCTTGTGCATGGGTGTCAAATAAAAAGTTGCACAATGAGAGGTACATCTTTAGATTGGAATTAAGAATGCGCTTGACTAGAATCAGCTTAGTATCCATTTATTCTGAAGTATATAATGTAGTTGATCATAACTGCATAAATTGTAAGATCACGCGCTCAAAGTTCTCAACAAGCACTGCAAGCAATCTCCAAAGAATAAACTGTAGTGTAATAGCTATGAAACCATAAGGATATACCCGTTTTAAATCTTTCTCTCAGTTTAGGCTACAAATTTGCAGCATGTTATGAGTTCAACGGACTATTTTGAACATCTCAAAATACAGGAAACTTATCGAATTATTTGGGGCACTGCTAACCCTACCCTCCGACCCTCACTCTCTTCGGGTTTGTATTGACTGGCAGGTTTCAATCGTACTACCGCTGTAAACAGATTGTAAACTTTGAATAAATGGACAGATTTGATGGAAAGAACTTCTCATTAGGGTCGGTCCTCCTGCTACTTTCTCTCATTTTGCTCCTTCATGATAACTTCCATCTTGTTTTAATCTGAAAATTCTTCTTTTTCCTTGGAAGAAGCATCCCTTATTTATGTTCGTTGTTTGTAGTGGAGATTTTTCTATTGAGTTGTCTTCTGCTAAGTCAACAGGGCAGAGTCTCTCTATACGGCAAAATGAATTCTTCTCTATACATGTACAATATTAAATACGAGGTCTTTATGGAGTTTGGGAGACTTTTTCAAGAGAGCAGATTACTTCTCACGTGACCAAAGTTAGTTCAAAAATATAATTTCAGTGCACTTTAAAATACCTTCAAAGCACACATTTGTATATTTTGTAGATAGGTAATAATAAAGGTGCCTTTTAGAAAAGAGCATTTGACAGTGATCAAGATCTTCTTAATAAATGGAGGTCATAATAAGTTGGTTGGGTGGTAAAATCCTCACAAAAATTGTATGTAACCACACTGTTTATTTGGCACTGGAGAGTATACGGCGATTCGATTTCATGCTTCTTATTTCATGTGTGTATGTGTTATCTCTTTCCTTTTTCCTATGGAACTTTCTGGAGTACTACGCGACCTTTTCACCATGTTCCTTCAACATCAACAGTAAGTGGTTATGTTGAAGGAAAGAATTTCTCACTTTGGTGACTTTCATCTAACTTTGTGATAATAATTTCCATTTTGCATGTTCTGATATTTTATATTTTTAGCCTACATTGTCTCCTTTCTCTTTAATAGAAAAAGCCACCCTCACCTTCAACATCTCCTTCTACCGTTGATCTTCCACCATTAACAGTAAGTTGTGACAGTCATCAATAACATGTAAAGTGTTCCCATCTGTCACTTTCGACATTTCATGGAATTAAATGCTTTGATTTGTTAAATTTTATATTACTTTATTGTAGCAACTTTTTCTTATGCAAATTCACTATTAACTGTATGCTTATATTGTCTTATGTTGCTATTGTAGAAGTCTCCTTCAAGTTCTAAAGAATCTGATCATCGCCACCGTGCTCTCCTACCGTCAACAGTAAGCTATCACACTTTTTAAGTTGTTAAGTGATATTATGACAAAGTGAATAAACCAAGTAGGGGTCGAACTTGAACTTTGTAATATTGAAGTTCTCTACCACATAGCTAACTGGTCTTGCTTTCAACTCCACGCTCACAGGTTAGCCATTGGCTGATAGTGAGTCTCTCTTGGCTATTGGTGCATGGACGCCACCGCAGTTCCATAGAAGTGTTGATTGAACCTGTTGAAAAGAAGGACTGCTCGCACCAAGGATACCATCACGCCTGCATTTTACTATTTGTTTCATTCTTTGGACTCTTATACGAAATCTGCTGTTTTTAACCTATACGTTTCTGATATTCCAAGTTTCTTTTGCCCATTTTCCAGTTCGAACTTTACTCATTTTTTAATGAACTTTAATTATTTGAGAGTTTTCAATAACAGGTGACATCTTAGGTAATCATTTTCCATTAATATCATCTAATAATCCAACTAATTAATTATTACTAAAATTTTTCATATTTCATTATAGATATCCGACTCTCTTCGCATGACATCCATTCAAACAGATGTCCATAGTACTGTCGATCGTCCAACGGTATGTTGGGTCCTAACTGACATTGCATTATTCCATCAAGTCAATATTGCTGGTGTTGTTGTGTAATGATGTCGTCTAAATACATTGGATTGCATTGTCTCATTATCATCATGAAGCATTGGTAATACACTATGCATTCAAACGAATCAATGAGTAATCAATGGACGAGAAGTCAATGGTTATGGCGTGCCAAAAGGGAAAAAAATACGAATCTATTATTTATAATATGAATGTGTCGCAAATATAATACGAAAAGTTGCAAATATATAATGCGAAAAGTGTCAAAAATATAATACGAAAAGTTGCAAATATATAATACGAAAAGTGTCGAAAATATAATACGAAAAGTTGCAAATATATAATACGAAACGCAGCATGACTCCGAGCAAGCAAAACAGCATGGGACGACGCAGGCAGGATGAGATTAGTTCGATAACGCTCTGTTGAAAATGGCTCCTGGAGTTTCCACCTCACCGATAAACGTCCTTGACCGGTTGAAAGACCTGCTCTCTGTCCTTCCTGGACTTATCGAAGAATTTGATCGAAATCTTTTCAATACGCACGACGAGGTTATTGCGCAATGCATGGAAAGAAGGATGACTGAATTATCCAGCATTCTATTTTCGATCAAATTCTTCGATAAGTCCAGGAAGAACAGAGAGCAGGTCTTTCAATCGGTCAAGGACGTTTATCGGTGAGGTGGAAACTCCAGATGCCATTTTCAACAGAGCGTTATCGAACTATTTTGAATCAGCTCGAAGCCAGAGCAGAGTACTAATCTCATCCTGCCTGCGTCGCGTCATGCTGTTTTGCTTGCTCGGAGTCATGCTGCGTTTCGTATTATATATTTGCAACTTTTCGTATCATATATTTGCAACTTTTCGCATTATATATTTGGAACTTTTCGTATTATATTTTTGACACACTTCGTATTATATATTTGCAACTTTTCGTATTATATTTTCTACACATTTCTTATTATATATTTGCAACTTTTCGTATTATATTCTCGACACTTTTCTTATTATATATTTGCAACTTTTCGTATTATATTTTCTACACATTTCTTATCATATATTTGCAACTTTTCGTATTATATTTTCTACACATTTCTTATTATATATTTGCTACTTTTCGTATTATATATTTGCAACTTTTCATATTATATATTCGACACTTTTCGTATTATATATTTGCAACTTGTCGTATCATATATTCTAGACTCTTCCTATTATATGTTTGACATTCTTCGTATTATATAATCCACTTCGTATTATAAAATTAGGGTATGTATTAAAAAATTTATGTTCGCATTATAAATAATAGATTCGTACTTTTTTCCCTTTTGACGCGCCATACAATGGTAGTCGTTACGATGTATATTCCTTATGCAATACTTTGCTATTTTCTCTTATAGCCACATCATTCACCGCCATCTGGAACTCCATCCTATGGGGACAGACAACCTTCCCAATATCCAGTAAGTTGAGATGACATTGTCCAGTGTTGTCTTCTACAGTTTCATCACATAATCATGAATGGCTTTGGAAAACTTTGGAGAAATTGCTGGTGAGCGAATGTGTGGCCCAAAGCAAATAAATCACTTAGCCCCCCTGTGATTTTAATATTACATTTTGATACTGTTGCAATCATCAATGGGATATTTTATAACCTTGGGACCTGCTCAGGTTCATTGCCTGGGCAATTTGCCCCTTGGTAACCTTGACAGTTTTCCCTATTCGTACTATTTTTCTCATAATATGATTTATATCATTAGAGCTATGTTTGTTTGACCAGTAGTATTGATCAGTATTTAATGGTGTATTTCATGTAATATTTCATTTTGTAATATTTTCTTCGTTTCTCTTTCAGACTCCTCCAAGTTCTAGTTCTTCTCCATCCGCAGGAAGATCAACTTTCCAAGTGTCAATAGTAAGTTTGTTTGAGTGTTTGCCAGATGTGCTTTTCCGTCGTGGTATCATTAAATCATTTCAATATGTGGAAGCATTTGGTCTACCCTAAGATTTCTCGCCAACCCGCTATTTATAGTATAAATGATTAATGGTAAAGACGATAGACTTATCATCATCATCGTCATCGTCGTCTTCGTCGTCGTTGCCAACGTTATCATCACTAGTTGGCACTTGATGTCGTCACTGTGGCATGGTTGCCAGGCCTAATTTCAATTGAGCTCTTGGGGATAGTTAGTACTCAATAAGGCCTTATGTTTAAGCCATTCCTCGCAGCTTCGTCTTCCAAGGTTCAGGAGTTGTGCATCCAACCATGTGTAGGGGATATTCCCCTCCATGTTCACGACCCGCCAATTGCGCAACTCGTTGTGCTAGGTTCCTTTAAAGAAGAAACGTGCATTTCCCTATATGGTTACGTCACTAATATTATTAGCATGATCATTTGCTTTATTGTAATAAATTTTCTGTTGTTTATAAACTTTACTAAGAAGTTATTCGCTTAAAACATCATATATTTTTTAATGTTTTCATTGATTTCCTCTATCAGAATCTTACATCCACAAGTAGTCGTCCTTCATCAACTGTAAGTTTCCATCTTTTTCATTCATTAACTATGGTTCCCAACAGTTTTGGATCGTTACATAAATTTCTTACATAAAGTTAAATGGTCTTTACTCAATGGTCAGTTGATTTTAATGATGTCACATCAGATCGATTCAAACATAGTTTCAAGAAATATTCATTAATGTATATATCCAAATGATGGACTGTCTTGTGGCATTTAATTTTAGCACTTAAGAATCATTTAGGGTTTGGCAATCACCCTTGCAAGAGACGATGGTAGTAGAGGCAAAATCTTTGCAATGATATCTGTTCTCAGTACGTTACACAAGCTCGTAGATTTTTATTGTAACGTCAGCCAATGCATACTAGTGTGCACTGTAATTGGTTTCTACTGCAATTGGCTGCATGTTATATACTTCACTTATTCACATCTGTTTTTCACCCCTCATCTCCAAGAACTCTCTAAGCACTCTTTCAAAGTGAGGGGTGCAAGACAGCAGGGTAGCTATGTGATGGAGCAGCAGGGGAAGGAGGACTGTCTACTATTCCATCAGAGGTGTGGCAATGGAGAGTGAGGCTGCACCAGTTTAGCATCTATTTTGATATTAGTAGTGGTAAATTTTGCGGTGGAGTTGTCAATGCAGCAAAAGTGTTCCAAAGCACTAGTCAGAACTCCCTTGATTCGTTTATGTAACAGCACCTTTGAAAAGAACACATGGCCTAGCTATGAATGAAATTCGCTCATGGGAGAAGAAATCTGTGCTGGTTTCCTAGAGCTGTTTTTACGATGCTTGAATGTATTTATGTTGTATTTTTCTCAGGTGGGTCCGCAGTTGAGATCATCACGAGCAACACTGAGATCATCACGATCAACACTTAGATCATTACGATCATCACTGAGGTCACGACTTGGTGATCGTTGGAATAGGGTGTGTTGTAAATTCATATGTTCATATGATCTTTCATTTGCATCGCTTTAAAATGCACATTTGTTTCAGGCTCATTTGGACATTTGATGATTATTTGGAAGCCTCATTATCAATCAATATCATATGTGACGTATTTAGAGTAGAGGTCTATTGGATAGTATTGATAAGTTTACTAAAATTTATAGCAAGGAGAGGCTGATAGCAAGTGTAATTATGTCTATAAGCATTAGGAAAGACCAATACTTATTATAGAAAGGCAAGATCGAGAGGGTTTCTTATGCTTTTCCATTTCTTTGGGTGATTGCAGAAGCATAGGGATTCTATAGCTGATAACTTTATATATATATATATATATATATATATATATATATATATATATATATATATATATATATATATATATATATATATATATATATATATATATATATATATATTTGACTGCGATGTCATTGCTCTAATCAGTTTTAAATATTTCCTAGATTCATTAATAATATCTTCATTTCTAGTGCAACCTTTTCTGTATCTTATTAAATGAACTTTGTCATTGTTTCCTGTTTGTTTAAAGTTTTCAATTCTTTATTATTTTTTACTGTCTAAACATTTGTTTATCTTAGATACGAAGGAGACTTCGCCGGTGTATCGTTATGTGAATATCTGATCACTTAGATCGTGTGCATTCATGGCTTTTATAGTGTAGAAGGTAGCTTTGTTATATTATAGCACAATTAAAGCCTTCTGCGGCAGGCTTTAATTGAATGTGTAGGTAGGGATGTGACTGGCAATTTAGAATTAAAAATCCAGTGTTGGAAGGCACCCTGAACGTACCATGTGATAAGAAACACTGCAGTTGCATGGCAATTGTGAGGAAAATAAGGGCTTTCCCTCCATAATCAAATTTCATGTCCTGGCAAACTCTTGTCCAGCACAAAGCTAAGGAGCATGGGAGCGGTGGACACTGTTCTCTCAACAATAAAATGCAGGCCCTCCTTGCTCATTCAATGACTTAAGATAAAGTCATATTTTGCCTAATAAGTCACGAAAAAATACAGAATTTGACGCAAGTGTTGTAGGCAATAAAATAATATATGATGTAAGAAGCAGATGGTAGTAGCTATATTTTACTGAGGTCATACTCTCGGACACTAGAAAGAAGGGACCCCTGACTGTATGATACCCCTGACTGGAATCTCCCTATCCTTTAATAGCTGGCTTTGTGCTTGCTTCATGACGTCAAAAAATCTCATCTGTCGATCACATTTTATCCTTTACCCCGTAGTTTGTTAGTAATATGATATCCTGCCTAATTCATTGAAGTTTGATGGCAATTAAAAATGGGGGATAGCAGAATAGGATGGAAAAAGGATTTCATCTAATAATTTATTATAGTATATTATACTGTATTATATAAATTAGAATATTATAATGTATTGTCAATTGTTTTATTCAGTGTTGAATGGAATTTTACCCAGCTTTTCTCTTCATTCCTACTTTCTCCTCATTTGAGACTATGCTCACTACGTACATTGATTATTACTTTTGGTTCATTCTGTTATAATCACTTGACCTGCATGATATCTGTTTGCTTACGTAGATCAGGGCTTTCGATACAAAACGCCTACAACAGATATATTCAGATTTGCCAAACTAGAAGGGCCAATTGCTCTACAGCATGAAACTGAAAATTCTTAAATTGCTAGGGTACACTTATTTATGTTTATAAGAAACTAAGGTCCGTTGGTGGTAGTCAGTTTCTTTAAATTTTCTGGTCATTTTGCTGTCAAACGTTTCTTACAGGTTTCTTAAATTTCTTGGTAATGAACTCTTTACAGATGCCTCCAGGGTAAAATAAATAGGTCATTCACATTCAGAGATAAACTAATGTCAGTGGCATCGAAACGATTTTGAAAGTGGGGGGGGGGCCTAATTAATCGGATTCACCAGGGTTGCGGATAAGCTTGGAATTCTGCTTTTTTGTGTTAGTTAGAGCATCACATTTTAAAGTTTTTGAAATATGAACTCGTAGGAAATGGTCTTTTGTGGTACCTTGTTCTAAAAAATATGTTGAATGATAAAAGTTCAACGTCTTATTTCATTACATCTTTACCATGTAACTTCTACAAAGTAGCATGTTTTATAACAAAGGATTCTAGTGTTTTAATATTAGTTAGATGCTTTTACCATATGCATGATGTAAAAGCATTCAATTAAATGCGTTCAGTGACATCTAAAGTACCGAATGCAAGGTTTCATTCATAAATCCACCTTTTCCTAAAAGTATACCAATTACTCCAACGCATCAAATTTGCCTAAACCAGACCTATGCTGCCGCTGTGGTAACAAAAATGGAACGTTTCCTTTGTAAATTAATGCTTTCAGAAAGTATTTGCACAAAACTCTATCTGAAATATAGTTACAAATCAGATTTGGTAAAAGTTCCAAAATTGTGGTATCTCACACTATTCAACGACATAAAATCATTGGTAACGCTGATCACATCCAAACCGTCTACCAAATCCTTGTGTGTGTGCAGAAAAGATAAGGCATTGAACCTTGATGGTGTCATGCTTGATCGCAACCATGTTTTGATTCTTCTTGCAACAGAAAATGATCTGTCTGTGGTTGCACTTGTAGCGGGGTTTATGGGTAGCAGTTGAATTGCAATCATAACATTTGGAAACAACAACCTGGTGTCTGATGTTGTTTCTTCCATAGCTTTTAAGATGTCATCGAAGTGGTTGACTTTTTCCTTGAAAATCTGTTTAAAAACTAGAAGCTAAGCCGTCAAAGCACTTACGTCTACATCATCAGTATACCTTTAATGCATCCAGGCTAATTCATCATTGATCTCCTCTCCATCAATGGATTTTAGTAATAATGTTTCCATATTAGCACACGCATCAAAGCAAGGCTTATTAAATCTCTCACTCAGAGCCAAAATCATGCAATCAATGGCTTCAAAGTAGATTCTCCGAAAGTGGTCTTGAGCTGTAGTATGTGTGCAATTTGCCACACCTGATGCGTCTCCATCCATGTACTGAAGTATTGAATAATTTGGTTCTTTTTGCGGCTTTCGAGACAAGCTTGGCTTCTGGATAAATCTTGCTTTTCACCCTTTCTGACCGTTGTTTCATAAAACAAAACAAAACTTTCATCGTTGCACATGGTTTCAATTGTTTTCTTGGTTAATTCAGCATTTCTTTTTCCTGATAAAGCTGACATTTTGTGCGATTGAAGAATTCTTGACAAATTGTCAGTCAAGGCGTATACCTTGTGGCTGAGGTGTACAACGAAGTAAACTTCAAATTTTTCCATTTGAGATTTGCATCCAATCACTCTGGATTTGATATCCGTTTCCAGCGACTGTGATAAACATGACAGCCAAAGTTTAAAGAGAGAAGCATAGTTATCAATGATTCGCCGAAAGCAATCAGCACGAACGGTCCAACGAGTTGTAGATAATTTTGAGAGGCTTTCTGGTTTGAACAAGTTTTCTTTGCTGTCCTCATGCTCCCGTTCAGACAAAGAGGGACTTCTAATTAATGGTCCATATCAAATGTCAGACATGCTGATGCAACACGAAAGTAAGGACCGGCTCCTATCTTGTGAAAAGGAACCAGTTTATTGTTTCGATATTTTTTATGCTTTGTCCTTTTATGCTCAACTGCTAAAAAGTTGGGGGAGCCAGGGCCCCCCGTTCCACCCCCCCGTTTTCGACGCCCCTGAAAGTAATATTTTAATTCGCAGAATGATGAACGATGGTGTATTCAGTCTCTCAATAACCTGGCTCCATACAACTTTCAAACAATGTTCTCGAGAAACTTTTACTACTCCGCTCACAGAGAAAATACCTCAAACAGGCAAATATCGTCCTTTTACAGAGGTGTAAAATTATGGAACGGCATCTCAGCTGAAACAAAGTTGGTTTCCTCCCTAGTAAATTCAAGACTTTGAATTTGACATGATTCCTCCTTTATCAATTTTATTGGATTATAAGGACTTTATGTCAATAATATGTGTAACTTCATCAAAGTCAAATTGAAGTCAAGACAAGCTTTGAAATGGAAAGTTCTTGAGTGTGCAATTTACTGAGAATGAATGCAAGCGACATATTAAGTATAGCATTCCTATATACAGTGATGTTTAATGTCAAGATTGTTTTGAGTGTCTAATCGGAAAATTAAAACTGCAAGTTATGGACGTTTCTTAGCTTTTCAATTTGCGTAGGATGTTTCTTAACTTTCGAAAAATTGAGCCTAGGGTTTCTGTTTCTTATAAAAAAATGCCCCTTGGGATTTCTTTCTAAACAAGAGATTACTATTCTTGATTGGAAGGCATATCCGAAGGGGTGTTTTGAAATATTCTGAAACATGGTTCATTACAAACGCATCCCACTATTGTGTTTCTCCATAATAGGCCTACTAGCAATTGGAAGTTCCAGAATGGCGCTTATTCTTGTGGTTATTTACGGCAAGGGCTTTTCCCTGAGCCTATTTCAAGGGGCTCAATTCTGAATTTAAAGCACTTTCTCAAATAGAATGTTTGATTCTATTGCTTGCTTTTTGGCATTCTCTTTCTGTTTTACTATTCTAACCTTTATTACTTAATTCTTTTCCTATTCTGTATTGAAATGATAATTTCTAGTTTTAATCGGATCTATTTAAATCTTGAATTGGGCTTCTTTGTACATAGTGACAGTGGCGTACAGGAAGAATAGCAGGGGGGTCAGCCAATATGGGCACAAGTTAAAAAGATCTCAACCTCCTAACCTCGGAAGATATATTGAAGGAAAAGGCCTATACAGGCAACGTACATATCGCCATAATGCAGTCGGTTGGTTGATCCTCGAAGAATCATTCTAGTATTACATGTCGAGTTCACAAAAGTCATAGTGCTAGAGCCCATTCTTAATTTTCTCAGGCTTTATATACCGTAACTTCTCCAGTAAGCCCCGAAGGGGCTAAATGTTTCCAAGCACTTTGGAGGGAAGCTTACTGGAAGGGAGGTTTAATAAATTTCCGAAATATTAACAAATTTTCTATGGTCGTATTATATGCAGATTTCAGGAATCTTCTCGAGTTACTATCATTTCAGTTTGCAGCGCATATGTGTTTTTGTTTCACTCTGATTTGTTTGCTGCCGTACTAATGAACATCATCAAGACCACAAAGTTTATGCTTGTTATGACTGTAACTGATCTCTGGCATTATTGACATTTTAAAAAGAAGGAGTGCAATAGAAATTGCTGTAGACGTATATATCAAACTTGAAGTTTCTTATAAGATTCGTATGCGAATGGAGCCCATGTAGCTACAAATTTACTTCTACACACCTGGTTATGTATATTATGTCTTGTTATGAAATAAAATGTAAATTATTATATGGATACGTGATTAGTCCTGAAGTAGAGCGATAAAGGGCTCATTGGCTATAAGAAGAACTGCAACGGCAAACATGTGAAAAACATCTCAAGATATCTCCATTACGATTGCTCACCTGTGTTTTATGCTGTCAGTAAAAGTTCTTCCCAAGATTTGCCAGTAGGTATACCTTAAGGTTTTGCCAGCAATCTTTAACTTTCAGCAGCTCCATTGACCTCATAGCAGGATAAATGTAGCCGAAAATCAGAATCTCAACAGTCTTGTTATTCAACGTAAAGATAGTTGTAATGAATTCTCCTGATGATCTCTTGCAATTACCTCGTATGTGAAATAAACGATCTCTTTAAACAGAGGCCGATTGTTGTCAGTCTGTACATAAAGTGAATGGTAAGCTGAAACAATTCTTCTATAAAAAGAAACAAGTATCAATTAAGTCAACATCACACACTCATTTTTCATAAGATCATATGCCATGAAAACACAGAAGTTGAATTTGCCAAAAATAAAACCTCCTAAAGCATGCTCTACCATGGCCTACAAGTACACACGAAATTTAAATCAATGATGACAACGTCAAACTGGTGACACCAAGTTTAACTTTTCGTTACATCAAATTCAATTTCGTTTTGTCAAACCAAATTCATAGTTGCCTGATCATTACCAAAAATGTTAGTCTTTTATCTATGTGTTTGCTATTGGTGTGGAGAGTGCACGTACCCCAATGTTTGCTAAGTCTCAAAGAAGTTGATCTTGCAGCAGGGAATTTAACGGGGAATTATTCAAGCTGTTGGCCATTGTTGGTCGTAGTCAATTATCTTTATGTGATATTGCAGATAAACGCTTTATGACGGCTATTCGGCGCTTCTGGTAAAACTGAAAACTTCCCTTAAATGTATTTATAATTTCATGAACATGCGTAGAATATAAAAATCTGGATGTATAGGACTTTCAATCAAGTACATCTGTAGGATGCTTATATATCATCCGTCCGTATTAACCGTGTCAAAATCTTGTGACCTGATAGTATGCTGTCTATTATGCCTGCTCAGTTGGGTTAAAAATGCCAGATTATACCGCAGTATGAAAATAATTTTGGCAAAGTATGCAAATAAAAATACTAATATTTTGCATTATATATGCAGCTTTTTATTCCATATTGGGGCAAATAGTCATTGACATGCTCTTTAGTCGTGCATTGTCTGGTAGGCGAGATACTTCCTGAAGCAACTAAACATCGCACAACATTCATTGTGGTAGAAGAAGAGCAACTTTATTTATATATATGAAGGACGGGGTTCCAGTATCAGACTAAGGCCGTTCTATTCCTACTACAGAGTTTGGATTTCTACGAGATGACAAGCGTGCACGAGCAAAATGTCAAGTGCGGAAGTGTGCACTTGATCTCAAGTGTCCACTTTAAGTGTCCACCTGACTTTGTGGTTTACAAATTGAAACTATTTTGGCTATTTTCTGTACTTTATATTGCGGAATAATCTTTTCATTTGAAAGAATAAAAATATTAATGTATTTCCAACCTAAATCATTCATTTGCATGAGTTTCCCATTTGGTGTTAAACTTAAACAATTATTTTTATTGGGCTTTTGTTAGTTATTTAGCTATGTAAAATTGAAGCAGTATGATTATTCACATTGCTAAACAATGTGAATAGATTTCTGTATGTAAATAAATAAAGTACCAATATTATTATTTTGATTGCTGGCATGTACATTGTATATCTTGTTTAACTGTTTTCATTATTGATTGATATTTACCTTTAGTCAAATTCACTTTTTTCTGAGTACCTAAGAAGAATTGGTATCTCTGAAATGGAAGTTTCAGAAAACGCATGTTTTAAACATTAATAGAATATTTTCCCTTTATTGACATAACAGTCATGGAATTGATGATTTCCTAAAGAGTGATGAATTGGGTTTGTGAACAAATCCTGTGGAATTCTCACTTGCATGAAATAGCTAGATCCTAGGTCAGCAACACTTGAGCAAAACTTCACAATGTCCAAACAAATCTATGATGTTTGATCTCTGATAAGTGACCAGTAATCAAAGGACTTTGTAAACATAGGCATTGATAGTAAGAATGCGTGGAGTTTTTCATATATCTCATTATCGTGAAACAGATAGCAAGTTTATGCAAGTAGTCAGTAAATGTACATGTTTATTTTGTTGCATTGGCCGAGTTATGTTATCTCCTATGTCTACAGAATAACGTAGATCAGTGCATTGAATGGCCCACAGCCAAGTACAGATATACTATACTGTATGTTGACTTAAACTTAGGATGTTGCGTAATGTCATCTTATGCATTGATTAAGGATTCTTTTATTATATCAAATGCTAGGTACGCTGTTCAAACAGAAGTATTCAACTCTTTTCCCTTTTCAGTTTGATCAAATCGAACTCATTTGTTGCACAGATTATGTTGGGAAACTCAACGAACATGTTATGACCTCATTATTATAGGTAAAATATTAATTCATTCACCTCATGTGTAAGAAGTTAGCTTATAATAAATTATTCTCCAGATCAACAACTACAATTTTTTTTATAAGAAAAAAGCTTATAAGACAATTCTAAGAAAATCACAAGGCTCAAGTTCAAGAAAAAGCTAGGAAATTCACAGTTCATCATCTTTACATGCCAGAAATTGATATTGGCTCATTTTTGCAAACTCTCGTACAAAGGTCTAGACTTGTGGTGGCCCAACAAATACAGAGTAGCCTGTTTCAGTCATGTTATTCCTGCAAAAGCTAAGAAAATTTTAAGAAAATCTCAGCCTCAACTTCATGAAAAGTTAAGAAAATTGAGCCTCAGGAAGAAAAGTGTTTTTCTTATTAAAAAATAGATGTATTTTAGAGGCGGTAAGACAACACTACTCAGGAATTGTGAAGCCAGATTACATCTACTTTTATCAAAACTTTTGCACAGAACTGTAGAATGGCTGTTTCTAGACGTTCGAAAATTCGTTCTGTGTTTAGAAATGTCGTCAACAGTGAGTGAAGCCAGTTCATAGCTAGAATTGGAAATATAAAACTTCACATTACTTTTAATTCGAAGCTTTGTGCTTTTGTGCCACTGGTTTGCTTAAAGTAATCAAATGTAGCTGCCAGCGTCAAACGATGCATGATACGAAAACTTGGAAAACGTCTGAAAGGGTGGATACATAGAGGTAATCCTGTATGTATGAACGTAGAGTGTAAGTAAGGCAATATTTTATAGCATTCTAAATATTAAATCGAGAAAGTCCTTCCAATACCAATTAATTTCTTGTAAACATGCGTATACCCCTCTTGATACAGACGTATTTCTTGATCGTCATATTGAGGCTTTGCAAATGAGCCAAATGTTATACTAGATAGAGAAGTAACATTTTATCATGCAAATGAAAGTATTTTACATAAATATCCATTTTTTTATACTTTCGATAACACTTGGTAAACAACATGATGACTTAGATACAGCTACGTAATATGTGCTAAATTTAAAAGTGTTACTTATAGCAACGTAGAAGATTTAAAATCAGCTTGGCCATAAACAGCTAAGATTACATGTTTTTAATTGTAAAATGTATTTCCCCTTGCTTAGTATGATAAAGAATGTCCAAACCGTTTCCTTGTTCTTGTTGCAAATCTCTGCGTTCATTGCTTTTTATGATCCCAAAGGAAAATCTGACAACGGCCATTTTATAGCTTTTGAGTTTGTTAATAACATATACAGTAATTTGCCTTGTGAACGCCGTCAATAAGATCAACCACTTGGCTGTCTAGATGCAATTATTTGTAAATGGTGTGTGCACTTGAATTAATTAGAGGACTGAGCTTGTTAAAAAGGCTATATTAGAATCAGTGAATGGAAAGTAAAATTTTTCAAAGGAGAATATAAAACTTAGAGGAGTATCATTTGATCATGAATTGGAAACATGTCTCTACTCATATATTGAATCGCCAGAAAAGCAATGCATTTCGTGACAGAGATGTAAAACACTGAGTGTGTAGATTGTCAATCTCTTTGCTATACTGTACGTCCTATGATCATTTTTGTCTGAAAAGATATATGTGAAGTTTTGAGAGCACTTCATGAAGTGAACTTTGTCTTGTAGATTAGTGAGTTTGTCTTTTTTGCATTAACCCCCTCCCTCCCTTCCCGCAAATTATTCCTCAACATAGGCCTTGTGTGTTTAATAACAGAATGCAGATATCCGCTCTATGTTCATGGATTTTGTATGAAATGTTCATTACGTAGCAATGTCTTGAACCCAGGATAATTGATTGGTGTCAAAATTAGGAAGAGTTGATCATGGAAAGAATCTGACGTCATAAAAGTGCAAGCGATTTTGCTGATCTCGAAAATCGAACGAAAATCATAGGAGGAAATTACGATAAACTTTTGAATTATTTACTGAAGAACAGTTTAAGTCTACAAACCGTTGATCGTCTTTACAAGTCAGTAGTTCTTTTTTGAGGTTATTCACATTGGGATGTTTGGTTGTTGAGGAATCCCCATTGTTGTATATATAGATGCCATGCATGGAGATATAATTTCAAGCTGTGCACATGAAATTCACTATGTCCTGAAGCGTTCTGTACGAATTGTGTTGTGTCTAAGTCTGAAAACTCTTGCTTCAGGATATGTTTCCTTTAGACAATGTGCCTTTTTCTTTACTAGTCCCATGCCCTCAAAATTTCCTAGTTGCGCGTCTGCATTGAAAGAGATATATCTCTTAATTCAATAACCCCCTTTGTGTAGAGTTGTATTGCACAATAAACTCTGTTTAGGTTCGATGGTTTTGCTTGCCTGTTATGCACTTTTGCTTCCGTGTGTGAGTAGTTGCGTTTTACGAGAAGGCTATAGTGTGAGTACGTAAAGACTTTGAGCAGTTTTTGCATCTTTATTTGTAAGTAGCATTTCTCAATCTTTGAAAGTACTTTAATTTAAGGCGTTTGTGGGTATTCAAAAGAGGGTGTTTTGCTTATTGTACGTCAACTGATTGATTCTGCGTGAAATATTGTTTATAAGGCCTTGCTATCTTGGCGAAGTGAAGGTAGTATGTCGTCGTCACTGCTTAGGCTAGAGAAAACAAGCAGCACTTGCCGAATGAATTTTCATGCATTATCCTAAACATGAGTCAGCAGGACGAAAAGTTAGTTACTTCTATTGAGATGATTTACGCCAGAATATATGCTTGGTGTTGCAGTGTGTTATTTTCGGTATGAATTGAAAGTATGTTACTCTGGTAATCTGTCCTTTAATGTGGTTAACATGCATGAAGTTATCGTAGCTAATGAATGACTGATCTATCTACATACGATAGCTTTTTGCCTCAAAATTATGATATCAGGATTTGAAAAGTTTTGATTGATGCGTTAAGCTGCTAAATAGCCAGTAAACATTTGACTGCAGACATTCATTACTGTCCACAGTATATGAACTGTCCACATTATATTGACCCATAGTAAAATCGTCACATAGTTATATGCAAGCATTAATTATCTTACCATCTGATAATAATCTTTATGCAAAAAGTTAACAACAGAGATAGCAATGAACCTATCAATAAGCATAACTTCAATAAATCCACATGAATAGACATTCAAATTATGGACAGTAAACTGTCAAAGGGTCATTCATCAACAACCTGTTAAATTTAACCACATTCATAACCAAGAGACAAATGGGTATTTCTGACACTTCTGAATGGGTCTAACCTTTCTAGCATCACAGTCTCGTACATAAATCAATGTGATTGATACATTCTATCAAGAGTTAAACTACTAAATATATATTTAGTAGTTTAACTCTTGATAGAATGTATCAATCACATTGATTTATGTACGAGACTGATGTGATTGATACATGATTGATACATTCTATCAAGAGTTAAACTACTAAATATATATTTAGTAGTTTAACTCTTGATAGAATGTATCAATCACATTGATTTATGTACGAGACTGTGATGCTAGAAAGGTTAGACCCATTCAGAAGTGTCAGAAATACCCATTTGTCTCTTGGTTATGAATGTGGTTAAATTTAACAGGTTGTTGATGAATGACCCTTTGACAGTTTACTGTCCATAATTTGAATTTCTATTCATGTGGATTTATTGAAGTTATGCTTATTGATAGGTTCATTGCTATCTCTGTTGTTAACTTTTTGCATAAAGATTATTATCAGACGGTAAGATAATTAATGCTTGCATATTACTATGTGACGATTTTACTATGGGTCAATATATAGCAATGAAAGTGAATATAAACTGAAATTCTGAGGTAATGGTATTTACATGTCTGTTACTTTTTAGGTTTGTCTTCTGGACAATTTGGAAATTCTTGCATCTTCAAGGTTTGTTTGATATGCATTAGATTATGATAAATAATGTAGCTTGTTTGAAGTGTCTGTGTTTATGGGGATGTAGCATGTTGGGATATTGGATGCCAGATGGTGCAAAAGGGTAATTATGCATTGTTAGGTTGATATCCCTCTTTATTTCAATGGGTAGAACTCTTCACACTAGGGTCTGATAGGCCCATCTTGCTGATGTGGCATGTGGTGCGTTTAAAGGCAATACATAAAGTTCGTGCCATAAAAGGGGGACTGAATTGTAATACTTATATCTTTTCATTAAATAGCAACTGGTTGTCCATGTCGTAGACAACTGAACTGTATCGTTTATTTGGGGGGGGGGGGGTACTCATGCAGGAGTCAATCATGAGATATATAAAAATGGTAGTGTATGTATACAACCTTATTAAATTATTTGGGTGTATCCTGCATCCCCCCCCTAGTATCCATATACAGTTGTTAACCTTCTCGCCTGACTGGTGCAGGAAAGGCTAAGAATAGTGAGTACTTCGACAAAACAATAATTAATAAAAGATTAATCAAATGTACATGAATGGCATAAACTCAATACACTTACTGATATTCATATTACGGAGGCGGCCAACGTTAGCTAAACGTTAGCTGCTGTAAACGTCGGCTAAACGCCTTCTAAATCGTATCTCTCCTATATTTTCAGCTGTTTTTCTCAAGATCCTCAAAACTTTCTTTCTACACTAAACTTGGCACGCCGCTAGATATTACGTTAATACCACTAATTAAAAATTGTCCAATCAAAGTTCTTAGCACAACATGAATTAGAAATAACCAATAAAAGAACAGAACAAATCCAAAAGTCAAGAAAACATAACCAATCAGCATAGCGATAGTTCATAGTTCACTGAAAAAGCCCCCTTTACGCCATACAGTGGTTCCATTTTTGGACTTCTTAGCCATGTGTCCTTTATCATCGTTGATATTTCCTTGATGTGCTTTTTTGCCTTAAGATTTAGAATAATAAAGAAATTCTTGTCATTTCTCAGCTCCGACTAACTATTTTGGACACATGGCTATTTCTGTCAGTTTTACCATTCTCTTGCCGCTCTCAGTCATTTGATTCTTATAACATGTGACAATTATCAAAAGAGGAGCGAGGCAACTCCTGTACCATATAGGAATTTTGCGATATTCTTCCCTAAATGAATTATTCATTGAGCTAGGAATGGAAAGTTCAGAATGAAGCTGTCGAGTAATCTGTTATTGGCTTTTTTCGAAATTGTCATCCTAAGATATCCGTTGTTTTGAGACATATGCCTATTAAATGTAATGAAAATTTTATAGAGACTTTTCCAGCAAGTTAAAATATTACTCTTGCCTCTCTGATAATCCCAAATCTTTTAATAATCTCCCATTAAATCACAAGGCTGAATCAATGTCCCCACAAAGAATATACAAGGGAGAATAAGGCTTAATATGTTTGTTTCTAAGTCACTTCCTGTACACAAGTAAAGCAAAGAGTGTTCCTCCCATTAGTAAGGAAGGGATGAGACACATAGCGAACATATTCACAGCTTAGTTACCATATTAACAGTGATGAAATCGAGCATATCTCTTCCAATGCAACTGACATATCAAGAAAGACAGTCCATTTCATTCCACTCCATTGAATCTCCTAATGGATTCAATCCATGGTTCACAAAAAGAATCTTTGGAACAACAGTATCAAATGAAAAAAAGCTTGACATGTGTTAGAGTACTAGTTTTATCGTTTGTTCTATGTTTACGAAATGGTATGTAAAAAGGTGGTTTCTAAGTTCATATTGACTCCGCTTTTCGTAGTCGGCACATTTCATGTTATTGCATCATGCCATCTCCACAGCTGTTGTCACTATCTCTTTTGTTTCGTGTTTTTTTCGTGTCAATGTCATAGGGTTATGCTTGTCATGTTATATCCATATTATTCTTGTTTGCAACGTCAGTCGTTAAGGGACGGATCCAGCAATTTTTTTGATATTCTCAAAGTTTCAACATATACAACCACACCCACATACCACACCCAAACAATTACCATAGCCTTGAAAAATATGGCAGAAACATCAAGGACTATTCAATGGCACTTTCCTTACAGGATCAAAAATTGTTGGGAAATTTCGTTCTCACAGGGCATTACTGCTCTACCGTATAAACTGGAACCTCACACCAAGGAATTACCCATTTTCCAGAATTCCAATTTTGCTAATTATCTCAGAGAAGAATTACTTCACATTAAGAAATAATTTACATAGCAACAATGCCAACAATTATCCGAAGCAACTGGTTCTCTACTTCGATGACATTCAAACCAAAGTGCCGCAAAACCACTCTGTGATTCTGTTAGAACAAGTGTCTCTATATGAAAGATGAACTATTATGAGCCTCTGCTGCAACAAGAATTTTACGAAACATGTAAGAAACATTTAAGGCTGGATTTGACAAAATATTAAGAAGCATCCAGGCTGAAGGGGAAGTGTGCATCCTATACACAAAAGCGTATATTTCAAATTGACTAATCAAGCAGAATAGGAAAATTGTCTTGAACAAAGATATATCCCATATGAGCTGCCAAAAGCAAGAATATTTGTGGCAATGCGCATGGGAGAGATTTTTTACAACGAAAAACACACTCATCGATCTGCGTACAAACCCCTACAGCGAAGATGGGCAAACCACGGTCCGCGGGCCGCATGCGGCCCACAAAGTGCTTTTTGCAGCCCGCCAAAAACTGTTAGGAAGCAAAAATAACATCGTTTATGACATTGTACTTTTTGTTTATGACATTCTCATTGACATTGTACTTTTCATAACAGTTAGTCACTACGTGACTTCGTTTCCCAAATGTATTTGTTTCAGTTCAAGTTCTACTGTTTACTATTACTTAATATCACTTCAATAGCTGCTTATATACCACTCTGTGTCTTGAAAAATATTTGGCAACATACTATGCGGCCATAGAGAGAATTAGAATTTGTAAATGTGGCCCTTGCACTCAAAAGTTTACCCACCCCTGCCCTAAAGCGTTTACAAACATAAGTGTGATCGTGAAGGCGGAAGTGAGCACGACTCTTCGTTATATCTGTTCAGTGGGGACTTGATAGTATTTCTAACACACAACCTAGCCTAACCTTAACCCTCCGCTCCCCAACCATTTGTCCCTGAAGAACATGTTCGTACATCTGTTTTATATTCAATGTCAACTGACATCGGCCAGACTCGTAATTCAACAAGCAATCAAGTAAACACTAATAGCATATGCTGAATGCAGACTGCCGTGAACAACATTAAACAGTCAAAAAGGTCAAGGTAGCCAGGAAAAGATATAATACTGGGGGGGGGGAGTTTCTCCTTTATCCAGACTCTCAATTGACTGTGAATAGAGACTTTGCACACATGTCTTTGACAAAGCATGGATATCCACTATTACTTGCGAACAAACCATCCTGTGACAACACTTATCTATAGAAAGCTGCTTACTAGAACTATATTCCATTATAATTTGTTCGACATATCCCTTCATCAATAACTGCTTGGCTTCTTCTGAAAATTCCAGTATTTCAGATTGATAACTAACGAAAGATAGTTTTCTCCTGCACTGGGCTACTTTATCCAACAGACAACTCACATGCATAGGTACAAGGTAAATTCCAAACAGTCACGTATACCCACCCCCTGAATCTTCTACATTCTCAATGAACTTTCTTCTCAGGACGCCCAAGGAATTAGTTTTAAAATCGTCCAGGCCTCCCCATATAAAAAGGGTACCTTGAAAAAGCCGTTGCTATGTAATATGGACCTCGTCTAACCAGCTCATATCTACCTTCTCAAGTGAACAAATGTCAGTACTCTTTAGATGAGCACGCAGTAAGAAAATTGCGTAGCACGTTCTCAAGATGTGCTGGAACTTCTCAAATTGGCATGGAAACTGCACGTAAACTGTCGATTATTGGCAATTGTCAAGCGATTTTATTACATAATCACTATTGCTAGGTTACCACTTCGCAGAGGTATACCAAGTGTGCAGCAAATAGCATTGGGTACGGGGGTTAACAACCCTGAGAAATGAGACTCAATGTTAATCTAGTCAAAAATAAGGCTGTTGTTGTTGTTAAGATTGAGGTTAGACGAGTTTTTAGGAACTCGTCAAATTTGCAATCTGTTAAAGCATTTTAGAATCGATTTCAATAAAGTTGGAAATTAAAAGAAATGCTCAGTTGTGGCTTATCATGGATATCATAGATGATATCATAAATGTCAAGAAATAGGAGCTCGACCAAACTTTAATCATTCGCGATGCTGAAGGGCATTTGGGCCTAAACGCTGCAGATTCGAAGTCACTTATAGAAGAGTTGCTGAGTAGGGAAATACTATGCAAGGATGATGGATCAATTGAAGTTGACAACAAGAAAAAATTTTATTTGGTTTGATAAAATCTTTGTTAGAATCAATGCACGGTGTCTTTCTGCCCCCTTCGGATGGCCAAAAATTATCGACCAGTGAAACTGAAATGATACCGTATATGACAGGTGATTTGCAGCAGCTAGCCAATGATATTATAGGTTTCAAAAGTGTGTACATGGAGAAATTCTATCTATAACAGCTACGATATCAAGTCGATCACTATCCGATGGGTGTAGAACACCTAGCCCTCCCTCCTGAAGACCCCCTTGGGCTACGAGAAATAGTTCATCAAAAGACCGAATTCTCTAACTTGAAAAACAACTTGACCAAAGACAAAATACAATAGAAAAATTGATCAAAAATCAAAAGGTGATGGTTGCCAGTGCTGAGAAAGTATAAACTGGATAAATTAAAAGAATGTTCGTTTGGACGACGACGAAAACAGTAAATGATGAATCCGATGAATCCGAAAGTCTTGAGATGAAAGGCGAACAAAAAATGTGAATATTCTTGAGATGCGCGAGCGGTCTTTGTACCAAATAGATATCCAAGAGAAAGAGCCTTCATAATAGTAGACGTGATCTTTAATAAACGGTAACTTAACTAAATAACTATATATACATGGTTCGGCGAGGTGACTTGCGTCCCTGCCATTGAACGTTTTCCCTCTCTCTACCTACTACGCTGGTATATATACACGCATAATAACAATAAAACGTATGACGACAGGAAGCAATCTTAACACTAACCCGGAACCTAAATAATGGAAGTAAATCACGGTGATTACTCAGCTACATAATGGATACTACAATGGTGATTCACAAATACAAATCTACGATACCTCTTAACACTTAGATCTTAAACAATATCACATGCGTCATAACTCTACGATAAACAATAAGAAATGCTATCTATAACCTGAGAACTAACGTGATTCTGTTGGCTCATAACCCCTGGAGCTTCTGACGTTATACAATAAACAAACAAGAAATGGCACTCCTCAGCCTTTTTCAAGCACTGAGAGTCCAACTACAAAGAACAATAATGCAACAACTGTAACGTACTAAAATAGATACAAGTGCTTCTACAAGACGCTTGATATCTGGCCTAATCGTCCTACGATAGTTCTAACAATGTGACGTTCATTAAATCGAAAATCTATATATCAAAATTAGCGTTATTACAAAAGATGAATTTTAGACTCCCATGCGCATCAGCAATTCAAACAACTCCAGAATAGAAGACCATAATAAGACCATGAAGAACAAAAGCAACGGAAAGATCTGTTAAAAGAACGACAGCAGCCGTAAGATCAATTAAACAAATCAGAAACAAACTAACTTGGGAAATAGTAGACAAAACCATGCAGATCGCCGTATACCGATAATACTGTATCTTTAAGTACCAGGAGACAAGAATATCAGGATAAAATATCACGATATACAAGATCAAGAAGACAAGAAAATAGCAGCATGCAATAATGTTTTGAAGGGTATATGAGCAAGAAACAATTTGAGTATATTGTCAAAGCAACATAGATGAATCTTGCCTGGGAATAAAGAAACTTCATCTTAACAGAAAGGGTACTCTTTGGTGCCTAATAGAAGATGGGGCTGGAATAGCCGGGGGGTTGGAAAAAATACCCAAAACCTAATTAGGTGAGGGGTTGGAATAGAGGTGGGGTTAGAAAATTGCTTTAAATTTAATAGACGAGGGTATTGAACAGCTTCCATGTAGTGCAACGATTTCTGAAACCAATAACCAATAACAACAAGTAAGAAAGAACGAAGAAAAAGAAAAATGAATGAATGAATAAATAGAGTGGAAAATAAAGTACTCTAAAAATAGAATTTCTACAAAATATTATGATTTGTCAGTTCGAATTTGAACTTCGAATCAGCAATGCAATAGTTTTGTAATTACATGAAATCTTGGGTGGAATTTTTCCCAAAATTTAATAGCCGGGGGGTTGGAATGAAAATGTCCTGGCTGGAAAATTTTGAAAAAATTAATTAGCGGGGGGGAGGGACATCTATTAGGCACTAAAGAGTACGTCATACTTGGCGAATAATCTCAAGCACTTCATACATGATATCTGACTAACTTACAACTTGATAAACACATGTGACGAAAATCTTAAAATTATTTCGCAATCTCCTCAAAATAAATTTGGCCCTTTGTTAAATAGAGCTGCGTTTATTTCACCCCGGTTAACACAGACCTCGGCCGCGCCTACCCGAGATCTGTGTCAAGCGAGATGATATAAATGCATCAACCGGACTACCCCAATTAACTGGGATAAACTAAATAAAACTGCGCAAGCGTCGGATTACTTTCGCGCCAGAATCAACGTGGCAATAAAATGGCTGAAAAGAGGAAATTTCGATGGACAACTGAGATGATAGAGAAATTTATAATATGTATCAAGGCATACAAATCCAGAATGGAATTTCAAGGCTTAGACTTTGACGGTGATCGGTCTGCGCAATACAGGGAAATAAGAAAGGAGATGGCATCCATTTATTCTTACGAAACGAATCTATTTGGGCCTGTAGAAGTTTCTTCTTTATCACTTGAGGCAGAGACGCCCGAAGAAATGAAGGAGCACTTGGTAGCAAGAAAAAATGAAACAAAGCTTGTCCAGAGAAGTCATCAAATAATTATGGAGAAAATTAAAGAGCTCCGCCAAGGTTTTTCAAAAGCCATCCTTTTAGGAAGCAGAAGCGGAAGTGGAAAAATTATTTACGAATTCTATGACCAACTCGTTGATATTTGGGGTGGTTCTCCATCCACGAAGCCACTTAGTTATGGAACTTCAACAATGGATGATCCTAAAACAACTTCTAGCGGACTCTCTAGTAATCCAGAAGACAATCAAAATGAGGAAGGAGAAACTGACGAGCCTCATTCAATGACTGAATCATCAATGTCAGAGAGTTTGAAAAGAAAGGCGCCATTTGCAGCTAATATAGTGCACCAACTTATCGACAATAAGAGGAAATTCTTAGAGAAAAGTTTATCTGCAGCACAAAGGGACAAGCTTCTAATGGCAGAAGCAAAGCAAGAAACCGAAAGTAGATTGGCCATAGCAGATGCAATGAAAGAAGCATCATCAAAATTCTGTATAGTCATTGAAAGCATCAGTGGCTCAATTAATACTATGACCAATACAATTGGGAAGTCAATTGAGATGTTTTCACATGCTATGAGTTCCTCTTGTCAGCCAAGTAATCAGAATTATTTTTATCAGAACCATGCACTTAATCCACCATATTTCAAGCCAAATCCTCAAAGTCACATGGCTTCATTCACACAAAATACAACTACAATGGGAGAGAACGGAAGCACATATGAAGACATATAGGTGTACTTTCCTCTTTAAAATCCTTTAGCAATGCTACTAAAATCAAAAAATAAGAAATGAAGTGGAACAGAAATGTCTTCCTCCTGTTTATTAAAGATTACTTTGTATGTACTTTGCTATTGTTTCTCTGACTTTTCCTCCCTCATATGAATGAGATGAGACTATTGGATCCAGAGAAGGTGATTGCTCCAGTTCCTGTAACTTCCTGTAATTCTCTTGCATCTGAACCAAATCTTTATCTAGGACTAAATTGTGTTCTTCACAGATATTATGCAGTATAAAACATTAATATATGACATTTGGAACTGAGCACAATTTTAAATCAATGGGCTTTGTCAAAACTCCCCACCTTGCTTTCAGCCTTCCAAATGCAGATTCAATAGGGTTACGTGCTGCACGTAATAAATTATTGAACACAACCTTTTCATTGCTGTCACAACTGCTAAATTCTTTCATGCAATAGGGCAACAGAGGAAATGCTGGATCTGCAACCAAGTAATTTGGAGCTTTCTGGTGACCAGGCATGAGAGTAGCATATGTTGAGACTTCATCACTGCGTAGGAACATATTGATTGCAGAATTTGAGAAAACCTTGCCATCATGTACATTTCCAGGCCAACGACAATCTACATCCATAAAATACCCCCTAAAATCACAGACTGCCTGAACATTCAAGGAATAGAAACCTTTATAACAGTAATAGTCCTGTGAATCTTCTGTAGGACGACTTATTGGAACATGAGTGCCATCAATACATCCACAACATTGCACCATTCCAAACTTAGCTTCAAATTCAGCAAATTTTCTCCTCATATCTTCTTGACATTTTGGAAATTGAACATACTTTGGCCATAAAACTTTGCAAATAGCTGTACACACTTCCGTAATGACCACTGATACTGTTGGAATTGCAATTCCAAATGCATTTGCAGTCATGCAAAGAGATCCCTTATACTTTAAATAATACAAAGTCATTGCAACATTATTCTCAGGAGTGAGAGCCCTGAAATTGGGTGATCTAGGATCAGGAGAAAGCCAAGCTCTAAGTTCTTGAACAACATTGGCAAACAGGGGTCTTGACATACGGAAATTTTTCTTCCATGATTCTCCAAGGTCTACTTCATTCTTCATGGCCACCCACCAATTTTCAGTGCGTCCAGGTTTAAACCAAAACCTCCTTCTGTTTCTTCTTAACCTCCTCTCTCTCATGTGCCTTTGTTTCTAATAAAAATAAACAAAGACTTCTCAGTATAAATCTTGCACTATAAAGTGATATATAAATGGGGAGGTTGCAATCATGGTTTGTTAGAGAAAAATTTTAGGACTGCACATAAAATCCAGCAATGCTCTATTGAAGAATTAAATCCTGCTTGCAGATGGGATTGAACAACCTGCATTTGGTGATAATGGGTAGGATACCTAAGTGTACCATTTTTACTGATACTCAGTGTCTTGAATGCTTTGATTGTTACATAATATAAGGTAAAACATGGTAGAAAAATCATGAAAGAAGCTGACTAGACTCCAGGGATGCAGTTCTGGGTGGACTCAGAGTGCTGCAGCCTCCTTGATAAATCTGTGGACGATGCTTAGTGGGGGTTCAGACCCATTTGGATACCAAGTTGCTGAAAATTTTTCACAAATTTAGAGTTTTGTTCTAGATTTTCGCTTCCGCCCACAAGGCCACACTTTTGGCACTTTATAGCAAAATAAAAATAATGATATTGAGTGAATCAAAAAGGATAGCACAAACAAGATGCTGCATAATCCTACCTGAAGTGCATGTGTCTTCTTCCTAGAGTCAGCTACAACCAGTCGCTCTTGCATATAACGTTGATAGCACGTCCACAAAAGTAGTATTCCATACAAATGGTGAAGTAATGGTAGCAAGGATAACAATTGAATTGATATCAATGATAGCATACTTCTAATGGGACCTATCTGGAATATAACGCTTATGATCAAAGCTCAAATTGTAACTTCGATTGGATGGAGAAAACCCTAACATTCGATCCAAAAATGCGCGCCAAATTGTGCAACTTGAAGACGAGGGCAGCTTGAAGACGAGGGCAGCTTGAAAACGAGGGCAGCTTGAAAACGAGGGCAGCTCAGTTATCGCGGATGGCCCGCTTCAAATAAACGCAGTGGAAACTTCTCCCGCCTTTGCCCGGCTAGCCCGGGTAACCGGGCAAGCTCAATTCATATAAACAGGCCCTAAATGTTAATAGTTTAATCCCTCACAGAGATGAAATTGAGGCTATTATAAAAGAGCATGGTATACACTTCCTTGCTCTCAAAGAAACTACCTTAAGTGAAAACTTGGAAATTAATAGGTACAAACAAGGAAGAAAAGATAGAAACCGCTATGGTGGAGGGGTAGCCTTCTATTGCAAGGATACGCTAAGATATAATATAAGACAAGACGTTCCACCATCAGATTTGGAAATGTTATGCGTTGAAATCACTCGTCCTAATTCTAAACCTTATATTATTCTAGTATGGTATAGGCCCCCGAGAGAAAGTACTGATGTCTTCGATAAACTTGAAAATGTGCTGCATTTTTGGAAAATGAGGGCAGAAAAGTTATCTTACTTGGAGACACAAATTGTAATCTATATTGTGAAGATAATGCTACTCATGTTAAAAGAATTAAGGATATTTATGCAGTGTATGATTTAAAGCAGTTAATATATGAGCCTACTAGGGCTCAGTCACCTACGTTGATTGATTACATTGCAGTTAGCAAGTACCGGTAATACCAAAGAGTCTGGTGTAGTAAAAATTGCACTGAGGGACCACTATCTTGTATTTGCAATTAGAAAATTTCAATGTAAATTCAAACGCCAATGAAAGCTTATTCGGACGAGACAAATGAAAAATTTCAATGAAGAGGCATTCTTGTTGGACATGAGGTCTTCTGGTTGGCAGTTCTTATTAAAATCTTCTGGGACATTTGAGAAATTGTACATAACTTTAAAAGTGTGCTTTCTGCCATTATACAAAAGCATGCACCAATGGTCGACAAGCCTGTCTCTGACAAATATTCCCCTTGGATGTCCTCTATTCCCCTTGTATGTCCTCTGACCTCAAAAGTCTTTTCAAAGCGCGAGACAAAATCAAAATCGCTGCAGTCAAAAATAAATCTGAGTTCTTAATGTCGGCCTACCGATAGTTTAGGAACATAGGGACTAAAATGAATAAGGAAGCTAAGAGAGCATATTTTATGAATAAATTTCGTGCCTCTGAAGGAAACCTTAAAGAAACTTGGAAAATAATCAATAAACGTGTTGACAAAAGGTCAAAAACTACAAACACGTCATCTCTAAATGTTGATGGCAACTCGGTCACTGATCGTGTTGGTATTGCTAACTCGATGAATCAAATTTTTTGTAATGTAGGTGATGAATAATCTGAAGATATCCCGGTTACAGAAAACAGCCCCCCCCCCAATGGGCGAGCATACCATAAATTCCTTTAATGCTACTTTTATTTTGCACCATTGGTATCTGAACAGGTAGCACTAGCGATGAATAAGTTTAAGACCTCCCATGGTTTTGGTCTTGATGAAATCTCCAGCTTCTTCCTTAAAATTGCAATTGCCGTCCTGTTGGAACCCCTGAGTCAGCTTTTCAATTTGTCATTGTCGGCTGGAGCTTTCCCAGATCAATGGAAAATTGCCAGGATTGCTGCTATTTACAAGGAAGGGCACAGTGACATCAGATCAAATTATCGTCCAATTTTGGTTTTACCAGTAATCTCTAAACTTTTCGAAAAGCTTGTAAATGACCAGTATTACAGCTTTCCGGTTTCAAATAATCTCCTGTACAAAAAATCATACCTTTCGTATAGGAGACAGTGCTGTAAGGTGAATGGAAAGCTTTCAGACCTTGGGGAAGTGATTTGAGGAGTTCCCCAGGGATCGTGTCTATGTCCCCTACTTTTCATTATCTATATAAATGATCCTCCATTATCCATTAAATATTCACAAGTTAACATGTATGCAGATGACACAATTCGGTCGTTCTCCTCTGAAAATATTCTCACTATCAAGGAACGGGTTAATGAGGACCTGAAATGTCTAAAACTCTGGCTTGCAGGAAAAAAATTGTCAATAAATGTTGCAAAAACAAATGGCCTTGTGATTGGAATTAGGAAAAACCTTAAGAATAGTCAATGCCCACTAACAATAAAACCATCATTTGTGATCTGTGGCGAGGAAACCTTGATTATAGAACATACTAAATACTTAGGATTTCAAGTGGATCAATACATGAATTGGGAATATATAAATCATGTGATGAAAAGATTTCAAGGGCTTTAAATATGATTCAACAGGCAAAAAACTTTCTCCCTTTAACCACCTTGCAGACCATGTACAAATGTATAGTTGAGCCATATTTTAGATTCTGCTGCCCTGTCTTTGGTTCCTGTGGCGTCACTACTGTAGGCAAGCTTCAGACGCTCCAGCATCGCGCAGCTAGAATCGTGACAGACAGCTCATACAAAACTTCAGCGTCTCCTATCATCAAGAAACTGGAATGGCTAACAGTGAATGACTTTATAGAAACAGAAACTCTAAAAATGGTCTACAAATCAATAAATCAATTAGCTCTCGAATATCAGAATAGCATGTTTATAAAATTATCCGAATATAGAAATAGACAGCTTCGTGATAGTGATACCGATCTATATGTCCCTCTAGTAAAATCGGCATGTGGCCAAAATAGTTTCCCCTATAGAGGAGTAAAGCTTTGGAATAACCAACAAGCTGATGTGAAAAAAGCCAAATCTTTTACCAAATTCGTGAAATCACTGAAAAATCACCGACTTTAATTATCTCCGGACTCGTATTTTTTACTCGTTGCTTATGCTTATATTATAAGTAGATTCTTTGTAAACTATTGTAAACTAGTAACTTAATTTACATATTCTTTGTTGCAAACAGGGCAGCTTGAAAATCAAATATATTAAAATTTGAGACTTACCCTCTATAAAGAAATTGTAAAATTGAAAAACAAACATAATAATAGTTGAGAGGTTGGTAAAACTCAAAAATCTGGGCGCTAGAACATCTGACATTCTCAACTGAGAACGTTGAGAATGTCTCGATCCGCCCCTGGTCGTTGTTCAATCGCCGTTATGTACAGTCCCTATGGAAGTCGTGCTCGTGTTGCTGTTTAATCGAACGTGAATCAAAATCGTTGTTGTTGTCGCCGTATTTGCTTTTGTCGTTGTTATTACCGTTTTTGATATCGCCGTGTTGTCATTGAGAGTCTGTTCTTTTATCAATCGGTTTTGCTACATCACTGGAATTATTTGTGTGTTGCTTCTTCAATATTTTCGTGCAAAACAATTTATTATTTTACATATGTGTGGAATAAATGACGCAGCTACTTCAAAACCTGAGCCAGAGGACCCATTCACAGATCTTACTTTAGATGGAGATGATCGAGACGCAAATTAAAACCATGTTATTGAGTGTGTGATAAGAACTTTCTTCGTTTAATTTGCATTTGTCCAAAATGTTCGTCCAAAATTGTCCGAAGTCCCTAAATTTAGGTCCGAAAATGCCTGTCCTAAAATTAAACATCCGAAAGTAAACCATCCAAAATTTCTGTGAATGAATGTATGCCATAATATTTAGTACCATTGTCAGTACCATTTGATACGGTTTTACGAATGTAGGTACAGTTTGACTGGATTGTACCAATGATAGTAGCGTTTTATACGATTGTGCAAATGTCACTACCGTTTGAAACGATTGTGAAAATGCATGTACCAATTGATTCGACTATGCCATTGCCAGTACCATTCGATACGATAGTATGATAGCATTTGTTTCTGTTTTAAGTTGCTTCCTAACTTTATTTCTCAGCATTGTTATATTTGTACCTAAGCCATAACTTTATTTGCTTGGTTTTGATTTTTAAGTATTTCATGTAAAATTAACTGCGTTTTCATAGATTTTCAAGATAATGGAGAAAAAGCTTTCAGGTATGAAAATTTGTCATTTGATGTTATGTTCATATTGACATTCTAAGCAGTCTGCCTTGTCCGTTCCCTCTCCATTTCATATTGCTGGGATTTATTTTGATACTGAAAGGAGGCTCTGCTTGTAGATATACTTTTCAAAATGTGCATTCATAACCAGATAGAAAGAGAACGGATCTAGGTAGTCATTTACAGAAATTCGGTCTTTGAGTCGGTTCTCGTTACAGTGTTAGTCTATTGAGCATATGACATTCTCAATAAGTGATTTAGATTCAGAAGCAGAGGACATGTGACAGCTCTTGGGTATATGTGGATAGCAAGAGAAGACGCCTCTTTTTAATGGGAAATGTTTCTCAGTTTTACATCAGAATTGACATGTGACCAATGGACATAGCGAAAAGCACTGTTAGAAACTCATAGGTATACACCGTGAATCTGACTTCATGCTACCATCGGCTAAAAACTGTTGGCATTCTTGCCATGTTACCAAAGTATCATTTATGATTCTAAATGATGATTTGAAGATCGCTATATAGGAAAGACTATTCAGAGACCAGTTAAAACGTTGTTTTTCAGAAAAGAAAAGCAAATCAGTAGGTTCACAAACGGACAATGAAGATTTGGAGCATGGTTGCAGCGGTATTGCTTCATTAACAATTTCCTTCTAATTTTTATGCTTTGTCTGCGTAGCTAAATGAAATGAATGCTGATTTTCGAAAATGATGCTCTCTATATGAAATTTATTTGAATGGATAAATGATTGAATTGAACTGTATCATAAATTACCTTGACAATATTAGATGAAATTATTGCCATGGAGATATAAGGTGGCAAAGCAACATCTAAGGTGATGAAGCAATTTCATGAAACATGGAATGCATGCTTTGGACATGAATGTGAGATTGTAGTGCCAATGTCATTGAACAGTCAACAGAAAATACTTTAGAGAATGACATCGCAAAGTAAATGATTAATAAACACTTTCAGTTACTAGTGGTAACTAGAAATGTATTTTTTACCTGCTTTTGTTATATACGTAAATTGTATTTGTGTTTAGAATTCACCAGGCTCCTGATGATGTTAGGGAGCAGTTGGCTTTAGGTATTTATTTTGTGCGCCAGATGTCATCAGTCGATGTTCTCTTAACTTAATCAAAAGTTTAATGATCAGATATATATATAGGATATTTGTTGTGAATTAATGAAATAACTAAACTAGTAAGTGATTATAATGTACACATGACTGAAGGTGCTGTTCAGCCTGGAGACTTATTCTTCGTAAATTAGCCTCCAAATTCTTTCACAAGTGATGCTCCTGAATCACAGGACTTCCTTGGAAGTATATATGATGGCACTCGCAAACATTGGTACACAACTCGTGAATTCCAATGAGATATATTCATTGCACATTTACCTTACCGTGTTTCTCTTTCCACGGCAAAGGCGTGCAAAATGTAGAAACGTGGAAATTGGTGTACTCTCTTCTTAATGCGATTTTGTCACTGTATTCAGTAGCGATGTGCTCTCTAGTGTCACTATGCTGTCAGCATTGGTCACTCCATCATAGGGAAATTGTAATAAATTTTCCACATGTACTGCTGCTTGTTAATTGATTGAGAAGTAATCACTTCATATACATTAATAGATGTGATTCTAGCATCTGAGCTGAGCATGTCATATGGATGTAAATAGGCAAATGGAATTTATAATGAATATATTTTGATGTATATGAAATCCATCAGTTACTATTGTTATATCTTAATATCATTTATGAGGTTGGTATATATCATCTATTGTTATTATATATCCCTAATATACACTAATATCTTACATCTGCTCCCTTCTGATATAAACTCCATGAGTATAAACATGTACGTGTTCAGTTTATCCATGAATACTAGGAAAAGCATTCCGGTGCAACTAAAGTAAATGTAAACGGTACAAAACCTTTAAAGCATAACTAAATCAAGGGTGTGGGTAGAATACAAAACTCTCTTATGTATTTTCTCTAGGGATTATTCAACCCTCTAGCCTAGGGATTATACATCTAACTAGCACTGTGTTTGACTTGTGGCTTCATGATTCTTATTGGATAATGTCTCTGGGATTGCCTCCATTGAAGTAGGTTGTGAATTCCGGATTCACATTTATTATTTTCCTCATTTGATGCAATGTCTGTAATAGCGGTGGCTTATTGGGGCTGACTGCTTCTTGGCATAATTTGCTCATGAAATAATTCTGGTGTATGATCACACTCAGGAAGACTACGAGATAATGACTTGTCTCCAAGAAAACTTTGGGTGTGCTCTCAATGCCCATATCTAACTTTACCTTCACAGCGAACTGAATATGTTATAGGACCTTTGACTGCAATAATAACTCCCATAATCCATTTATCTATTCCACAACACATATTTCTAATCAAGACTGTGTCACCATTCTGAGATGTTCTCATCTTCATTATTCTATAATGAAATTGTCGGTGTTTGTCCTGAGCCTCCTCTATTCAAATGGGCATGTGGGGTTTCAGCAGACTGAATCATGTTATGCAGAGTGATTAATTCTGCTGGGCTCTGCCCGACAGTTGAGCTGGGCGTGGTGCGGTAGCTTAGCAAGAAATTTGTTAAGCAGTGCTGCTCACTCAACTTGTCATCCTCCAATATATGCTTTGTTAATTTTTGTTTCAAGATTTGGACATAACGTTCAGCCTGAATTTTAGGGTGCTGTATACCATTTTTCTTCAAGAACTTACTGAATTCCTCAGAAACGAATTGTCCTCCAGTATCCCTCACCAAACGTTCCAGTAATCCGTATCATGCTAAAAGTGAGCACAAACGTTCAATGGTTTATCTAGCAGTCATGGAATTTATGGAATACACTTCTAGTCATTTAGAATGACTTTTCATAATTATCAAGTAGTAGCGACCTTTATTTTCAGCATAATCGATTTCTATGGGCTTCCATGGTCTATTTGAATATGACTACTCGTGAAAAGGTGCTTTTTGCTGGTTCTTGTTGTACAGCTGTGCATACAAGACAGCTAGAAATTAGACTTTCAAGATCACTATCTAATTTTGTCCTCCAGAGATAACTTCCAGCAAATGCTTTGGTGCATATAATACCTTGGCGCATTGATCCTATAATACAGAGGAATACATTGAATTTCCAAGTTTTATCCCAAGAAATAATTCCCTATCTATACAATGTCATTACGAGGATATAAAATTGCTTATCCGCATAAAATCTCCACGAAGTTAAGTGCAGGACTCATATTCAGAAGTTAGCAAAAAGTCTCTATTATCTCCTTCAACACAAGTACTAGTCATTGCCAGCACAAAAGTACAAAAATGACAAATTATACAAAATTTTAGGCTATTTGGCAGCCATGAACACAAGTCTAATGGTTTAATTCTGCAAACTATCTATTTGCTTACATAATCTAAGAGCAGCTGAATATCTTGATTCATATCAGGCATGTGATATTGTCAAGTTACATTCTCAAAATCAAATTTCATGTCAATGTGAATGACACCACTTAATCGTACATTCGAAGTACACAGAAAATCCCCTTGGACTTCATGAAGAATGCATCATGTCACAACTATCATAACTCAGCTCTCTTATTTATAGTGAGAAACACGCCTAACTTGTCAATACATGCATCGCACGGTTCCAAAGTTAACATTGGAGACATTGGTTGTATTTCCATGCATGAATATCGTAAGTAGAATTTTGTGATTCAAAGGTCCTTTGCATTATGTTTAATGTAAACATACGTGTTGAAAGAATTCAGAATCAAAATATTGTTAAATGAAGAATACTCCTTAAGGCAGGTACTGGTCGAAATTTCAAAATCATATACTCTTATAGTATCTCCCTCAAAGTAACAGCCCAACACAAAGTCAACACACTGATTTCAAATATGAGATCTACTTTTAGATTTGATAATTGGTTTCCATGGTAACTAACAAATAATGGCATTTGAGTAGTATCACTAAGTGAGCATAGATTTCTGTAGCAATAGGTACAAAGTGTGATAACAATATATCAAATTAACCCCAATGACCTGGAGAGTGATGTTATCTTGTTGGATTTCCAAAATGAGTTGTTAAGTAGAAGCAACAGGGTTTGGAAGAAATGAAAAGTGAAAGTGCGAGAAAATAACCGACCCGAGCGTGATTCGAACTCGCGACCCCTGACTTTGTACGTCGGTGCTCTACCAACTGAGCTATCGGGCCACGCTTCCAAATCATTGCTCCAGGGTAGGTCATTTGCTCGCACCACCCCTCTCTTAACCAATTTGCACAGGGGAGCAATCACAGCTCCATCGCAATGTGCATTGGACCTGCTGTTGAGAGAGGACTGCTCACACCGGGGGGGGGGCATCGCAGCCCCATTGACTGGATAGAGTTAAGGAAGGTTAAGTAGAAGCAACAGGGTTTGGAAGAAATGAAAAGTGAAAGTGCGAGAAACTAACCGACCCGAGCGGGATTCGAACTCGCGACCCCTGACTTTGTACGTCGGTGCTCTACCAACTGAGCACCGACGTACAAAATGAGTTGTCTATAGCAAAATACTTTAGAAAGTATCAAAATTACTTTTCCGCAAGATATTTTTGAAGAAATATCTTCATTAAAAGTGCATTAAAGTGCATTTTATCACAAAATAAAGCCTGTAACATCACTCCTTAGGGCTTTAGCTTTAAAATGATATATAAGAAGTAATCTTTGCTATTTGTTTAGGCAAAAATGTATGTTCACTAAGTACTTACACTACATGAAAAAACACATTTGAGAAAAGTGAATTTGAAGTTTGACAATGTGTTCAAAGTTGATTGAACTGTCAATAATGTTCAATATGACCATAAAACAATACCATAACCAACTCATATCTATGATTCTTTCAATTAAATGCTAACCTGAGGTAATTTTTTACATTTATTTGATAATTCTAATCAGCAAATGTGAAGGGACCAGAAGCATAACTTATGCCTTCACAAGATAGCTTCTTTTGTTCTTGAGCATTTTTCTTTAGACTTTTCATATCCTTCTCACTGGATGAAAGTGTAAGAAATCTGCCTGACTCCATTCCTAACGTAGCTTGCATGTTGTGTGATAGAAAGAAGCACCCAATATGAACTGGCAAACAGAAAACTGCCAATACTGTTTATCATATCTGCCTATATGCAAATGTGACTTTAGGGAAATTTCCCAAATAAAATGATGCTGGGACCCACTTGGCTTTAGTGTCCTATTTCTGGAGCACCTCTTCAGAAGATCTGAGACAGACAGGCATTGTAGAATTGGCAGTAACTTTTTCCCAATATATGTTTCCATCACACAACATAACAGTATAACATAGCTTGTGATTTTCCTCTGATCACATCAATAATTGCAATGCACATTCAACTTGCCATCGAGTCATTGAAATTTTTGGGGCAGTTTGTTGTATGCTTTTACCTCCACTCTGGACTATCAGGCTTTTCAGGTGCAAGTTCATATTTTTAGACAGAAGTTGCTAAACACTTCAAAGTCAGTTGGTATTCACGTGAGCAAGTCAATTGTTGATGCCAGTCCATTATGAGAGGAGTGTCCTCTTCTGTGCCATGCACTGTCAAAGGATAACTGCAATTTTTAAAACTCCATTCTTATCTGGAAGAATAAAAGTATCTTTGTATGCATATCTAACTGGCTTAGTAGAGTTTTCATGAACAAGTTTTGTCATTTCAAAACTTACCCCATGAATTTTTTTACGATGTGAACTATAAGCATCTTGGTTTAATGAATAGGGTATGTTCATAGCACCACACCACTCTTTCATAGCACTGAATCCACAACCAATTCCCCTGAGAGACATTGTAATTGTTGCTCTGCTGTCTAAAGGAGCCCCTGTCGACTTTGATCCCCCAACTCTTTGATATAAATAGTCCCCATCAATACCCTCAGTACAATGTGTACATCATAGTTTATCTTTCACTGAACAACCATTTGAATTGTCAGTTGGTAACTCGACTTGGACTCTTTGGGACTTGCAAATAGGCCAAAAGACGTTACTAAATAGACTGGTCAAAAGGAAGATCACTGTACAATGGAAAACTGTCCTCTATTCCATCGATAGCTTCCTCGTTCATTTCTCTCTCACTCCGGATGTTTCTAACTTTATACCAAAGAAGTCCATCTTTCTGGCACTAGCAAAAGATAACTTTCCATGTGATTCAGTCTTTTGGGGAGTTGACAAGACTTGTTGCTTCTGGTTCGTAAATCGACAACGTTTTCTTCGCCCATGTTATGGATTCATCCATCTCTGTTTTATCTGGGCCAATACAAAACCAAAGTAAACACTTGCGAGTAAGAAACTCCGCGAATCTGAGCAGAACTTTTCAATAGATCAAAAACGAACGGATGAGTTGAAGACTACTGATGAAGTACTTTGATTTAGCTAGAGCAAGTCGCCATGAACTGAAACACGTTATCATGACTGACCAATCAGACAACGTAACTCGTTGTATCAGCCAATCAAATGCAAGCATTGGTTGTCATGGAAGTTAGCAAAGAAGCATTTTGTTTTATGTATTTAGAAACAGCGTCATGCATAGCACACAGGTAGATCATGTGGTAACTTAAATTTAATAGTCGAACAGACGAGATACAGGGCTTTCAAATGGTGTATTTGTTTATAACATTCGAGGGTAGGAATGCCTAGAAATCAGATATCAAAAAGTGGCAAATTTTGCTTCATTGATATACTTCTCGAAGTATTTTCACCCAGGAACCTCAACGAAATTCAAAACACTTGCATTTTAACACAATGCCATAACTGAGATCGTTTTACTTTCAGATTCTTCAATGTTTAAAGTACACTTTACAACTGAAAACAAAAATTTGATGTTTTTGAAAAAATCTTATGATTTTCGACCAGTGACCTATCTTAATTGATAGAATTAAGTTGAGTTAAGGAACTTTTGCTACTGATATTTTTGAAATATAATTCCTTTATAATCAAGCTATATCCTAAAATTGATATTTAGTGTTAAGCATAAACAATATATGATATATCGACTCCCTCTTTTAGGACAGTTAATTTGTAACCCAAATAAAACTCTATTTTGAAAGTAAATCTGAACTAAGAAAACTAGAATAAACTAGTAAAAGTAAACTAGAATTGTAGAACTTTACTGTAATGTATTATGAGAGTATTTTGTTTCAGGCAACTACATAGAGAGAGAAAAAGGTCACTTTCAGTCTCAGGTCTTATCAGATTAGCATAGATTCATATCAGATTAGCTTGGATTTTTATCAAGTTGATCTATATTGCTTTCAGCTGATATCACATTAGTTTTGTTGCATATCATACCGTATCATTTGTTCCTTATGATTCATGATTCCAGATTTTACACTGGTAGGCGTACACTATAGAAGATTTCCATCATGATTTATTGGAAACGCAATTTGTTTTTATTCCGATGCCGTTGAATATCCAACTTTAAGGTGTTTTATTCTGTCTTTTTATTACTATATGATCAATCACTATTTGATAAACTATATAAAAATGAACTTTTATTTCTAGAGCGAAAACAGAATGCAGAGATTGGTGAGTTAATGTGCCATACCTATCTTACCTCATGTTTCATCCATTAGTATCACTGATGTCATTCCCATTCTACACTAAGTTATCATTATCAAACGATCATCATCAATGTCATCATCCTCATTACCTTTGGTGTTTTCTTCTTTTGCAAATTCTACAATAATAGCTTCAGTGTTGTAAGACAGAGAGTTTCGGATGAGAGCGATATGATGCACAATACACCTTCGGTTTATTTATTGAATTTTGTTCTGCCTCCAACTTATTACAATTGATGACGGGGGTAAACTGGCGATTTTCCTTCCATGGCCATCCATCCAGAGAAGTTTGCAAATGGCGATTTTGACTCGTAACTTACTTCTTTTAAGCGTTGCGCAACTGCCAATGGATGGAGAGAGACGCAGAAGTTGCATAAGTTGCCAGTCTGCACAGGACTATTTTACCTTACTGTCAGCCCCTGACAAAGAGACCTACGAGTCCTTACTCTCAAATTTTCACCTAGTTCTTATTCCGGTGTATCGTGAGTACTATTATAAAGAATTTCACTCCCTGTCCTATTCCCTCGATGAGGATCCCCGTCTTATGTATCAGCGTTAAAAAATTTGCTTTATAAAGCTTATTCTGAGCTTGATGCTGCTGCTCGTGAAACCCTTTTCTTAGAAAATGTCTTAGCTGCCTGCCTACTGATTTGAAATTTGCTTTATTGGCGACAAACGCAACGCCCACTTTGCCGGATGTCATCAATTTCATTTTAAACAGACGCGCCATCCAACAACGTTCTGAACTTGTATCCGAGGCAACATCCTTGCCCTCCAAGGAACTATCATTGTCTCGCACAGTTGCTGATCTGCGTATCTCTGGCGCAAATCTTTCTAAGGATCAGGACGTGCTTCGCGACTCCATCACCGCCATGTCTACCCAATCATCACCTGCTAGTTTCGACAGATGATGTGGTAATTGTAATCATCATCATCATCATCATCATCATCATCATCATCATCATCATCATCATCATCATCATCATCAGCATCATCATCATCATCATCATCATCATCAGCATCATCATCATCATCATCATCATCATCATCATCATCATCATCATCATCATCATCATCATCATCATCAATTTATTTACAGTTGGCTGTATTTATAGCTAAAAATGAAGCTAATTAAGGCCAACCTAAACTAACTCTAAAACTAAGAGACTAAAAACAAGAGAATATAAATACAGAACTAAGCCAAAAACCTAACTCTTTAATATAAAGTTTGCACAATCTGCAGTTGCAAGGCATTCTGTTCCACTGTTTTATTTTTCTTTTAAATTCTTGCAAAGTGTCACTGTCTTTCAAACTATTGGGCAGTGAGGACCATAAGGAGCAACCTCTAAACTGAATATTTTCTGTACCATATATTGTTGTTCTTGCTTTCGGCAGTTGCAAATGATTTGGATTACGCGAGCTATAATAGTTATATTTTTCGGCAAAGACATCCTTCATAAAAGTTGGATTAATGTTATTCCTTGTCTTGAATATTTCCATCGCAAGCAACTGCAAATTGCGTTGATGTATATTTAGAGATTTACTTACAGAATTACTACCGCTATCTTTGCATGCAATTCGCAAGGCTCTTTTACATACTTTATTTAATTTAGTATTAGCCCTTCTATCATGAAACATGCCCCACCTCTTTTCCTCCTTTGCCGGAAAGGGGGGCATGCCCTATTATGCTGGCCCAGTCCTCTGCAAAAGGGCCCGTTCAAGTAACTTTGTCTGACAATGTTCTTATCCCCAGTAGGGTGGAAATCATTCTTCGCTGCTGAGTCCCTCAGAGTGTGTTTGGTTAGGTAGGCATGATAACTCCTTAGCCCAGTACCAATTTACCCCCTTTGTTACAAGTTGCATATACCATCAGCAATGCAGGACCAGTTTGAATAATGAATGCATCTAACACTGATATCGAAATGTTTTCAGGTTAAAAATAGCTGATTTCTGCCCAATGGTTAAATCCATACAGTGTCCATTTCCTCAGGTTAATTATGTAGGTAGTACTGCAAGATATCCCTCTGTTCAAGGTGAAATAACGGCAGCCTTAAGCGATTCGTTATCTACCGACGATAGGAAAATATTTTTAAAAATTTTAATGCAGTATACTGATGTTTTCCAGCCCGATTTAGGTGAAACAGATGTGATAACGCACAGGATTAATACGGGTACTTCTCCACCTATTCGTCAACACCCCAGGCGTTTACCTTATGCTTATCGAGAAGAGACAAGAACAAAAATAACGGAAATGCTTGAACAGGGGGTCATTACACCGAGCCATAGCGCATAGGCACCTCCCATTGTACTTGTACGGAAGAAGGATGGCTCTTTTCGCTTCTGTATCGATTATTATAAGCTAAACAGTGTTACTATCCGAGAGGCCCACACCTTACCCAGGGAAGACGATTTATTGGAAGCTCTGAATGGTTCTACGATACTGGGTACTCTTGACCTCCGCCAGGGTAATTGGCAGATAAGAATGCACCCTGATGATAGGGAAAAACGGCTTTTGTCACTCCAGATGGGTCACATGAATTTATTAGGCTTCCATTTGGGTTATCTGGAACCCCTGCTACATTTGATAGAGCCCTTGAAATAATATTGTCCAGTCTACAGTATGACATTTGTTTATGCTATTTTGACGATATGATAATACTGTCTAGGACTATTACAGAGCTCTGTCAGAAATTGACTTTAGTCCTAAATCGCTTCCAAATTCACAATCTGCGTTTGAAAGCATCTAAATGCTGTTTTGGTGCCAAAACTGTTCGGTATTTAAGGCATATAGTGTCAGCTGAGGGAGTTCATACCGACCCCATGAAAATCGAATCCGTGAAAAGAATTGCGACCCCTCAGAATGTGACACAAGTAAGATCTTTTCTTAGTCTTGCTGGATATTATCGTAAGTTTATCCGCAACTTTGCTACTCTTACTTACCCCTTAGTAGAACTAACCAAAAAGGGTAGGCCATTTTGTTGGACAGAAGTACATGATATAGCATTTTCCACATTGAAGTCAAGTCTTTGTTCTAGTCCAGTTGTTGCCTGTCCTATTCTTGATAGGCAGTTTATTTTACAAACAGATGCATCTGATGTTGGACTAGGTGCTATCCTTACGCAGATTGACAGACATGGACATGAAAGAGTTGTTTCTTATGCTAGCAGAACTCTTTCGGATAGCGAGAAGAACTATTCTGCCACGGAGAATGAGTTGCTTGTAGTTGTTTTTGCAGTTGAATATTTTAGAGTGTATCTCTTAGGCCGCAAGTTCCTCCTATCTACGGACCACAATGCACTGAGCTGGGTACATTCTACAGAGTCCAAAGGGAGAAGGGCACGATGGATAATGGATTTACAGGAATATGAATTTGAAGTGCAGCATCGGCCAGGTATACAAAACTCTAATGCAAATACCCTCTCCCGTCTATCGCAGGAAAATCCCATAAATGCAATGTTACCTAATAAAATAAACCATGGCTGAGTTCTACCTGCAGCTTTGACGTGTTTCACAATGTTAGCACCTGAACAAGACCTTCAAGAGGCCCAGCTCGAAGATTCTAGCATTTCAAAAGTCATCGAGCTTAAAAATTTAGGATTCCCGAAACCTCCCTATTTTATGTGGGCTAAAAATAAGCACCTCTCTGCCTTCTGGAACTTCTGAGACAGCCTCTTCCTTGTTGAAGGCATTTTAGTTAAATCACCTCCAAATCCTAGGAATCTCCCTAATTATGTAGTATTAGTGCCAGAAAAACTGGTCTACCAGGTTATGTCAGGGTTTCATAACAGCTCGTTCGGTAGGTACCTCAGCATCAGTAAACTATTTCCAGAGCTAGGGGAAGATTCTATTGGCCCCAAATGAGACGTCGTAATCGCACGTTTGTTCAGTCATGTCGTGTATGTGGTGAAATTAAAATATCCAATAAAACCACAAAGGCCCCATTGCAAACCTTAACGTTAGTAAGCCATTTGTATTTTGGGCGATGGATTATATGGGGCCCTTGCAAGAGACATCCAGAGGAAACAAGCATGTGCTGGTTGTCATGGGCCATTTTACAAAATGGTGCGAGGCCTTTCCCATCCATGATCAGAAAGCGAGAACTGTTGCCAACATTTTAGTTTCTAAGATCTTCTCAAGGTTTGGGCCCCCAGTTGCCATCCAATCGGACCAGGGCTCTAACTTTGAGAGTAACCTGATTCATGAAGTTTGTGATATTATGGGTATTCACAAATCGGGTACGACAGCATACCATCCACAAGGTGATGGTCTTGTAGAGCGCCAAAATCGCACTCTGCGAGATATTCTTTCTTCTGTTGTTTCCGAACATAGAGATGACTGGGATTTGTGGATTGATATAGCTGTTTATGCATACAACACTAGCCCACAAGAATCTACAGGACTTTCCCATTTGAATTGTTTGAGCTCATCGTCCAATTGACCATACTCTAGGGCTGCCATTAAAGAATCCATCCTTGCAGTCTGAGTTTGCTAGAAATATGAGAAAAGCGCTTAGTAGTGTTAAAGGGGCTGCAAAGGTGCATCTCAGTAAGTTGCGGCGACTCCAGCAAACCCAGTATGCTTCCCAAAGCCGCAGGGAATGGGTACCCTTTGCAGCAGGGTAATGGGTGTGGCTACGACGCCCTAAACATTGGAAGTTTGGGAAAAGGTGGAGGAGTCAATACAAAGTCCTTGTACAGCTCGGGATAAATTACCAGGTAAAAGATAAAGCTGGGAAGATCATTCACCACAACCAGCTAAAACTCTGCTCTTTTCCCCAGAATGGGGCAAAACCTACCTGTCCTGCTCCTGAGAAAGGAGAAATATAAATCTTATATGAGCCCCCGGGGGGTGATGGGAATCCTGGTTGCGCAAATCAAGAGGTTCGCAACCCCCAAAGATCTGCGCGTCCACCCAACTTACGACAAAACATCAGGCCTCCCATGCGCTATGGTAATTTTGTTAGTCACTGACTAAAGCATCATTTCCTAAGGAGGGGGATGAAATGTAATTTGTCAGCACTTGATGTTCACTCTAAGGGTCTCTTCTATAATAACAGCTTCAGTGTTGTAAGACAGAGAGTTTCAGATGAGAGCGATATGATGCACAAAACATCTGCCTCCAACTTATTACAAGCACACTATCGATTTTCAATGATTACTGAAAAGTGACATTGTATCTGAGAGAACAAGATGCTTTAATTTCATCTTTTTCAATGATCCTAAAAAGTGAACAGTTAAATATTTCGAACTTTCCTCATTCCCAATAAACATTGGCTTTCAATTGCAATTTCTAAGTTACCTAGACTGAAATCACACTTTCTTTAATAATGGCAATTTATTCATGGACATCAGTTTGCATTTATGCGACTCAAGGTGATAAAAAGCAACCAGAACTATGGCTAGGGTAGTACTGAAGTAGGGGATGTGTTTGTGATAGCTCCCACTGGTCACAGGACCTTCGTAACGCATTGATTTTTTGTTGAAAATTGCCAGAGCGATGGTGAATTGTCGATAGTTATGGAGCGTATTCGGTAATATGGTTGCCTATTCAAGCTTGTCAATAAATTTCATTTGATTCAACGCCACTAAAGAGCCTGTCTACCCTCCAATGAATATGGTGAAAACTTAGAAACAAGAACTCACAGAGAATGTATAGGAGGTTGGAGGAAAGAGTGGATTCTATGAACCGTTACTTCTGCATTGAGAAAGCACAGACTTGCAAATGATTGATGCTTTTTGTTTTTTTATGCTTTTCGTTATCCATTTCAGATAGAAAAAACTGCATATTACTCAAGAGCCAATGATGCAAGGGCTGGGAAATAGACCACTTTCACATTCATTTTGAAATAGAGGTCTGAGTGTTGAAAGTGAGGCTAACGATGATGTCCTGGGATTTGCAGTAGCGAAGCCTTGTTACATTCCACAATTTGTACTAAGTTTACAAGTTTGCGGGTATGTTTTACTTTGAGAAGTAGTGACAGAAAGCATTGGCAATGAGTTGAGTGTTAAGTCAGCTGGAACACAGTGTGCCGCCTATTGTCCCTTGAATAGATTTTATAGCTGTGATGGAGTACCGACTGGCCTTCACGTGATGTCGTTAAATTCTCAAACAGCCCAGAAAGACACATAAATACTAGCTTGAGATTAGATTAAGGAGAACAGATTCATTAGTTGCAATATAGAATATCATGGACAGACGTTAATTCTCAAATTTCAAATATGTTTTTCTGCATACTTTACGCACAATTGCAGACCAAGTATTGACAGTCTGTTTTTGTTTACTGTTTCAATCCTTAACTTGTTATTGTATAGCTTTTTGGCCCTAAGTTATATGTAAGTGCAGCTTGTTACAGCATTTGATCCATTTTATTTAGTATTCAAGGAAGAGGGCTTCCACATAGAGACAAAACAGGTTTTTAACAATGAATTATGGTTTTCCCCTCAAACAATAAAATAACACTAACTGCCCTTAATCTGGGCACTGCAGCTAAGCATTGTGTTTGAAAAATAGTTCATGATTTTTCTGCCCTGTCTATCCACTATGTAAAATGGATTTCCTATAACCAAAAGAAGAGCTGCTAAGTGTTACTTTTGCTCAATCCCTAAGCTTGTCTGTGAATTTTGTAATAGACTCACATGATGTGCAATGAATCTTCTCTGTAAATTATTAATTCTAAACCTTAAATAGACTATTTCTTAAGCTTTTAAAGTCATAGACTTATGATATACATATTGCAAATAGGGTGAATTTTGGGTTCCATTCTCAAGAGATGTTGCAAAACTTGAGAACTCATGAAGCATTGAGTTAACTTTTCAAGAAGCTTCCACTATGCAGGGTTATACAGTCAGGAAAACTGTATTTTTAAAGACAGTCTGGAAAAGTCAGAAATTTTATTGAAACCTGAAAAAGTCAGGAAAAAGTCAGGAGTGTTTTCATCAATGTGAATAAATTCTGTTGTGCCCAATAAACAACTCTGCACATAGGATGCAGTATATGATATTTTTTTGTTCCTATTTGAGAAAGTAGTTGACCCAAGAGCCTCCCTTTCTTACTCAAATTGGAAAATGTGTTCAATTACTTAGTTTTAAAAGATGGGGCAGTTGCATCATTTGCAGAAATTATGTATCTCTGATATGTATTCAAGAAAAACACCTAAATTTTCAAGAAAAGTCAGGAAAGAATAGTAGGCAGGATGCCTGCTATGTTGGCAGCAGGCAGATTGCATTGGAGAAGGTACTTGTCTGTGTAACCTGTGTTTACACAAATAATCATGTAAAAGCTTATCCTTATTTTGATGGTGGCCAAGATTTGATGCTTCTTGAGTCATAGAGCTCAATGAAGATTGAAACTGGGCTTATATTTTTATCACTTTATTTATCAAGGCTGAGTTCTAATAGAAGAACCTTATTTATTGAAAATATGACAGCTTTTGAGGATGAGGGAGCATCCTGACTAATTCTTCCTTATCTCCCAATAAACAAAATACCACCAATATAACTAAATTTCCAAATACACCTAAAATGAAGCTTGCCAAACAGGTGCACACACCACTGACTGCATTTCCAGAAGGATCAATAGCAAGAATATATTGATAACATCAATTGCACTGTCAGTGTCAATGATGAATATTCAATACAAGATTCTTGCCATGCATTTATCGAAAAAATATGGTTGTTATCTTTATCAAGACAAATTTTTCACATTGAAAGTGTTATAACAAACTTTGAACTTGGCATTTTTGCAGCAAACCTACTGTAGGTCTTTGCATTTAAAATTATGCAAAATCAAATGGACGGTGCAACATCTCAAAAATCAGAACTTCAAGGCAAATACCCACACTGTAAAGAACTTGTGTTGTAATATTTGCACCAAAAGGACTCCTTACACAATCTGTGGATGATTGGGCTACCTGCTTTCTCCTCAAATATAGAACGAACTATATCGGCCTTCTTAGTACACGGTGAAACTAAGATTATTTTGTGCTAAATGGCTGTCGAAGATAGTCAATCTTCTAAAAAAGATAATATATTTTCCGTCTTGACGCATTTTATTGAAGCAATCCATTGTTAAGACGTAGCAAGAAGCAAAATACGGCATCAAAACACACCATCACACTGTACGAAGTTTGAGGACATCATTGTTAGCCTCGCTTTCGACTTCATAGCTCCACGTGACTTTGGAATGTGAAAAGGGTCTATTGTCAGCTCTGTTCATAAGAAAATGCATTCCAATAGTGATGTGCCTAGACAGTTTCACTTTGGGAAACGACCTTAAGAAAGCAAGAAGCTGTGTCATTTTTGACCAATTTTACTTTTCAGAACAACTGGGAACAAATGATAATAGTTGCTAGTAATAGCAAGTTATTTGCAGTAACACAAGACATGACCATAGAAATCTGCATGTTGAAATTTGGTCTAACTCCCCAATTTATACTAGATGTTTTTGTTGCATGACCAAGTTTTCACACAATTTCATAGGCGGCCCCATGTCCCCCGTCGGCACGTCACTGCATCCCAGTAACCATCGCCCTTTGCCAATTGAAATGATCATTAAGGAGTTGTAGTGTATTCTACGCTTTAGTTCAGATTGGCTTTTATGGTTTATCTCTAGTGGTTACTTTCCAACTTTGTACCTCCAAGGCTTGTTTTGGAACCAAGTTCACTTCTTTGTCCTTCATGTCTAATTCAATTTTATGTCCAGCTCGGAAATATTTAGTATATGAAAGCATATCATATTTGAACTCAACAATAGTCTTTTATAGGAATTATTTCTGATATGTCATTCGAAAGCAAGTTGCTTTGAAGGGTGTGCTTTGTTCCTCCAGCATGGTACCAAATCCCGTAGATCTTCTTTCATAGTAATTGTTACTATTCCTTACGTATTTGTACTGCAAAAACTCTAGCGGAAGTCAGTTTGGCGTCACTCAGAATGTCTTATATAAGTGCGCACATGCAATTTGATTGTTGAGAATGACATGGTAGCCAAGCTATTTCACATATATTTGAGTTTCCTAGATAAATATTTCAGTCAAAATCTGATGTAATAATGTACGACTTGCATAAGACCCTTGTTGAGAATAAATCTCCAATCTCGCTGGTACAAGGATTCTATAACCAAGTGCAGAAGTTTCATACCAAGACATACACCTCTATTACATTTCCTCTAATTCATGTATAATTCCTTCTTCGCCTACTCTATCCTCTATCTCGATTTCTATCACTCCACATCTCTCTCTCTCTACATCTCTCTAAGTTTGCTATATCAATTAGGTATTTTGTACAGGTAACTAGAAAATTACGTACGAATAGCTTAAAATTACTAACCAATGAAATTAAACTAGGAAGATAATGCTACGTAAATAGTTGTTTTGATAATCATTAATCATAACTTTCCCAGGTTAGTCATTTCCCTAGGCTATTCTTACACTATTTTTATGCATATGAAAACGAGACTATTACGTCTATGCATCATACAAACACGAAGAAAAAATATTACGTTTGCAAACTATATCGGATAGTTAGCATATATCTACGAGACAAAGCTATGCGTGCTTCTACGCATGGAGGTGACTGCGACAGCCCTGTTGGATGGCGGTTTTCCAAGCAGTTTATGGGAAGGTAGCGAAAGACACTCCTTGGATTATGATGAATATGTTCAAAACACAATTAAGAATATAAAATTTTCTTCCCAACTGATCTCAATTCCTGCCAACAAACATCATTGGAGTTTAAATTTGATGCCTCGCATTTTTCTGGTCTACATAAAGCTACCCAGAGATTCGTAATTTTTGTATCAAACTAATCTGAAAGCCATTTCTATACATTCTACTTCCAAGTTTGTAGGATATATTATTGGTTGTCTGTAGTTCTATTAAAGCTACTATTGCCACTTTTTTTAACTTGAAGGAGAAAAGTATTTACATTATATTGCCATTTGCTACAATATAGGACCTAATCAGTTAAGTCAAGCTCAGAAGGCGCGTCAGCTCAATTCCACTGTCTGTTGGGCATAACAGGCAAGTTGGTATTACATAGAACAGAGAGCCATCATGTCTACTGGGATTGCTCGCTTTTACCAAACAAGCTGGCACATCTCCATATAATCGCATCCACTATGTATCTAAGAGCACTGTTACCTAAGCCACTGAAGGGAATTCAGCATCGATATTGGCTAAGTGTAAATGGAATCATGAAATTCATACATAGCTTGAAGGAGGCAACTACGGAGTTCGAAAATTTCGATTTTAATGCCAACAAACCTCAGCAGTACGAAGAATTAAGAAGAAGTTCAAGTATAAACTATTGTGATCAACCAGAGCTTCTGAGCCTGATATACATGCATCAATGGAGCTTATGCCAAACAGAGAACTGTGATGCGCAAGGGCATTCAGATTTGTTGGCTCACTTACTAAGACAGTTTTCTGCATTTCTGTCTTCTGCATTTCCTAATTTCTGTCTTATCGTACAAACCCGTCCACTTGCAGGGCCACCCCAATCCATGCATTTGGGCCCTTAGGCACGTATTCAACATTGAAGATTACCATATGCTTTAAAAGCTATCAACAAAGTTTGCAAATCAATTTTGGCCAAAACACGACTATATATGAAGGTTGCTTTGGAAGGAGCTCAGCTTCCTTCCGCTTTGGAAGATTGGTATCATTGTGAACAGGATGGAAAAATGCTTAAGCTCAAAATGGCGGTGGTAACTGCGAAGGTGCTCAGTAAAGTGAGAAGAGTGAATAGTGGTAATCAGATGAGGATAGTTCGACTAGGTCATATTTAAATAGTCTTTATTAACCTTTACCACCAGAGCTGCTATGGATGTTGTGTGCATATTCCTACAGGAGTCACTTAATATCCAGATTCGAAGATAGGTAACGGTACAACCTTGTTTCACCTTGCTACGCTACTGAGTACGAATCCACATAGCCTTACTTCCATTTCGGGTCTTTGACTGGCAACCAAACTATTTCCAACAGAACTAGGATTAATCAGAAATCTATATGACTAAGCCGGATCACTCTAGTTTTTAATACTACTATGCTATAAGCGGCCTTTTATTCTATACATCTGAAGTGACTTCATAGAGTCGAATTTTACTCAAAAAGTTGGACAAATGCCACAAAAGTTATATTCGATGGCATCTTTGCATTAATGTTGTACTTCACTAATTGAATGATGCACACCTAGGAAAATTGGACTCTAGCCAGCAAATGTTTTTGAAAGCATGGTTGTTTTTTATCTATTGTCGGTATGGGATAGAGGCTGAAAGGTGACTTCACAAAACTGAATTTTACTCAGAATTCTGAGAAATGTTAGAAACCGTTATGTTCAATACCTTTGTTAATTAGTCTTGTAATTCTCTATTTAAGTGGCGGTACACCAGAAAATTTGCCTTTTGCTAGCAACTGTTGTTGAAAATATGGAATTTTTGAACTATGGCCCAACTAAGCCTCTATCCCTTATGGATAATGGCTCAAAAACAACCATATTTTCAACAACATTTGCTGACCAGAGCCCATTTTTCCCAGGAGTGCCACCACATAATTAGTGAAGTATAACACTAATACAAGATTGTATTGAATATAAATTTTTGTGGCATTTGTCACAATTGTAAGGAAAATTAAGTTTAATGAGCTCATTTAACATCATCTACAACATAGGCCTAGTGAAAAAACCAGCATGGGATTATAAGGCTTGATATTTTTCTTGAGAGAGTAGATTGATATCAGATGTAAAGCTATTGGTCTTCTTATCAAAACAGACGCAGCCTAGAGAATGATGATAAATATGCTCCTTCCTTTTCTAGACCAGAAGCGGCCCTAATTCAGGCAATCCTGATAGGGTGGTCATAAAATAAAATACAGGGATAGATTGCAGACAGCTTTTTCATGCTAGTCGCCCAAACCTGAACACCGTTATACTCCCCACTGTAGGAAAGGATAAAACTTTCCTAATGTCAGGTGTGAGCCTACTGCGGAATCTTCTTTGAACTGTTCTATTTTCAATGTAGAAATGATAAGCCGGGAGATACTAAAGCAACAATGGTAACAACGGTAACATGCTCTAACAATCCACTTGGTGAGGCTGCCTTGCAAAATGCCATCTATTTCAAAATGATGCCTGTTGTCAAGTGATTTTTTCTCGTATCCATGAAGGGCGCTGCGCATTTCTCGCACATGGCAAATACATTTTCCATCTTTTTATGAATGTTTAGCATAGAATAGCATGAAATATAAGAATAAGTGATATGACATGGTATGAAGGTAATAATTGGCTAAAGTAGCATGTAGCATGAATTATGGCATGACAGTTGCAACCATTCACAAATGTATCCATGGTGATTTGGCCGGGAGGCTTTTGCATTTAATTCCTCATGCAGCAACAGATTTAATGGTAGCATTCGTGTTGCATTTATTTGATATGTTAAACTAAAGTTGAGACCATCATTTTGAAGAACACCATCGCCTGCATTATGTTTCCATCCTTTAAATCCTAGAAAATGATCCACTACTAAAGATGGCAAGGGACGTACCATTTTCATGTTAATCAACAATGTCCTTATGATACTTCTGAAGAAGGCTTATCAACCATGTGCTGATGATACCTGTGTAATAGTCTTGTAATTCATCAAAATACTCCCTATTCTGAATATATTTTCAATATTATTGACAGCTGCTCTGTCACTATTTAATGATAATGATCTTGTCCAATGTTCATCTTCATAGTAATTTTCCATGTCTACATAAAAAATTTTTAATACAATCTCAAAGCTTAAGGAGGGCTAAGGACATCTCAGATCACGCTCTCCTATCAACAACATTCTGAGTCCGGCACTCTTTCATTCATTTCTCTAAAGTCAGACATCTTTTGAACTAGACAGTCTCCTTATGAGTTTTTCATTGCAACGTCTATCGCAGTATTTGACAATTTCAGTCTGTAGCATGTTGCCAATTTTCTTGTCTTTATCTCTTCAAGTATTCTTTCTGATACCGTTTTGCTCTTTTACTCGATGCAATTATCTTCAGTTTTTGACAGTCTATCCAGCCTTTCCCTTTTGTCTGTCGACTTCCTTGTGAAACTCATCGCCCAGAAAAGATTAAGGATAAAGAAAGCTAAGAAGAAACGATGGCAAATCCAGAGTACGTTTATGTCTTAAGCACTTGGTATTGAGAATTTGCTTCTAGATCCAAGAATGTTTTGTAAATGACAGCGACTGAAGAGAGTGCCATCTTGGGTGAATCGATTCATAGAGAACTGTAGCAAGCCAGAATTACATCGCAAAAGAGAACAATCTGTAGAAGAGATGCAAGATGCTGAGCTGCAGATTCTGATTTCTCTTCAAAGACGTGTTTTTGCTGAAGAAATCAAAATGTTGCAAGTCAAACAATCATTATAGTCGCCGCAAAATAATTGGCTTTTCTTGAATCCTTTCATATATGATGATGGATTACTTTGAGCCAACAATCAAAATTATGCAGATTAATGCAGATTATTTTGCTCATGATTTAAACTTTCTAGTCATTTTGCCAAGTGGATAGTGGGAGACAAAGTCAGCTACACTGTCATATCATGCAAAACAGATCATATTGCTGGAACATATCATATTTTGGTCCTACTGTTAGAGATTAGATTGTAAGAGCAAGAGAGTCACAACTGAGTACAAGTTTTGTAAAAAGAAGAAAGCTAACGCTGCTACACAATGTAAGGCACCTCCTCCTGATATCAGGGTATCGCTTCCATTACCACCTTTCTCAAAAACAGCAGTAGATTTTGGTGGACCGTTCACAACTTTTCAAGGAAGGGTAAAACAAAGAGTGAAGAGATTTATGTGTATATTTACATGTCTTCTTACCTGCACAGTTGATATAGAAATAGTTTATGGTTTTGGATGCAGACAGTTTCTTAACGCCTTCTACAGGATGACAAATCGACAGGGTGTACCGAAAGAAGTAATTTTTGCTAATGGGACAAATTTCATTGGCGCAGATCAAGAGCTAAAGGAAATTATTAAAGAATTGGATCAACAAAAGGTAGCACGATCAGGAGCAGACCTAGGAATAAACTTGCGATTAAATCCTCCAGTGGTCCCACATTTTGTTGGAGCACATGAATGTAATATCAACGCGGCGAGAAAGGCTGCGCTAGCGCTCTAGGAAATGCTGATGTGATAGATGAAGAACTAAGCACAGCCTTCACTACAGCTGAAAGTTCTAATTTACTTTAACCCTCTCGCTTACAAGTCATCAAATGCTAATGAAAGTGTCCTTTTAACTCCTAACCACTTCCTTTATGTAAAAGAAGGATGGCAATTTATACCAACAACAGTGGATGAGAAAGAATGTAACCCACGAAAGCGGTGGAGAAGAATTCAAGAATTCATTTGACACTTCTGGCAGCGCTGGCTGAGATAGTGGCTGTCGAACATGGGGAAGCGTACTAAGTGGAATCTGAAAAAGCAAAATGTAGCCATGGATGACATAGCTTTCGTTGGAACGTGGAAAGTGGAAAGTGGCCACACGGAAGAGTTATTGAAGTCTTTTCCGGAAATGATTGTCATGTACCAAGCATTAAAGTTAACATGAATGGAACGAGATGTATTCGACCAATTGTTAGGTTGTTTGCAATTGATTTGGTGACTGAAGAACATTGGTAAATTGACGGTGAAAATTTAATTCATTGTGAAAGGGAAGGATGTGCAGGAGGAACAATATGGGGTTACTACGATATATGTGCACAACAACCCCATTGGAATTGAATTCCTCAGACATTTACATAAAGAACGTTTCTTGTTGATTAACCAGAACAGTTTATTTTTCTATTGTTTCATTAAGCAAACGATTTTTTAAATGAAAGATTGTGCTAATTGCCTTCTTCAGAAGTTCAAATCTCTATTAATTTAAACCCCTTCCCCCTGTTATTCCTACCCTCCGGTAATTAGGCACCCAAGAGTAACTCATTTGCTTCGGACTTTTTCATATGGATATACTTCAGGCCAATAAAAAGTGCTTTTGGAGGACGCAATGAAATGTAATGGACTTAGAAAATATTAGCTGTTACTTTCACTTGCCTGGCTGTTATTCATTATGGCTAATGAGCCCTAATTTCTCAAGGGGTAAGATGCCCGGACACTAAAGATACTCTGTCTGATTTTTTCCCTACTTCACCTAATTTCCCATGGCAGCCATATTCTCTTATTTATAAACTAGTTATCCCTCAATGGGTTTTCGGCTTTTGCTTCATCACTCCCAAAATATTCGCTTTTCGCGGAGTTAAAAATGAATCAATGAAATTTCACAGTTTTTGGTGCCACTCAGTATTCGTGTGTTTTTAAGTGTTTCTCATTATGATGTTTTATATACAGTTTAGTTTTTATTTGTGTCTTGAGACTGTACTTATCTTTCAGATGAAATAAAAAAGAGATACAGAAAACAGTACAAGATGCATGAAATTCATTGTGTAGATAACAATAACAGAATAGTGCTGAAGGAAGTAGATATCGATGAATTTGCCGTCAAGTTGAAGATAAATCATGAATTACCAACAATGGATACCTTCAGAGATGATGCGAGACAATATTTTGCACATTTTCAAGGTATGAGAGGTGATGATATTGAAATATCTGATTTAACTCATGACGAGAATCGTGTAACTTTTATTCGTGGCATTGCGGGAATGGGAAAATCTGTTCTTGCCAAACAGTTGACATATGGATGGGCAAATGGCGAAATGTATCAAAACTTTAAAATGTGTGTCATGTTTGAATGTAGAGATTTGAATTACTTCAAGGACCATGAAGGGGCCGAGCTGAAGAAACATGAAATTCTTGGTGAATTTATTAAAAGTAAACTTAATTACGATCTGGGATATGGAGAAGGGGTCTTGGTTATAGTAGATGGCCTTGATGAACTCTATGATATAACTGAAAAAGATTCAATTATTGTTGGCCTTCTTAATATCAAAGGGAAATATGGTATGGCCAAGGTTATAATAACTGGGAGGCCTCACATCGAAGACAAACTAACTGTTTATAATAACATGGGTGGTTTGCTTAAAGTGGAAATTAATGGACTAAGTGAGGATCAAATAGATAAATATGTTGAAAAATTTTCATCTCATAAAGATCACAAAATAGATATAAACAATGCAAGGACATCATCAAAAGGTTATCTTCCCATCATGACTGTGCCACAGTTTCTGAATACACTTTGCTGTGTTGCCATTTTGATGAAAGGGCAAGCTGTTTTGAACAGCACTGAATTGTATTGTTGGACTGTTTATCTACTATTGAAACAACATGGTGACAAACATGGGACAAGTACAAAGAAAGCTTCTGATATTTTTGATGAATTCTCACAAACATTATCGACACTAAGTGAAGTTTGCTACAATTTACTAACAAACAACAAAATATGGTTTGAAGGAAATATTAAATTACTGCTTGGTGACATTGGAAAAGACAATGAGTTTGTTGAAAGTCTGTTTGTTGATGTTTCAGACAATTTTACAGAGAAGTATCAATTTAAACATTTATCACTGATGGAATTTCTCTCAGCCCTGTATATATGTAAGAAAGACATGAAAAATCTAATGACAATTATTAAGGACAATTTGGAAAAAGGGTTTATTGAAGTTGTCTCATTTGTATGTCGTTTGTTGTCAGGATTTTCATATGAAGGAATAATAAAAGAAATGTTAAAGAGTGTTGTAGGAATTAAACAAGAAGTAAATGAAAAAAAATTGTTAGGCGGTGTAATTGAATTGTTAAATGAGTGTGGGCTGCATTGGGAGACTACGTTAAGAAGATCATTTGAAATTATTGCCTTTTTCTTAAATAGGGATTTTAATGATAAAGATGTTATTAAGTCAATTATTAAAAAATGCCATGGTTTTGCCCTTGAGTCAGATGAAACAACAACTGACAATATTGTTAGGATTTGTAGGCACTTGGAAAGTTGCGGATGGAAGGAGGACGATATTCGAATGGTATTCGCAAATGTCCATTTTTGGCAGATCAAAGTGTCAAGGATTGAACAACTGGATGTGATTGCTGTGAATCAGCGTTTTCGCATTGGTCATGGTGGCATTTTGCTACGCGGAATAAATGAATCTGTGAATACCATTCGAGAGAAGTTTAGAGGAGGAGGTGAAAATGGGTATTGTGGAAAGGTATTTATATGGAAATGTGAGTTGCTGGATAAGGTGAATGGTTGCTATTTGAGCGACCGGAAATTTGAAGAGTTGAGGATAGGCCAGTGTCAAGTGAAGACAGTGATCAGTTTTATTAATGCATGTTATTGGGGGGTGTCATGCGAAAGGTTTTTGTTATCTGAATTGGATATTAATATTAAATGGTGGGAGAAGATGGTGGAGATCATTGAAGAAAGACATCCAACAGGAGATTTAGAGAACTGGAGATTGGGCATCAGAGAATGCACTACTAGTATGACCCATCAAATGGAAATGAGGGTAAGATGAATAACTACTTAATTATTTTTCATTTATTAATTCATAAATTACCTGTTTAATCAATTTAACTGCAAATGGTAACAGAATTACAGTTTGATATTATGTTTGTTAGGCATTTAAATAGTTTACTTGAAAATAACAACTTTTGCATTTAATCGTTTGGATTTCACATTTTTTGATTTTAAGTAAAGAGGTTATTGAAAAGTAGAATTCATAATAATACAAGATTTACAAGGTGATTGTTATGGAGCGCCGAACAGGTCAAAATTCTCAACTTCATTTATGCTTCCTCAACTTCATTTATATTGGCTCAACTTCATTTATGCTGCCTCAACTCTATCTATTTTGGCGCAACTTCATTTATGCTTCCTCAACTTCATTTATATTGACTAAACTTCATTTATAATGGCTCAACTTCATTTATATTGGCTCAACTTCATTTATATTGGCTCAACTTCATTTATGATGCCTCAACTCTATTTATTTTGGCTCAACTTCATCTATATTGGCTCAACTTCATTTATGCTGCCTCAACTCTATTTATTTTGGCTCAACTTCATTTAAGCGTGCTTATCTTCACGGAACTGTTCGACATCCCATAGATAATGGCTTTTAAGTTTGGACAATATTTACATCCAACAATCAAATGATCTTCCAATGAAGCCTGAAAGGCTATTTCTCAATGTATATAAGTTAGATAATATTTAATGACTATATTTATCAATTTGACAACACTATAACTGTTGTTTGAATAGACTAATAAGTTTTTAGATCAAAGAGCCCACATCTATATATGAAAGGTTGTTTTCTAGAATATACATGTCAACTTAGCTTTGCCAGTGTCAAATTAGATGTCAAGGAAAAGAGATCATGGATTTAGGAAGAGTTTTTTAGAGATTTCCTAGTGTTCAAATGACTAGGAAATGTTTTACAACTCTAGATCAATAAGATTTAAGTTTGACTTTTCATGGTAATGTAAGAAGAGGATATGTTGGGAATGTGGTGGTTTTAAAGGGTGACAGGAGACAATAGGAAAATGCATGGTACGGATGTAGACATGATGTATATGGTGGGGGTACCTCGAGGGAATTACCCACTTTTCATCTATTGGCAATCAGAATGGTCCAGCGTGACATCACAGTAGACCACATTTGCAGAGTAGGTCATTTTTGACCCCATGTTCAAATGAAGCATAGTGAAGCAGTTGGAAATGGAATATTTCACTTGTATTAGATGTATTCAATGGAATTTTGGCTGTTGATTGACAGCTTAGTTCAACTGAACTATTAATGTTTCCAGCCTGGTGTTTGAAGTTATGAGCCAAATTATTTTCAATTGATGGCATTTACCACCTGCAAATCGAATGCAGTTAATTTTCATTCGAAGTTCATAATAAATAACCATTCTATTGCATTACGCCTTTATGATAACTGCACATCTCAAAAGCTGAAACGCAACTGTTAAAGATTTGCCTTGATTGCGTGATTTGATGTGAGAAAATTGCGGTAAAAAGTAGCCTAGGCTCTAATTGCTATCTTAATGGGGCTTAGGTATTGTATGTGAGCATCAAAGAATTTAAGAGTTGATCTATTTTTATAGATAGTGCAATGTGGCGTGAGGCTGTTTATTAATGACGAAGAAGTGGTAGGTTCATTGAAGTTGTGGTTTTGTTAGACTGTTTGAATAATGATATTGATGATGACCGTGAAAAGGACACATTGGTCGGAAAACACAGTTTCATGCTAACCTTTAAGAACAGAATAAGGAAACAGAGCAGTGATGATTTAATTAAGGTTAAAGGTAATATATTTGCGATGTAGACAAGTCAGAACTATTCCAGGATCGATATAAACATTTGATTGATTGACTGATTGATTGACTGATTGATTGACTGATTGATTGACTGATTGATTGACTGATTGACTGACTGATTGATTGACTGATTGATTGACTTATTGATTGACTTATTGATTGACTGATTGATTGACTGATTGATTGACTGATTGATTGACTGATGGATTGGCTCATTGATTGATTCATTGATTCAATCTGTCCATGTCCTCGTTATTTTATATTAGACAAATTGCTTTCTATAAGATTTGGTTTTCTCGCTTCCTTACCATTGAAATGAGACTACAATTCTAGAAGGCCTACGCAAAGGGTAGAGGGTGGTCAATTGGTTCTTGTTAAACCGCAGTCAAACATTTCACAGAGCAGCTCGCAACATTTGCAAACTTTTGCTAGGCCTATCTCAGGACTGAGCAGGATTGGAGAGGGCAGGGTTGAAGCTGATTATGTCAATGGTGGTGAGGGAGGGAGGAGTGGAGGTATTGGGAAACACCCCCAGGAAATATGTTGAAGCCAGGCCCTTTGAGTGCTACTGAAACGCCCTTTTTAGACATAAAGAAGCTCCCTCCGGGTAGATTTGAAGAAGTGCCAGATGGATTTGATGATATGATTTGTCTTAATTGGATTTTTGGACGAATCTAACTTGCCACATATTCAAAAAGTTGGAGACAATTAATGCCTAAACTCCCTTGGAGATCTGCTACTGCATGGATGTCAAATAGAAAGTTGCGCCAGGAGAGGTACATCTCAGGATTGGAATTAAGAGTGCTCTTGGCTAGAATCGGTTCAGTAACCATTTATTCTGAAGTATATAATTTGGTTTATTGTGACTACATAAACTGATAGATCAAGTCCTCAACCATATTAGCAACCTCTGCAGCGATTTTCAAGTACTCTTAGGCGCCAAATAAGCGTCCCCCTCGGGGCCATTCAAAAAGTACGTACGCTCCGGAGGGGAGGGAGGGGATACTTGAAAAGCGTATGACAGCGTACAAGGGGGAGGGGGTATTTCAAAGAACGTAAGCACACCTATGTAATTTTTATGTGATGTTTATTTGGAAAACAACTTAAGTAAAGACAACTATCTTTTAAGCCTTGGCAGAACGATCCAACATTCACCCAGCATTTTTTCAGCACTTGCTTGGTTATTTTGGCTTCATTTTAGAAGAGGGTGGCCAAATGATCCAACAAATGTTGGATTGCAAGCACAGCTGCACGTTCTTTGGCACGCAGCAAATGTTGGGGGGTGATGGCTTAAAAATATGGACGCTCAGGGGAGGAGGTAACTCTAAGATTTATGAATATGGCGCACCAAAGCGGGCAAAAATACTTATGCCAATATTTATAGTACTTTCTCTATATTTCACATACTTTCTCTATATTTCACATACTTCTTCTATATTTCACGTACTTTTTCTACATTTCACGTACTTTTTCTATATTTCCCATACTTTCTTAATTTCATAGTACTATCTCCCCCCCCCCCTTTAAAGTACTGTATCTGCTGTTCATAAGACTTTGGTCCATGGTCTATCGTAAGCTAGGTCTATCAGTCTATCAGTCTATCAATCACGTGCTCATCTTCTGTAAACACGCTGTCGCCGAAGTAATACACATCTTTATGGGTGCTGCTGATTTGCTGATAGGCCGTTATGGTCATGTGCAAATTCCTTTCACTCTTTGTGCTAGTTTTTACTTTAGCACCTGTGTTCTGAAATTACACCATAGCAATACCTTGTTAATCATGAAAATTCGTCCCTGACCTTAGAATAGAATGCATGGCTTATTAGAAAGGAATGAACTACAGGTTAGACCACGGTATGCAGTTTCTGAAGAACAAGTCATCAGTCAGCGTTGTATTGGATTTCTGTGGGCCCCCATAAAGGTGTGTATTACTTCAGCTATTTCTTTGCGACAGTGTGTTTACATAAAATGAGCACGTGATTGATAGACTGATAGACTGATAGACCTAGCTTACGATAGACCATGGACCAAAGTCTTGTTGTTAGAGTACTAGTTTTATTTTTATCCTCATTTCGTCATGTTCAGTAACGTTGGTTCTCTGTTCCTATGTGTTCCGTTTTTTTTAGTTGCCCCGTCATCATAATTCTAAGTGTTGCATCATCATCATCTCCCACTGTTACTGTCATCATGTTGCTTTCCTTGTCTGTGACGTATTGTCTAATCTTAGTATACCGTCGTTTGTTGTGTTGTGTTACCATGCCATCGCATTGCCCCCTTAGTTCCGTCATATGTTATAATTATTTTGTTACGTCATGTGTGTTAATATAAATAAAGCATTTAATGTTCTGTGTAGTCAGTCGTTATGTGAAGTCGTCGTTAGAAATTGTTCTCGTCGTTACCAGTGTTGTCGTGAGGTTCAGTCAAAGTCGCCGATCGTGTTTAGAGTATCGTCGTGCCATTTTGGAATTCGTTGCTGTATTAAGAGGTTGTATTAGAGTGGAAACATTTATCATTACAAAGAAACCTGTTTATTTGTGTTGTGTCATTTTATATTCTGTTCTCCGTAAAATCGAGTGATTTTACATTGGTGCCGTGACCCGGGAGAGGCGAACCAGTGATTTGAAAAGGAATGATTTCAGTGGAGAATGTCAAGGACCTCATCATTTCAACTGTTGTTGCCATGGCTGAAAGGACAGAGTCAGCACAGAGAAGCAGTCAAAGTCCGTTTTACAACCGCACGAACATCTATCGCTGTGAGGATGGTCGACCCATTTGCTATTGTTGCCTGAGGGTCGGCCACGTCGCGAAATATTGCTGGGACAGGAAATATTCCTGCAATCATGTGCTTTCCGATGACCTGCCCCGGCCATTAGAACATGTTATACCGTCAAAAGATGACAAAGATTTGTCGGGAATAGACATCAATGAGCTCCTGAAAAAGCTCCAAGGTATGGTAAAAGAACTGGAGCAACTGACAAGCTCATACGTTCAAGAACCCACCGACAAAACCCAAGATAGATCAGCGCAAGTGAGAAGACAGGACGATGTAATGTTGTGTTCTCCAGTATTTGCACCCGATTTTTCGTGGAATGGACAAAGTAGTCATTATCTGTACGACCACCACCATTTTGAACAGTTAAAGGCTAAACAACCGAGGTCCAGGCAGATCAAAACTGTTGGTGTCACGTAATTTGTTTCTAGCCAATGTTCTTGTGTTGTTGTATCTTCTGTTTGTAATTCGTAATTTTTTTGCATTCCTCTTTTCTGATAATTCAAGCCAGGAGGCTTGTTTTTGAAGGAGGGAGTAATGTTAGAGTACTAGTTTTATTTTTATCCTCATTTCGTCATGTTCAGTAACGTTGGTTCTCTGTTCCTATGTGTTCCGTTTTTTTTAGTTGCCCCGTCATCATAATTCTAAGTGTTGCATCATCATCATCTCCCACTGTTACTGTCATCATGTTGCTTTCCTTGTCTGTGACGTATTGTCTAATCTTAGTATACCGTCGTTTGTTGTGTTGTGTTACCATGCCATCGCATTGCCCCCTTAGTTCCGTCATATGTTATAATTATTTTGTTACGTCATGTGTGTTAATATAAATAAAGCATTTAATGTTCTGTGTAGTCAGTCGTTATGTGAAGTCGTCGTTAGAAATTGTTCTCGTCGTTACCAGTGTTGTCGTGAGGTTCAGTCAAAGTCGCCGATCGTGTTTAGAGTATCGTCGTGCCATTTTGGAATTCGTTGCTGTATTAAGAGGTTGTATTAGAGTGGAAACATTTATCATTACAAAGAAACCTGTTTATTTGTGTTGTGTCATTTTATATTCTGTTCTCCGTAAAATCGAGTGATTTTACATTGTGAACAGCAGATAAAGTACTTTAAAGGGAGGGGAAAGATAGTACTATGAAATTACGAAAGTATGGGAAATATAGACAAAGTACGTGAAATATAGAAAAAGTATGTGAAATATAGAGAACATATGTGAAACATAGAGAAAGTACTATAGATATTGGCATAACTATTTTTGTCCACTTCGGTGCGCCATGTATGAAAGCATACAAAAGGGGAGGGGTCAAAAATCCAACGATATTGAGCATACATACTTTTTGAAAGGCCCACTCCGCTTATTAATTTTTTGATTGTTTTCCGACCCCCTGGACCTTATTAGGACCCACCGTTTATTAATCTTAAAGAAAATGAAGTTGTTTACAAGCTCCTCATTTTATTTTCTGTCTTTGTTAGTACTGTTCAGGGTCAAACATTCGAATGTTTCGTTGAAAATAAGTGTCACTTGATAAAAAAACAAGTGCCAATTGATAGGTATCGAAACATGTTTCAATTGATATCAAAACATAGTCAAATTACTATGGTCAAAACGACTTTTTTGATTGTATTTTCTGTCATACTACTTCTAAGAAATATCAGGAAAATTGCTGCTGCAAGTACAGCCTGCGAAAATGATAACATGTTTTTGTTTTATCCCGCGCTTTATAATCATTTAGGCTCTTTTTCAAATTCCAACCCCCCACCGGTTTCTTAAAATTCAGAATTTTTTCCAACCCCTTGTTTTTTAGAGCCTCTTCGATTACTTGGCACTTGAGAGTAAGGGATTGTATTGGAACAGCTATGGAACTATAGGGATATACTAGTAAAAAGTATTTTCCTCAGGTTAAGCTGCAGAATTGCACCTTGTTTAAGACTATAAACAACTATTTCGAACATCTTGAAATACAAGAATCTTAGCGAACTTTTTGGGGCACTGCCCACCCTACCCCCTACCCCCTACCCCCACTGCCTTCGGACCTGATTTGACTTGCTGGTCTCAATAGTGTTTCCGCTGTTTGCAGATTGTAAATTTTGAACGAATGAACACATTTGATCGAAAGAACGTCTCATTTTTGGTCGATCTTCGTGTTACTTTGTCTTATTTTGTTTCACATTAATTACTTTCATCTTGCTTTTATCCAAAGATTCTCCTTTCTCCTTAAAAGGAACCACCCTCATCTTTAAAATCTCCTCCATTGATTGAAATTCCACCATCAACAGTAAGTTGTGACATTATAACTAGTATGCTATGTGTTTATTACTTATTGCTTTAGACCGACTGAAGGATTGTATTGAATACACACACCTAATGGAATGAAGTTTTTGTCTTATTTGCATTTTATATTGCTTTGTCAAAGCACCTTTTTTGGTGTTTACTTCATGGAATATTCCATGAAATCTGGCCCAAGGATGTCTATAGCTTTAGTGAATAGTAACGAGCCATACATGCAGATCCACTTTGGATGCAACTGGAGGAGTGATGCCAGCTGTTAGCCCTTTTTTGATTTTTATTCCAAATTCATGTGTCATTATAGATGTCCAACGTTGTTCCCATGAAATCTCTCAAGCCAGGTAGTTATAGTACTGCCGATCATTCTGTCCTATGTAGCGTTGTGATTTAGTTACATGGTCTCTTTAAATTAATGTTGCTTTTGTTGTGTAGTGATGTTTTGCCAAACCAATTGAACTGTATCATCTGCGATGACGAATTGTAGCCTCTTCAGGAATTGAGATTGTCTGTGTTTTTTATTATTGCATGTAATTTATTTATTTTAGTTACTTTTTAACTGAGAATGTGCATAAGATGGCTCTTTGATGAGATGAGGGGAACTGCATATGTCATATATGATAAGGTAAAAAAACTGATAAGCAATCATTGGTGCTCGTTGTGACGTAGTTTTGTTATGCAAAACTTTGTTCTTTTCTCTTATAGCCGCATCATTCACAGTCATCTGGAGCTGCATCCCATGACGTAAGATCACCTTCCCAATATCCAGTAAGTTGAGATGACGTAACTTTCTAAATAGTATTGAATTTGCGTAGCAATCTTTGGAAGGTTCTCAAATGTTTTTTGTACAGTTTGATCACATGATTATGAATGACTTTGGAGAACTACGTCTAATTTGACAGAGATTTCATAGTGTTGTTATATTAAGTTGCTGATGACCAATCGTAGGGCCCTAGGGGAATTAATCGATTAGGCCCCCAGTAACGCTATTATTAGAATGGAAGATTGTTCCAATAGATATTTCACAAGGTTGGACCCCTGCAGATTAGTGCCTGAGGCAATATGCCCCTTGTTTCTCTGGACAACTTGCCCATATTCATATTCTCCTCACATAGTATGACGCCAATTTTGGGTCATAAGTGCGTCACTTGGAAGCACAATTGCTTGACCAATAGGATTGATGAATATTTAATGATTTATTTCGTGCAATCTTTTGATTTATAATTTTTTCTTTGTTTCACTTTTAGCCTTCTCCAACTTCTAGTTCTCTTCTATCTGCAGGAAAGCCATCTTCTCAAGTGTCAACAGTGAGTTTGTTTCAGTGTTTGTAACATGTGGTTTTCGAACATGATGTAGTTACATCAGGTTGATATATTAGGTTACCAATATTTTCCAAATATTCACATTGTCCAGAGTATGAATCATAGAAGATTTCTTTATCATCATCACCATTATCATCAGCATAAAATGGTACAGTGATTTATGAATGCAAGTGTGACATACTGTTGTCCCCACTTTTGATATGACACTTGGTAGTAGTTGGTACTAAAGGGATCGTTCGTTTAATCCGTGTTCCACATAGGTGTGCCATGGCTCAATAGTTGTGTACTTAATGTGTGTTTGGGTCTATGTCTCTCCATATGCACAACTACCCATTGCATGCGTTGTTCTAGGTTCCTGATAATGACTTGTGCATGCCACTATATGATGACAATGATATTCCGGGTATCAACATCAGCATTATAGTAAAACATATTTTGTTTATTTGTTACATTTAATAAGTAATTGTTGATTACAAACATGTACATATTTATTAAATGTTCTTATTGTTTTCTTTTCATAGAATCTTACATTCACAAGCAAAAGTGCTTGTCCTTCATCAATGGTATGGTTTAATGGTGCTTTTAAATTTACTATTGCTCTCAGTCTTATGGATTGTTGCGTCTCATATTACTACATAGAGTTACCTTATCTGTATTCAACTCTCATAAGATTCTAGCTATGTCTTTATAAATTAAAATCACTTAATGTGACAAATTTCTTTTTTGACAGCAGCAATGATTTGTGGGTTAAAGATAAATTGAAGATAATTTAAAATATGAAATCTTTGCAATTATGTTTATTGAATACATGTTACTCTCCTTTCGATGACTTCCAATATGTTTGTTGACTATGTTCACTCATGTTTATCAATATTTTTGGTTTTTTCCTTTTAGGCAGCTAGAAAATCGCTATTACCAGTCCGGATTCTAGGAAAGATACCTAGTTCTCGACAAGGACTACTTCCGGGACAGGTACGTTGAATGTCATACTTTTACATTAATTGCTAATCTACTAATTGCCACCGATGATTGGTCATTTAAATGTTATTTGCTTCCGCAGGCATATGGCATATCGTATAGAAATGCATTTTTTGATTCCTTTTTGTGTTCTGGAGTCATTTTTTCAAAATGTGTTCCACTTCCACTCAAAACTCACTTTGCCCCTCCACTTGCACTTTTGATCACTGTATTCTTTCGATGTTCTATCTATCTTCTTCCTCTTCTTTAATCTCCCCTTTCCTTCTCTTTTTCATTCTTATCCCTATCACAAACAGGTGGTCTCTGGCAACCATTCTGGGAGCTACAAGGTATCTAATGAACTTGCTTCAAATTTTCATCAGATTCTTTTGCATCAATGGAAGGCAAGTACATATATTCACCATTTCAGCAACACCACTTCATCAGAGAAGGTCGATGCCAATAGTAACCGCTTGGCAAAAATTAAATTGAAAGATGCTCCAACAAAAGCGTTTTCTTGTCACTTAAATGACATATAGTTATTAGTAGCATTTGTTATTCTCATTCATTAATTCCTCTGTCCCACTTTAGGTGTCCGGAAATTCTTTAATACCGGTTCGAATACCTAAACAAAAGCCTCGGTCTCAATCAAAAGTATGTGTTAATACGATATAATTTTAAACAGTTACAACCTCACTTTGAATGGCATCTGATTTACAGGTTGTTGATGGTTTCCCTTCTCTGTTTATTTCATTTGATTCATTCCATTTCCCTGTCAATGTGCGGCTCATTCAATCATCTTCTTCCACGTATCATATAAGGTGCACTATTTGGTGTGTAAATATAATAGGCATCCCCACCGCTAAATAACTTTTCCACATTTCCAAGCAATGAAATTATTATTCCAACCCCACATCTATAGTCAAGTGAACTTTTATGACTGACTTTGATTTTCATTTGTCGTTGCCCTATATTCTCTTTGTTTCCATTATTAGTTACAGAAAAAGTTGTACCGTTCAACAATTTCCATCACATATCCAGTCTACCAAATTTAAGAGAATTTTCCAACCCCCTTTCCCCCGATTACTCCAATTCCTCCGCTAATTAGGTATTGCGGATTTTTCCAGCCCCCCTTCTATTAGGCACCAGAGAGTATGCGAGCCACACTCTGCTACAATATTTCTTGTCAAGTGGTGATTTGTTGCTGGAACCTTTTTTCCTATTGCATTCTCGATATTTCTTCTTGTTTCCTTTTAGTTTACCACTGGTATTTCAACATCAGTTTCAAATATATCTGTTTCACAAAGTACTTAGAGGCGACCAAAGGTTTGTTGTGTATTAAGTAGCCTTCCTGTTTGCTCTTTCACTTAAGAATATTACAGCATGGCCTTGATTGGACGTTAACATTGACTTCATCAAAGCGGCGATGTGAAATATGACACTAACAGTCTATAACTATATGCTATAATGTTCCACCTGATTACGTCCGCAATAATGAAGTATATTAGCTTCTGCTTAGAGTGTACTAAGTTTTGTTTATGAACTTGTTTTCCTGAACTGTACGAATACCACCAGCTAGATGTCAACATCAAATGATTAGATACAAACACAGGATCTTATCCATATGTAACATTTTTCACTAATATGGAACTTTATAACTTTTTTATAATATGCTTGCAAGAGTTGTACGAATCAACAATTCATACTTCGTTCATATTTGTATATTAACGTATAAAGCTCATTTTATCTTTATTTTATCTTTCTAGTTAACTTGAATATGTCTACAAGTCATTTCTTTTACAATTTGCAACTTATTTAATTCATCTTTATTCCTCTATTTGTATTCCAGGTTTGTCATAGAAGATATATCGAATGCCAGAAATAAGCGATTTTTACAATGTTCCTTTTGAAGGGCATCAGTTGTTTAAAAACAGTTACTGGTTTATGCCCAGTAGGGCATATCTTGTTAGATTTGAGATTGTTTTTTGAATGCAATAATTGTTTCATATTTATAGACCTGAAGTAACTCACATTAAATATTGGTCATCTAGGATGTATAGTATAATGTAGGAACATAAATTGTTATAGCATTCATTCCCTTGTAATGGTTCATTACTTTGATGGAGCTGAGGCCACCCTCCCTCCTTAATAAATTATTGGCGATTAGCTACATGACGTCACAATACTACAATTGGGAACTCAGGTTCATCTAATCTCAAGTTCACAGATTGAGTATGAAATTCTGGGGCAAGACCCAAGAGTTGGAAATGAGGCTTGTTTATGTGTCTTTCATGATTGTTGTAGTCAAAAGGCTATGATCATCATACAAAGGGACATAGCAAATTTTAGGGTGGAATATGAATGGGCACGATGGTTCTGGCTTAGGCTTATAATTTTACCAGTTCAAAACTAAGTGATAATTGTCTATGTGAAATCCTTGAGAAAAGAGAAAAGTCAAAAACCAAATGCCGTTCAGTACTTGTCTTTTGGTTAGTTGGAAATGGGTTGATAAGTATAAATGCTTGTAAGAATATGATTCTATGCAAGAGGTATTGAAGGAGTTGTTGTCTACAAGATGTTTCATGATAGGCTCATAGAATAACAGGAGTTTAGAGACCTTGGTATCGTCGCTTTGAATGGTTTTAATATTGATATATTCAACACATATGTCGTTAGATGTATCATAATTTATCTTATGCAGAGTATGTGTTTTATATGCTTTCATGTAAAGGAGTGTTGACATTTTTATAGTCTCATGACATTGCATTTATGTGTTGATTTATGTCACTATCCCTCAACATTAAATGTTTACTGTCTTCTTTTCTTCATCCAACATTTCTAGTCTTTTATCCCATATTCACTTAAAGTTGTGCTCGATAATGTTTTGTTGATTCTTATTATGGAATACCTCATTCAAAATTTAAGTAAGCACGCGATTAATGATGCTGAATTTGTGTCACTGAGATTGGTGGCTTCGATTTAAATCTGATAGATTGAATCTATTCTTTACATATTTAAATTTTCAAATATCATATTTGAAAAGTCTGTTGGTACTACAGAACTTCACTATAGCACGAAAAAGCAGGAGTACTCTTTAAGCATACTGAAAGCTTTTTTCGTCCGACACTCGTCAGAGTATGAAACGTCGGATAACGACCGAAAGTGAACCGAAATATATAGCTAGATGCGGATGCACGTGATCTTATGAATAATGCGTCTATTTGGCCCTATGATTGGCCAATTAGCACCTATTCACCATTGTTTACTTGATGAGTCCAAGTGAAAAAACGAACTCTTTTTGTTTACACAAGACTGGGTTTTGAGTCTTAGTGTAAACTGATTCCAAAACATGTAAATGAAAGGACGATCTCGCTTGCTCAATGATCCGAACATTATCGTCTGTATATGTTTTGGCACATCCTGGATTTTTAATAAGATGTTGTCCTATGGCCGAATCACTTTTCACTTTAGAATTAGAGTTTTTACACAAACGAGGT